>JAAGEH010002528.1:24408498-24485002 GCA_011751065.1 Lasiurus cinereus
TTCCTTCCTTCCTTCCTTCCTTCCTTCCTTCCTTCCTTCCTTCCTTCGTTTCTCTCTCTCTCTCTCTCTCTCTCTCTCTCTCTCTCTCTCTCTCTCTCTCTCTTTCTTTCTTTTATTAGTTCTAAATGTTTTAATCCATGGGGAAATGAGTTGTGCTTCTGCTAAAGCTAAGGGCAAAAAACTTCAATCCAAAAACACCACCACTAATGAACCAAGGGGACAGAATTCCTTATCAACAGAAAGTTACAGCTCCCACTAGACTGAGGCCTTCTCACAGACTTGTTATCAGAGATTCCTGGGCATGCTTTCCAAGAAATGCAAAACAATACAAGTTTCAAATGGACTGCACCTTTGACTGACTTTAATTTTAATTCTTTTTTTCTCCCTCCAACTTTCCATTTATGGAAAGACTCGTGAGAATTGTAATACTCTTTTCTCTTTTTTTAAGTGCAGAATAATGAGTTAGGGATTTATGCATTAAAAATATTTTTGTCTTATTCTTTTAAAAAAAACATATTTGTATTGATTTTAGAGGGAGAAGAAGGGGGAGGGAGAGAGAGATAGGAATATCAATGATGAGACAGAATCATCAATGGGCTGCCTCCTGCACACCCGCAATGGGGATCGAGCCCACAACCTGGGGATGGCCCCTGACCAGGAATCGAACCAGTGACCCCTTGGTTCATGGGTCAATGATCAACCACTGAGTCATATTGGGCTGTCTTATTCTTAAATTAACTGGATTTTAAAAGTAGATGCTGCATCCTTTGAAATCATCTTCTAGATCTTCCACCTTAGGGAGAAAATAAAAGCTTGTGAATTTGAAATGATTAATTATAGTGGAAAATGAAGTAGGTTACTTATAAAAAGTTGAGAGAAGAAGATTCTTGCTTCAAAATCCTGGAAGACTGTCACAGGTGGTTAATACATGGTCTCTGGGAGTGGTACTTTGGGGTTTGCACTTTTAATGCCAGAGTTAGTTCTGATGTTCAAACAGGTATGTTTTCCTTCTTGGTGCAAAATGCACCTTAGAAGGAGTGATTATCACCTATGGACATCAGAGATTTGTCTTAGAAAGATCCCAAAGATATTTTCAAAATCTCATAGCAAAATATTTAAAACTAGAGGCCTAGTGCACAACATTTATGCAGTGTGGGGGCGGGGGGGGGGCGGTCCTTCAGCCTGGCCTGTGTCTTCTCACAGTCTGGGATCCCACAGCAAGTGGGCCTAAGTTGGCAGGTGGGCATCTAAGAGGTCCTTAGCACTGCCACGAAGGCGAGAGAGGCTCCCACCACCACCATGGAGGTTGCCAACCATAAGCCAAGCTTCTGGCTGAGCAGTGCTCCCCCTGTGGGAATGCACTGACCACCAGGGGCAACTCCTGCATTGAGTGTTTGACCCCTGGTGGTCAGTGCACATCATAGCAACTGAATGGGATGTATAAATTGATTGTTGCCAGACAGCTCAGGGCATCTTAATCTACATGTTATTGCCTATTACTGGCCAAATACCTGAACAGCCATAGGCTCTTCCCCATTCTGACAATGGACTCTGTAGATGAAACCCTATCCTTTGAAGTGTATATTTCCACCTTGCCTTATGATAATTTGTGTTAATAAAAAGCAAGGGGTCCTGAGACAAGGAGAACTTGGTTTGTCTAGCCAGGTTCTTCTGATCCCCAATGCCTTTCAAAATTATCTTTCATCTCTGGATGCTTATTTAATCTATGCACGGCCCTTTCTCCAGATTCCAGAACCTGTCTAGATGCTGGATCAAGACCCACCAGCATTAAATGGCGCACAACATCTGGCATTAATTGGTGCCTGAAATATGGACAATTTGGAGATGAAGTATTCACCTGAGAGGATAAAACAGCACCAGCAATGGTGGTAAGATTAACTGTATGTAGAGCCCATGTCAGCTTTAGAAGCCCACAGATCCTCAAATGCATGGGTGATACTTTGTGTTTTAAGTCAGAGAAAGGAGTATTACAATTCTCATAATAATTGGAACTACAAATGATTTACTATGAAATGCTTATGATTAAAGTTATGAGCAAGCATGTTTTTATTTTCTTACTAAAAATATTGTTTATTTCTGTCATTTAATATAACACAGTTACTTACTTTACTTTCTGAATTAAAAGAATTAAAAGAAATAGACTCTCATGTTTTAGAAATCCTCATTAACAATATCAAAGCCTTCCAGAATACAGAATTATCATTATTACTCTTTTGAATTCAGGGATTGTTTTTCCTCACATCTTAGCATTTATGGTAGAAAAGCTGAGAGGAAGAGGCAAACCTTCATCAGAGGGAAAGGCTAGTAGTTTTGGGAACAAAATTGGCCAGGAATGAAAGTCACAGGCTTAAAGACACTATTCTTGTGTTCTCACTATTCTGTTTTGAATCTCTTCACTGGCTGCAGAGTTTCCAGCCTGCAAAGAATGTCCGGTGTGCCCCGGTGTGAGAGTCTCTCTTCCAGGCTGTCCCGGGAATCCAGCTGACTTGGCCCTTACACTGCCCTTACTTGTTCTCGCCTCTCTAATTGCATATATTTGATCACTCAGCTGGAAAATTGCACTACAATCATCTTTTCCCACCTTGGCTCACCATTGAGAAATATATCTGTTGTCATGTAGCAAAGTTCAGTCAAGAATGGCCCTTGGAGAGAACTCTCCACCCACAGGGGTGCTGCCAGACAGAAGCCTAAAGTCATTTTGTTATTCCGAGTGCAATCTGGCCTTCATTCACCTGTGACAGATGTTCCCACACTCAAGTACCAGAAGGAATTAAGACTGTGAAAATGTCAATCATTTCTGAATTAACCTTTTAATTCAGTACACTTTCAGTGAAAATCACAGAAGTGAGGTGTGTGTATGTGTGTGTGTGTGTGTGTGTGTGTGTGTGTGTATAATTAACAATTCTAAAACTTCTATGGGAGAGCAAAGGGTTAAAAGAACCAAGACAAATTTGAAGATAAACAGTGGGGTCTTCGCACAGGGATAGACAGAGGAATAAAACAGAGCCCATTAACAGTACCACACATGCTTGGAAACAGTGTACAACCAAGATGACTCTGGAATTCAGTGGCGAAGGGCAAGGCAACAGATACAGGGCGTCCCAAAAAAATGTATACACACTTTAATGGCTGATAGATCAACTGATGTTTCTTTCTTTTTAGATTTAACCCATTGGAATTAATACTTATTCAAAGTATGTGTACATTTTTTTGGGGGGGGAGGGAAACACCCTGTAGTGTTTAGACATAAGCAATAAAAAATTTATTCCCTATTTCATGAATTATATGAAAAAAAAAATTCCAGGGTATTGGAGACCTAAATGTGAAAATCCAACATTTAAAAACTTTTAGAAAAAAATGAACTATACTATAAACGAAGTGAAAAGATAAGCCTAAAGTTAAAGATATTTGTAACATATAAAACCAACAAAGGACTACATAATGAAGAAACCATTAAGAAAGTCAATAGTGAAAAGATAAAAAACCAAGTAGAAAAAGAGACCAAGAATATGAAGAGACAAATCACAGAAGAAATCATGTGAAAAATATGCAACTTTATACAATATCAGGGAAATGAGAAGGACACTAATTTAAAAGTCTGAAGAGGGATAAATAGGCCAGGATCCATAGGTGAGAGAAAAAGGGATATTAAAGGGCTGAGTAAATAAATAAATAAATAAATAAAGGGCTGAGTGCCTGGAATACAGCAAGTGCTTTGTGGATATGCTTCTCTTCCCTCTTCTGCATCATTGAGCTGGGTTCTCACAGCAGAGCCAGAGCCTTCCCAGCACCCTCACAAGGCTCAGGGTCCCTAAAAGACAGAAATCACGGTGGAGGCAGCTGCAGTGCCCCAGAAGAAACGAGGAATTTTGAGTCAGAAAACTTGGATTTACTGTGAACTTTTAGACAGATTTTTTAAAACTCTGAATCTCAGTTTCCTCTTCTGCAAAGAGAGGACTATGACTTTCATATGACCTTGAAGATGCCATTGAGCTACGGAAGCATTGACCGACATAAAGTCCGTGCTAATGTCTCACTGCTAGTGGTGATCTGCCAAAGGAACTTCACCAATGGCTCACACATGGAAATACGGTCATCATTTCCAACTCTTACTTATATGTATGAAGTCATGATCCCAAAGAGGCAGCCACCAGAAGGAGTAACCAATAAGAGAAAATGCTGGATCCATTCTTTTTCCTGCCAGTGTGCAACCTTCATGGGGGTGGACGGGCTGGGTTTAAAACAATGGGCGCGTTGATTCTTTCCATGCGTCTATTTCCAGGGTTGTAATGTAAATTCTCTGTCTCCCACATCCTGCCTTCTATTTTCTCCTCTCTACACAGGCACTTTTAATACCAGTTTATTAAAAGCAGGCAGCTTAAGATATGGCATAAAAGCACTCTCTTGCATCATTAGGCCAAGTTAAAATTCTGAACATAAAGACTCCTGGAGGAGAAACACAGGACAAACAGCCAGAAGATCTGACTTTGATAGATGGTGCTGAGCCCTCAACTCTCTGTGGGACCCTAGGCAAAGCCACATGACCTCTTTGGGGCTCCATGTTCTCATCATAAATTCTTATAGGGCACTAAAATACCCTCAGACTCCACTTTACTATATATACACACACTTATTTTTAAAGTTAATACTTATATATTTATATTTTAATAGTGGGATCTTTTCCAATTTGTACATTTTGAAAATCTGGTGCAGGGTTCAGAGCCAAGGACCCCGGGACCGCGCAGGGCTGCTCTTTGCGGGTGCATTGCATTTCGTCTCCAGCTGCCGTTTGTGGCTTCAGCTGCTTCTGAGAGCAACCACTTTCCCTTTTGATGTTTGAGGCCCATTACTTTCATTTCTGACTTAAACCAACAGGTGTTCTCAGACTTTTCTTTACGGGCTGTCTTCCCTCAGGGTTCCGGGCAGACAGTTTTTCCTGTAAACTTGTTGAGAAGCAGAGAGGAATAAATTTCCCCTCGTCCACTGGCTCCACTGTTTCTGTGACCTCGTGAAGTCTCGACCTTAGCCAATTCTGGGAAGATGAAGGGCTACGTGGGAAGCCTGAGGGCCAGGCCTGCGTGCTCCATGGAAACAGTGTAAGCAGAGCCTTTCATTCTGCGACTTAGGACCTCACTAGGGTTGGCCTGTGCCACCCAAATGTCAGGATGGGTGAGATTTCTTTGAACCTTGAATCCCGGAAAGTCCCACTTCTGGGGAGAGAGTCTCGCGCTGGCAGTGGAGCTTGGCATGGCAGCATGCATCCCCAATATGCCATGTCAAGCTGAATGTGAGTCTGCTCCGGGCAGAAATACATATGCACATTCAACAGGACAGCAGACACTAGTGGGCAGGGTATGGGACAAGATGTAAGAGGCCCTTAGGTTATATCCGGGGACAAGAGAAGTAGGTTACTCTGAAAGTGCGACTAGTGTCACAAGATGACATTTTAAAATATTAAAGCATTGCATACACATGCATGCAATTGTATTTCTTTTGATCCTATAACCCATTTCCCCTCAGTCAGCGAGGGACTGAGTTCTGAAAGTTCGCCCCTGAGGACACTCGGGGATTGAAAGAGGCAGAGTTGGGCTTCTTGCCCCCAAGACCAGAGGAAGGTCCCTGGGACAAAGGTGTTCTTGGGGAGAATGAGGGAACCCTTAGACATGCTTGTCGGTTTACAGAACAAAGGGCTCCTCCACTTCACCTCTTGAATACGGCCCAGGCATGCAGTAGGCCCCAAGCAGAATGGCTGTGTCAATGTCAGATGGGGCCCTAGAGCTTTCCATGGCTCAGCACTCCATGTGGCTCAGAGTAGCAAGGCCATAGATGATGTTTCACACTGACTCTGAGTTCCCAGGCCTGCTGGCTCAAGGGCAGCAGAAAGCTTCTTTGCACTCATGGGGTTCAGAGACTCAGACAGATGGAGTATGCCGGGCCCAAAGCCACGCAACACCCACCAGGGCTGTGGACTGACAGCAGAGGACAGGTGGGATGCAGGATGCTGCTGAGAGGCCTGCAGGGACAAATAGCACTGGGGGAACAGGTACCCGCTCCTCGTAGCCTTGTCCCTCAGAACTCAGACATGGTCTGCAAAGAGTATGGGACCTGAAGCTGCTAGCCAGTATGTTCCTCCTACCCAGGAAAGAGGAGCACAATGCACAAATTAAGAGCATTAGAATTAAAGTGGCATCTGTTCCATCCCTAAGCACCTGCCCTGAGATGGGTGCCCATCACATTGGTAAAAATCAACCCTTCCTAGATGAGTCTGGTTTGTGACTCATCCATTCCAGGAAGTATGATATCTGTACATAGAGATGGACCTAGACATGGGTTCAGATGCAGGTTGGTAAAGAGGAAAATGAACTGGGGGCAGAAGACAGGATGAAAGTAGGAAAGGCATATTTCTGCTTTCTGTGTGTTTATCTGAGTAATGGCCAGAAGCTATTCCCTACCCCTGCTATCTCTCCCCACCAGCTGGACAATTCTATGTGGGGCCCAGACAATAACACCCCACCGTCACAGATCTCTCCAGGAGATAAGCTAAGTGTAGCTGCTCTCCTCTCTGCAGCCCCTGGAGTTACTGCCAGGGCACAGAGAGCTTCAGACTGGGCGCCTTTGAAAGGGTAGCGACTCCTGTGAGAGAAATAGAGCAAGTAAGTCAAACAGGGCCGGTTTACATTTACTTGGGAATAAAGTTTATCTTCTCCCCGTCCCAATTCTAAACAAAGACTTTAAAATATTTCCATTAGTGCAACAGCCAGTTTTAAAATATCGTTTGAAATAAGTATTAACCACATATGGGAAGATGTAGGTGACCCAGGCACCAGGGAGCTGCTACACTGATTACTGACAGCATTTTTCTTTGCTGATATGTAACCCATGATTTAGGGCGGAAGAGGAAGGTTTACAGCTTTACAGTCTGTTCGTGATAAGGGGAACAGACACATGTTGGAAACAGGTTCATTAAAAAAAAAATGACAATCACTTCATTCCCTAAAATGCTATTTAACGTCTCCCCTGCTTTTTCCCAGATAAAAATAGAAATCTTCATGAGACTTTCCCAATAGACTTTCCTTGGGAAAGTCACCAAACAGCAGGGAACCCATGAGAAATATCAACTGGCATCTTGAAATCTAGTAAAAGTAGCTAGCCACAGAATAGGAGGAAAGTGTTTACAGCTTTACGATGCCTACAGGACGCGCTGGTGAGGTGGAAGATAAAGACCTATTGGAAAAGTAACAGCACCACAGGTCCTAGCAACCAATGACAAGTAAGAGCGGCAACAACAGCTACATTATCGGAGGCCTTGTAAAGCTCCAGGCCTGAGCTCCACCCAAGGCGCCTGGAGGGAGTTCATGTTATAATTGTCCCCGTGGGGCAAATGAGAAACTCTCAAAGCAGTCATTTCATGACAATAGTTTTCAATGATAATGTAGTAAAGAATGTGCCTGTAGCTTAGTTTACCCCCATAGATCTGGTGACAGTTTATGCCAATGACCGCCAGCCTAGAGCACAACAAAAATGAAGGAAGGAAACCTCTAGTAGGCCTGCTATACAACTAAGTTCACAGGCAGCATTTAGACACCAGTCCTGCCAGGTGTAAGTACCTCCAGTCTAAAAAGGAAGGAGCGGAAGCCCAGGGAGGGCAGACCTTGGCACAGGGACACAGCCCTAAGAAGTGGAGCATGGGTCACACGCGTCCTCACCATACCCAGCGAGTCCTGGAGACCTCCAGCCACGTGCTTGTCTACTGACGAGAGTCCCCTGTGAGACCTGGGAAAGCCCTTGGTCTGCTGCCAGAGCATCGCTTTCCTCAGCCAGGAGACGGGGATTGTAAGGGATGGGTGAGAGGATGAACATGGGAAAGCGTGGTGAAGTCCCGGGAGCTGCACACATGTGAGGAAGTGAATGGAGGGAGGGGGGGCGGTAAAATGCTAAACAAAAATAAAATCCTCAAGTAGGTAATTACCAATGGAATTATATTAGAGTTTATCCAGAAAAACTGCTTCAGCCAAGCCAACAATAATACCAGCATAGCCAACAACTGCGAAGGCAGGGCCGGATTATTGGATGGGTGATGACAGCAATGGTCCCCAGCAATGGACAGATGGGCACTGTTGACCACTCCTTGTTGGGTCAAATGTTTTGGAGCAGAGCGGTGAAGACCACCCCCTTGCAAGTCAGGCTGTCTGCGTTCGAGTCTTAGTTCTGCCACTACTGGCTGTTTGACCGTGGGTGAGGTCCCTTGCCCCTCTCCCCATCCCAGCTGGGGACACTCCACGTGCTGTGCTGGGGGCTGGTGTGAGGAGTTTGAACATGGACCCGTGGGCAGGGCCCTGTACAGAAAGGTGCTGACGAGGTGCTCTCAGGTCCACTCTCACTCTTACCAGCATCTATCACCTCAGGCTACAACTCAGGACAGTTATAACTGGAAACTTAGTTATAACTAGAAACTTAGTTATAACCTAAACTTGAAAAAAAATGCAGTTGAGGCAAATGAAATGACTGTTTTGGCAGGTCAAATCTTGGGGGGAAATCAGCAATTTCATATACATATGGGCAAACAGACACAACACTAAAAAACAGCACAACAATAAAAAAACAAACAAACAAGCAAAAAAAAAAAAAAAACCAAAAAACCCAGCAGCCTAGCAAACATTATAAAGGGAGAGCCTGAGGAAACATAAATAAAATAACCATGGCTTACACAGCTGCATCAGTGTCAGAGAAGAGCATAAATTAAGTCCAGGATCTAATCATGTCCGTTAAGCACAAACATGAGCTCAAGGAGCCGATGGGTTTGTAGACGCACATGTCTGACTAAGAAGTGGGAAGATGAGGGCTTTTTTCTAGGGCCATGGACAGGGAAGGGGCTCTCTCCGCCCACAAGCAGCCAGCCCCTATCTGCGGGTGCACACTCCTCTTTCAGTTGCCGCTTTTCTTCTCTGCTCCTTTTGATCCACAAAAGAGAATCTCAACCTACCCTCTTCCCCTCCCCCTCCTGCCCCTGCTGTCCTCTGCTCCCACACAGATCCTCTGCTCCAGACTTCCTCTGTCCATCTGTCCGCCACTTTCCTCCCACGCTCACCTCCACCCCCTCTCCCACGCAGGCAGCCCTGCTCCGGAGGAAGCGGACAGCAGATGTGCGCCCAGGTTTCCCACATGGGCGGCAGGGTGCAGGACTCTCCCTCTGCACTGGCTCTGGAGAGGTGGGCAGAGGGTGGTGGGCTTTAATGTCGCTCTCTGTTCAGCCCTATAAGCAGGGGGTTCCACCAGCATCATTCTCTTCCTGTGCTCCCGTGGTCTTCCTCCCACCAATCTTCCAAGTGCCATTTCCCAGAAGCAACGTATACACCGTAATGTAAGAAACCAGACCCACAGCTCCATGTGAAACAGCTATTATTATTATTATTATTATTATTATTATTATTATTGCTAATATTTATGAAAAGTTTATTGATGTGATGAACCTCTGCCAGGCCCTTTATGTCTTTGAGAACATTTCCTGCTCACAATGGCCCTCTAAAATGGGTGTGATCAGTATCCTCCTTTTCCATGTGGCGACCATGCTGCAGAGGAGTTAAGTGATTTGCTTAAGGAGCCACCATCAGTCGTGGTCAGAGCTGTGATGCCAACCGGGCAGCTGCACTGCAGGTTCCCTGCTCTAGGTTTTTCCTGACAAACCACTGAGCGCCGTTCTTTTCTATACAACCAGCCTAGTGTTCCCACAGGCCGGGGTCTTCCGTGAAGCATGGAGCATGGAGCTGTGGCTGCCAGCAGCTCTCACAAGCTTCACCTCTAGATCTTCCCAGCGTCACCACTAGAAGGTAGGCTCTTCCTTCCACTTCAATCAGTAAAGTCCTAGACAAGCAATCCCATTTGGTGGCCAACAAGGAGAGGGACTGTGATAGGTAATTCCCACTAACACTGAAGCGGAAAGACAGTTCCCCATGAAGGTTTCTCAACAGGAGGCCTGGTGCAGGGCAGGCAAAACCACAGGTGTCCTGCAGCCCTGGGGGCCAGGCCTCTGCAGTGCTGGCTGGGACCTGGCCTAAGGTGAGCAGCCAGAGGGTGGCTGAGGATGAAGCAACAAAGGGATGGAGTTGCTGAGATCTCAGCATCCCAGCAAAATAGAACTGGAGGTCAGAATGAACCCTCTTCATAACCCAGGTCTTCGGCATTTGGGGGACTCACAAGTCACATAAGGGAGGAGGGCAAGGCGATGAGAGATACCCCACCATTCCAGGAACCACCTGGGCTTCAAGTGCAAATGCCAGCCTTCCAGAGGCGTGTGATATATCCTAGGAGGGCTGGAAAATGTAAGGGGCCCAGTGCGGGCTCAGCATCTCCACCTGTGCAGGGCGGAGGCCACTCGGACGGCCAGCCGGTGAAACAGGCCACCTGGGTCTGCACGCACTGGGTGTGTGATTCTACGGACATGAGTGAGCCTGGCACGCCGTCTAAACTCAGATGGTCATGAAAGCGACAACATCTGGAGGGCTGTCTCCATCTGCCCTCGGAGAGGAACACAGAGTCAGCAGCGCAGGAGCAGCATGGGGCCTGATTTAAAACACAGGGTGCTGGCAGCTGCTACCAGCTCTGTCGCTGAGCGTAGCAGCGGTTCTTCCTGACCAGGCAGTTAATGGGCCCTCACTAATCCCGGCTGACCCCTCACAGAGACTCCGATGGTCCTCGCTCACCAAGCACACTTACGAGCCTTTGTTCCGGTCTCTTCTGCAGCCTCACAATAGCAGGCCCACAGCCAGAGAAACAGAGCGAGGAGGTTGTTCAGGGAAATCTCAGCAAAAGTACCCTCCTTGCACCCTGCCTTCTTGGACTCGATCCCCATTTGATTGAGTCCTCTACATGCAGCTCTAAGTGCTAGGCCATGGTGTGACTGAAAACCCAAACGAGGGGAGTGGCAGCGAGGAGGAGGACCATGCTGACATCAGACCGAGGTTACACCTCCATTTTCATTTTTTAATAGAAGTCTTAAGTTAAACAGGGCCGAGCAGGGCCGGGCGACGGCTGTTTTTATTAAGAGGCCGGTTGCTGCTGTTTTAGAGAGAGAACCATTAAACCTGACAGACGGCCTCCTTGTGTCGTTGAACAGTAAACGCGATTGTTATGATCCCAATGGCCATCTCGGGCGCTCCTCAGAACACAGGTTCTTTGTACGCGAGAGCGAAAGTCAGACACAAAGAAATAAGGCTTCATTTTCTCCTGTTGCATCCAAACTGCTCCTGTAGACTAAGCAGGGCTGGTGTTGCTCCCGGAGGTGGGGAGGGAAACAATGACACTCAGTGCAATTAGAAATACACCCAGGCGTGTGCATTTGATCCCCGTCTTCATTACGAGGTCACGAACTGGTGCTTACCTATGAAAATCTCCCTGCGCTGTGAGGCCCTTTTGTGAGCACTCTGTGGCAGGTACGACGTGTTTGTTTATTTCTGGTCAGGAAGGGAATTAACTGCGCTGGGCTCTCCTCCTAGCTCTGCCTCAACCCAGGCACTTTTCTCACTTATTACGTGAGGAGGGGAAGGTGCGGGGTGCGGGCGGGGTGTTTGCTGAGGTTCCTTTCAGCACAAACATTCAGCAGGAACATGTATTGTGTGCAGGAGAAGTTCTCCCCTAAGAGGTCCACCCCCACCCTCAACACCTGACTTTCGTCTGCTTTTCATCAAGTCCAACATCCCAGTGCCCACAACAGACCTCTTCTCTCACTGCCACACAGGATATAGGGAAAGTCCCTGATGGGCAGGCCTGGCCAGGGGACAGCCGAGGCCTGTGTCTGTCATCCGCTGCCCGCACCGTCTGAGGAAATGAGGCTGGAAAAGGAAAGATTCTGAAGATGCTCTTGCTCCCCACAGACTCCTTGCCAGTCTACCCATCATTCAAGCAGGGAAACGACTTACCATAAAATAAGAAGCTGATAATAACCGTTAAGCATCCACAGAAACGTGTTATGTATTAGGCATTAGGCAAAGTGCTTTGCATGGGTGGTTATACAGAATTCTCCCAATCACAGTTACTGCTGCTCCCTGAGTCAGAAGCTGAGGCTTACAGAGGTAAAGTCTGTAAGGGCAGTGTGACACCCAATGGGGCACTTCACAACTCCTGGCTGAAGTGTCTTCACGCCCCAGAGCAGGAGGCTGGCCTGTATCGGTATCTCCCTAAGTGGGGCATAACCAGTCACCTAGGGTGCTGATTAAGATGCAGACTCTTGGTCCACCCCAGATCCACAAAATCAGAATCCCTGGGGAAAGGCCCGGGAATCTATCTACTTAACAAGAACCCCAAGAGACTTGTAAGCATATTAAAATCTGAGAACCCAGGTATATGATTCCTAAATCCCACCCAGCTCTGTTATGGCCTGTGGTTTTGCTTTAGTAGAGACTTCAGAAATGCAAGCTTTTCTCTTTCACTGGCCTTGGAGTTAACCCCAAATATCCCAAACATCTTCTTTAGATCAGCTTTATACAACACAAGATCTTGTTTCATAAATGACACAGGCAAATTCTTCATTCTCTAAAATGTTTCGACAATACCACATTCCTCCCATGTAGGAGGGAACGTGAAAACAAGATGACATGACCTCAGCTAGAAGAATTTTCTTAAAGTTATTTTACAAATAGAAGTCAATAGACACATGGAACCAGTTACCGAGCAAAGGGTCACTGGATCAGATACCACTGATGGGAGAGAGAGGGAAGGAGGGAAGAAGGTCTACACAGAAACACACACACAGAGAACAGGTAAAAGTGGGCTGCAAGTGAAGAGTATGAAAACAATCAGGCCTTATTTTCAGTAAGAACAAGTAGATCTTGTCTCCTCTGGCCATGGTCTTGACCTTTTCTTTTAATTTTTGTCTTTATTTCCCCTAAAAATGCCCTTCCTCCCCCTTTGTTTTCATGTTTTCCTCTAATTTGCCTTTTGGTCTGTTTATTTTTGTCCTTTTCTGCTGAAACTGAGGTCAGCGTGACAAAAAGCCCGTACTCAGTGCACCTCGTAATGTCATCCCTCTCCTGCAGCAGTAAGGATGTAAGCCTCTTCACCAAGGTCTCACCCTTGGCGACCACGGTGGCCAAATGCCTGCACCCATCATGCAGCCAGCAGGTCCAGGGACACACATCTGCTTTTCCCATGCACCTCATCCCTCCTTCCGACTCTCTCTCTCTCTCTCTATCTCTATCTCTATCTCTATCTCTATCTCTATCTCTATCTCTTTCAGCAAAAGTTGTCCACAACAACAAATTTTATTAGATATCATCAGTTATGAGAAGCATAAAAGTCCTAGGTGCAATGAGGAAAACAAAGACATAGAGATACCTAAGATGTGTCCTCTGCTTTCAAGGACCTTAGCAGTGAGTTAAAAATGATCTGGGATGCTCTAGAAAGCAAGTATGGTAGGAGTTCAGGGGTCGTGATGAGTTGGCTGTTCACAAAACACTTCCTGAGGAATGTGGAGCCTGCCAGGCCTTGGAGAAGGTGAGGAACGTTGGCAAAGCAGTTTCCATTCCCACCTTTTTTGACAACAGCACCCTGATTTTCCTCAAACTTACCCTTTGCTCTTGTGATTTGTTTGGGTGGGGATGAACTTGACCTTGCAAACCAAAGCACCTTCTCCATCTGGTCACTGTGAGGATTCAGAATGGAGACACGGTCCAGCTCAGTCCAATGAGACATGATCCTGAGGTGTGGGCAGGAACCATGAGCAAAGAGCAGCTCCCCTTTCTCATTACTGTCTGTTCAGAGGATGGAGTTCTGGGTACTGGTGGCCCTTTACCCTCCAGGGAGAGTAGCGACCTGAGAGTGAAACCAACAGGACAGGCTCCTGAGGGCAACGATAGAGGAAACTATCTTTGGACTTTTTACTTAATAAGAGCTGAGTGTTTGTTTAAGCTAGTTAGGTTGATTAGCTGCCATTAGTAACTAGGAGGCAGAAAGGTATACGTGCATTCATGGAGTAGTGGGAAAAGCAGCCTCCCTGTGTGATGCTGGTGGAAGACCATCTGGAAAGCTAAATTAGGGCCAGCCCTGGCAGGAGAAGATGGGAGGGGAGGCATGAATGCAAACCCAGGGAATAAGAACTTATAGGCAAGAGAAGCCACTGGTAATTTCTGAGAAAGGAAATGCTGATGAGAGAGAAAATGTTTTGATGAGGGGTCAAGTATGAAATCAGAGGAACAAGCTGAATTCTCTGGTTTCTTCCAACCTTGAGGTGTGTAGATGGTAGTAACTGAAGAGAGTCTGCAGCATAGTTTAGAGAGGGTGGCAGGTCTCAGACACTCACAAGGCCACTGTGGACAGGCTGAAGCAATACTGTAGTGGCGGTGGTGGAAGGAGGACAATAAGAAGAAGGCAGATGAGCTTGGTGCCTGCACCTCTGTTGGGAAGGATGGTGGTTTCACTGATGGCAGGTACAGGCTGAGCTGGTTTGAAAGGGGGGATGAGATCTCCCCTGGAGACTTCGGGGGGCAGCACCTGAAGGAGTGGGTCCTGAGCTCTAAGTGGGACATGGTATTATTTCCTTTACCTCTTGTACAGGTTGGATAAAATGGCCTCTGAGGTCACAGCCAACTCTACAGCTCTCTAGTTCCAGGAGGGAGATCAGGGTTGCAAAGTCAGAGCTCACAGTCCTTAGTGAGCTCAGGAGGTCCTTAGCACAAGCTCCAACCAAAGCAGAGCTCTTCTTTCTGGGCATCCTGACAGGTGGCCATCCCACTTTATTTAACATAAAATGTTAAATCCTATATAATAAAGAGGTATATGCAAATTGATCATCACTCCAACACACAAGATAGCCGCCCCCATGTGGTCAAAGATGGCTGCCCCCATGTGGACACAAGATGGCTGCCACAAGATGGCCAGCAGGGAAGGTCAGTTGTGGGTGATCAGGCCAGCAGGAAAGGGCAGTTGAAAGGAACCCAGTCTGCAGTGGAGGGCAGTTAGAGGTGACTGGACCAGCAGAGGAGGGCAGTGGGGGGCAATTGGGCCTGCAGGGGAGGGTAGTTGGGGGGGACCAGGCCTGCAGGGGAGGGCAGTTAGGGGCGACCAGGTCAGCAGGGAAAGACAGTTAGGGGTGACCAGGCCTATAGGGAAGGACTGTTAGGGGCAACCAGGCCAGCAGAGGAGAGCAGTTGGGGGCTACCAGACCTGCAGAGGAGGGAGTTGGAGGGGACCTGGGGCAGCAGGGGAGGGCAGTTGGGGGTGACCAGACTTGTAGGAGAGGATAGTTAGGGGCAACCAGGCCAGCAGGGGAGGGCAGTTAGGGGCAATCAGGCTAGTAGGGGAGCAGTTATGCATCAATCAGGCTGTCAGGGAATGGTTAGGGGATGATCAGGCTGGCAGGCAGAAGTGCTTAGGGGAAATATGGCAAGCAAGCAGGCAAGTGGTTGGGAGCCAGCAGTCCTGGATTGTGTGAGGGATGTCTGATTGTTTAGGCCTGATCCTGGTGGCCTAAACAGGCAATCAGCCATCCCTCGAGAGGTCCTAGATTGGAGAGGGTGTAGGCTGGGCTGAGGGCCACACCTCTCCCCTGTGCATGAATTTCATGCACTGGGCCTCTGATATTAACATAAAATGTCAAATTGTGACATAATACACACAATGTTTAACATAATTCCTTTTATTGGGCTAACTGGTCTTCCCTATATATTCAATCCATAGGTTGTAGTATTTCCTCCAGAAGGTGACACAGCTAAGAGGAGCACAGCTGGGCTGGACAATGGGGTGGTGGAAGACAAAAGTTGTCTTCCCGCCTCCTCCTCCCTTTCCTCAAATCAGTGGCAGGACACTAGCTTCGTCCCCAGGCTGGCTTCCAGATGATGGAATGTGGCTGTCTCTGAAATGATGTCTGATCTCTTTACAAAGACCAATAATGTCCTGTCATGGTCTTTGTAAATCTTTTCCAAATTAATTGTCTCCACGGATGACACCGCTGAGTCCTGAGCTTGGATGACATGCCCAAAAAAGAGGGAATAGAAAGAAGGGCTGAGGTTTCAAACTTATATGAAAGTAACATGTTTAGATAAAAGCTCATTGCTTTCCTTCTTTCTCCTCCCCCAGCAAAACACACACAAATACTGGCTTTGTTTAATTCAAGAAGTTACTAAATAAACATGGTTTTGACCAAGTTTAAGTTTCCAGAAGTACTCCATTGGCTACTAAAGCATTTTAATTACCCTCTATTAAGAAAACAAACAAATGCAATTTTCTAAATTTGCAACTTATTATCAGATATGCCCTGGTCAAAATAATATATATATATACAAAATAATGCATATATACATGTATATGCGTATTATTGGGATCATTTGGGTTCATCTGCTTTCTGATAGAAAAAAGAAAACAGTTTTCTGTCATTATTTTTGCTGTTTTCTTCTGATGCAACATGAAGTCAGAGGAGCACGGGGAATATTTGGGGTCACTTGCCCTAGGGCTTTAAAAATGTTTACAGAGGCTGAATTCTTCTGAAGTAAGAATTTTCTGTAAGGTCCTTGAACTGCCTTCTCTCCCCCAGTTTTTGAAGCCAGTTCTAAAAGGCACTCTCTCTTCCTGAGAGTACCCATGACCTTGACTTGACATTTGGCTTTCATGAGCCTCCCAACATTCTTTATCCTAAGTTGAACTACTTCAGTTATAAGTATCTAAGGTACAGTTACAAACTCAATGGTATTTAGAAGTTTCTCCATCAGATAAATTCAAATTCCCTCTCTTCCAGCCAGGATTGTCCATTCAGTTTTCTCAGGAAGAGGGGAAAAGAGCTTCCCTGAGACAGACATGTCTTCTGTAAAGCCATGAGCAGCAGTGCATGCTTCTCTCTCGACCTCAGTGCTGCCCACCACAGACATCATACTGATAAGAACAGAGGTGATTGGAGGAGAAGAAAAAGTAACTTTCTGATTTCACATGTGGACAAGACAAGAAACAATAGTTATAGAACTTGAGAGTTCCACCTGTGTAGTTATCTGAATGGTTAATCAGATACATGGAAATCAAAAGATGCAAAAGAAAAACTAGACATGAAAGTGAAAGATTAGTTATACATTTGTTCTTTCCCAATTACACTATTCTCTTGAGATTAATTGGGAGAAAGAGTAAAACAAAGGTTTTATTTGTTTATTTATTTCCATTGAAAAGCTCAACAATGGATCAATTAAAACTAACACATCTTTCCCAAAAATAAGCCACTTATCAATGTTCTGGGAAGCCATTTTATTTTATTTTTCATTGAATTTATTGCAGTGACATTGATTAATAACATTATGTAGGTTTCAGGGGTATAAGTATATAATACATCATCTGTATATTTTCTTTTTTACTTTATTCATTGGTTTGTTTTGGTCATTAGATTCCACATGTAAGTGAATCAAGTCAAGTTTCCTTCCATCGCCATTTATCCCTCCTTTACCCTCTTCTATCTCCTTCCATATTCTTGTCTTCTGATAATCACCATGCTGTTTTCTATGTTCTATTAGGTGTTTTTTTTTCCCTTAATACCTTCACCCTTTTCACCCAACCCCTCTGAGAGCTGTCAGTTCTCTGTATCTGTGTCTATCTCCATTTTGTTAGTTTATTTTGTTCACTAGATTCCACATATAAATGAAATCATATGGTACTTGTAGTTCTCTGTCTTGGCTTATTTCACTTAGCATAGTACTCTTCAGGCGCATCCATGCTGTTGCAAAGGCAAGATTTCCTTCTTTTCTACAGCCAATAGTATTCCACTGTCTAAATGTACCAAGCTGTTTTACCCACTCATCTACTGATGGGCACTTGGGTTGCTTTCAAATCTTGCTTATTATAAATAACACTACAATGAACACAGGGATGCACATAGTTTTTTGAATTAGTGTTTCGGGTTTCTTCACCCAGAAGGGAAATTGCTGAGTCATAGGCAGTTCCATTTTTAATTTTTTGAGAGGTTGTGTGGTACTTGATGTAGATGCTCAAATTTATGTTTCACAACAACAGCTTTCAAGGAAAAACAGCTGAATTGGCCCTAAGATGGAAGTAATTGCAAAAGCAAATATAAGAGCAACTTATTTTTTCTTGACTAAGTAAGTCCCCCTATAACAGCACGGATGGGTCAGGAGAGCACCACAGCAAGTGAAATGAGGCAGCCAGAGAAAGACAAGTACCAGCCAACCCCACTCATATGTGGAATCTAAGGAAAAAAAATTTAAAAAACAAAACAACTAGCCTCTTTCCATTTGAGACCATATTGCACCAGACCGCCCCCCCATCATCATCATCATCATCATCATCATCATCATCACTGATCATGGAATGGCCCGGTAGATGCTGTCTGGACATAGTCCAGCTCCTATCGCTGCCTTTCACAAGAGTAACTGCCTCTTGCCATAGTGCCAGGCTGGGTGGCTGCCTCTCGTGACAGTTTCTGCTTCTCTTTCAAGAGTGCCTGGCCCGGTAGCTGCCTGTCATACCCTCTGCTGCTTCCCTCCACCCCCATTTTCCTCTGGTAATGACCACACTGTTGTCTGTCTATGAGGGGTGTGTGTGTGTGTGTGTGTGTGTGTGTTGCTTAATCCCTTCACCTTTTTCACCTAGCCTCTCTATCCCCTCCCCAATGACCGCTATGAGTATGTTTCTATTTTGTTTGTTCATTTATGCTGCTCCTGAGACTCCACATATAAGAGAAATCACATGGCACCTACCCCCCTCAGCCTGGCTCACCCCACCCACACAATACTCTCCAGGTCCATCCACGCCACTGCAAAAGGCAAAATTTCCTTTCCTTCCATGGCCCAGCAGCACCCACTTCAGAAGTGGAAAGCTTCCACGTTGCTGTGTCCCAAGACTTTTCAGTTAATTAGTGCAGAGAGAATATTTGTATCTCTGCATCTCATAAAGATTCAAAAATTAGGTCAAGGATGTTTATGCCAATTACTAGTTGCAGAAGTTCTGAGCTGGCTGAGGCACGAGCTGTAAGCGGAGGGTGCAGATGTATATCTCACCAGGTCGGATCGGATTCAGGGCTAAGTCATTAGAGGTGACTGCTAATTGCTTTAACTTACAGTCCAAATTTTTCAAAATATTACAGAGACACTTTAATAGATTAAGAGAGTCCTCATATTTTCCAGAAATCAATGTCTTTCCAGTGGCCTTTGTAGCACTTTGGGTATTCTCTATCCATGCTCCCAGGCACATTCTATAAGAGCTGCAGGCTGAGTGGCTTGAGTGTTCATTTCCCTGAATCAATGGTTTGCAATGTGAAGACAATGTACTCAACGGCTACAATCTATCTCAGATTACAAGGAGAATACTGACCTCAGATAATCTGCGGAGGTCGGGGGGAAGAGGGAGAGTCACAGAAAAATGGACTCAGAGTCAGAAGAGATCCTTGAATTTTTTTGTGGTTGTTAATCCTCACATGAAGATATTTTTTCCATTTATTTTTAGAGAGTGGGAGGGAGGTAAGAAGGAGGGAAGAGAGAGAGAGAGAAAGACCTATGTCTTTCAATTGGTTGCCTCTCACACATGACCCACCCAACTTGGCCGGGGGATCGAACCTGCAACCCAGGTGTGTGCTCTTGACCAGGAATTGAACCTGTGACCCTTCAGTGCTTGGGCTGACACTCTAACCACTGAGAAACACTGGCCTGCGCAGATCCTTGAATCTTTTCATCCAACTCCTACCCAATGTATTGATTGCCCAGCCTTTACTTCTCTACTTGAGGGATTCTAATGATGGGCCAGCATGAAATAGGCTGGTCTAAGATAGGATTAAAAAAAAATCATGTAAATCTAGTCTGTAGTTCAGAAAGCTGTATCAATTTCAATCCCATTTAAGTGGAAAAAGCCTCACAAACTACTTATTTACAAGATAAATAGCTATAAAGATGACATTAATTGCATGATTCCTGGCCTCAAAGGTAGAATATATGGTAGTAAATAGATTTAATTAAAGAAACAACAACACATCTCACATAGAAACCAAAACTGCTCAAAGATAAACACATACACACAGGTGTTAAACTGTATTTATTCCATATTGCCGCCACTCATTCAAAAAGCACTTACTGTGCACCCACTATGTGCTATAGCCATCATGGCTGTGGAGGCCGAGCTGGAAAATAGTAGAGAGTTTTATGCTAATCTTTTCCTGCCACTTTTGCATCCTGGCGCCTATCTTTCCTTTTCTCAGAGCCATACTGAAAATACCCCAATACATGTAACAAACTATGAAAGCTAAATAAATGGGGGTCTAATATTGACATTTTAAATAGCATAATGCTGACTTTTAAAGATTTCTTCACAAATGGCATTTTACTGGTTTCCTGACTCAGCCCAGGCCCCTGGATCCTCTGGCAGCCCCACCCTCCCTGATGGCCACTTTCTTTTAGTGGCTGAGTGCATGTTCCCTCTCTTCTGTCCCCACCACACAGGTCATACCATGTCCTTGTCATCTGTCCACTATGACATGGTTCCTGCATCCCCCACAGCTTCCTCACCCTTTCCCAATGTCGGTTGGTCAGAGTCCATGCGTGCTGAATTTCTATAGCAGGGCGCAGATACTCAAAATGAGGCCAACAGTGCTGACCACTTGGCACGTGGCAGGGGTGAAGAAGGGCTCACATCTCTAAAAGGGCTGTTCCATGCCCATGTCTTGTCTTCAGTGCCTCTCCTAGCACCTCCCTCTATAGCCAGGGTATCTGGATGCATCTGGCTTTTAGGAAAACACTTCACCACCGTACATGATATGATTCCATTTGGCTTGACAGTTATCATAGGAGCTTAGAAACTCACAATTCATTCTTTCATTGTTATGGTTAGAAGATCATACTTTGATTCCTTCCTCTACCACTTATTACTCAAATGACTGGATTCTAGTTTCTTCATGTAATACTTTATGGCAATAACACTACTAGTTATTATGAGCATTACACAACATGGGTAAACATGCCAAATACAGAATTTCATGGGTGCTAGAAATGTGTTGAATTTGGATCTGATTCATAAAGACTTTCTAAGGACTTTTAGGGACAAGAATTTAAAATGGTACAATATCATAAAAAAATGACATCTAACATACAGATCACTCCTGGCATGCTTAGGTACTCAAATCCACTTAGACCATCAGATCACAGCTCTGCCTCAGGTCCTGCTCTGTACCAGCTGGTCCAGTGGTTGGCAAACTGCAACTCTCGAGACACATGCGGCTCGAGAGCCGTGGTTTGCCGCTCTGTTGACTAATGAGTTTGCCAACCACTGACCTAGATTCTCGATTCCAATAATTACAGACTGCTATTGTTCCTTGCGATTGAACCCCTATCCCAGTGGTTGGCAAACTCATTAGTCAACAGAGCAGGAAACTATGGCTCACAAGTCAGATGTGGCTCGTGAGCCACAGTTTGCCGACCACTGAGCTAGTCCATTTCTGATTGTCTTTTTGTTTTGCTTTAAGGAAATGTCCAAGGATTCCAGTTAGTAATCTTCCCTATAGGACTTCCTCCCACACCTGTGCAAAGAGAGATCAATGTCAATGGGCATCTGTCCACCGACACAGTGACTAATCTGATTCTGTAAGTCTCTTTTCTCCTTACCACCTTACTTTCCCAACCACTTTACAATCCCTGTTTTCAGCTTCATGATGATTTTTCCAGCAATTGCAACTATCCCTTACTCTAGCCCAGCGGCTGGCAAACTCATTAGTTAACAGAGCCAAATATCAACAGTACAACGATTGTAATTTCTTTTGAGAGCCAAATTTTTTACACTTAAACTTCTTCTAACACCACTTCTTCAAAATAAACTCAACCAGGACGTGATATTTTGTGGAAGAGCCACACTCAAGGGGCCAAAGAGGCGCATGTGGCTCGTGAACCACAGTTCGCCGACCACAGCTCTAGCCAAACCAGTTTTTAACCTGGTTCTTCCAGTTTCCATAGTTTTTTTTTTTTTTTTAAGTAAACTTTATTTTATAGAACAGATAGACAAAGAAACTGTGAAGATGGTACTGAGATTTCTCATATATCCCTGACTTAATTTCCTCTATTACTGAAATTTTACATTAATATGATACATTTGTTACCATTAATAAATCAAAATTGACACTTAAGTCCATATTTTATAAAACTTCCTAGTTTTTTTTAGAAATTGTGGTAAATGCCCATAAGAATCACCATTTTAACCATTTGGAAGTGTGCAGTTCAGTGGCATTGAGTGTGTTTGTGTTGTTGTGCAACCATCACCAGTATCCATCTCCAGACTCCCTTCCTCTTGCAGAAACCAGGTGCCCACTAAGCAATAAAGCACCCACTGTCCCCTCCTTCCAGCCCCTGGCAAATACCATTCTACTTGTGGCTCTATGAACCTGACATGCGAGGTATGCCCTGTAAGTGTAATACTGTGGTATTTGTCCTTTGGTGACTGGTTTATCTCACTTAGCATAATGTCTTCAAGGTTCGTCCAGGTTGTCCGTCTTCTACGTTGGCAACCTGTATTAATAAGGCACAATCCTGCACATTCTCAGTCTTCCTACCATGGCTTCATTCAACTTCCTGACTGACTCTCCACTATGGGGTTGGCCCTCTTCTACAGTGAACCCCAGCTTGACCTAAATCCCAGTTAGCACCTGGGCCCCAAGAAACCCACCTTAGCACTAACATTTTAAAAGTACTTACTACATGGCAGTCTTTGTTATAAGCAATATACATACAATACATGGTATGTACAATATAATATACATATAACATCCTATCTAATAAAGACAGAATATGCAAATTGACTGCAACTCTGCGACAAAGATGGTGGTGCCCACAGCAAATGAGGGAATATGCAAATTGATGTGACAAGGCGAGAGGCAGAAGGTGGCTCCAGACCAGAGTGAAGGCAGTGCCGACAGCCAGAGGAAGGAAGGCCTATTCTTGCATGAATCTTTGTGCATCGGCCTCTAGTACATATATAATTAGCACAATAATATGCTATACACCTTTCTTGTTTAATCTTCACAACATCCCCATGAAGTAGATACTATTATTAATACAATATTATAGATTAGGAAATGTAAGCCTAGGGAGGCTAAGCAATACTTGCCAAGGAAACACAGTTAACAGATGGCAGTCCCAGACTGGAACCTAGGCAGGCATAACATCCTATAATGCCTCTTAGTTCCAGCTAGTCCTGGCCTTCCTTCCTTGGGAAACTGGTTCAGTTCTCTGCAATTTTTTTTTTTTTTTGGTTTGTTTCGTTAATCCTCACCGGAGGATATTTTTTCTATTGATTTTTAAAGAGAGTGGAAGGGAGAAACAGAGGGAAGGAGAGAGAAAGAAAGAGAAACATTGATGTGAGAGAGACACATTGATTGGTTACCTCCTGCACAGGCCCTGACTGGGGCAGGATGTAACCTGCAAGCTAGGTACGTGCCCTTGACCAGGAATCGAACCTGAGACCCTTTGGTGCTTTGGTGGCACTCTAATCACTGAGTAACGCTGGCCAGGGCTCTGCATGTTTAATATGTCCACATCTAACACATTCCTCATCATGCTAGAGCTACTGCTGCCTCCTGGTGGTCCTAGTGCTTCCCGGAGCCTGGCCTGAGTGTCCACAGCCCTGGCCCCTGCTCTGCGGACCACCTGGGCTCCGGGTGATCCTGACACTCTCCTCCTTATCTCCCTCCCAGGGGTGTTTAGCTCCTTTGAGCCAGATCGTCTCAGGAATTGCTTTTTTAGATAACTGTAACTTTTATAACTGGGAAATGCCTGTGCCTTCACAGAGGCAGCACAAGTTCTACTGCTTCCTCATTTCATTTCTAAAATCATCTCGGTTCTCCTTTGGATGTGTGGATGGAGTGCCAAGCCCTGCCCCGGGGGCCTCCCCACTCCCATCACACGGCTGTGCAGAGACGTCTGAAGTGCTGGCCACAAAGGCATCTTAGAAAAAGGCCCAACGTTCAAGGCTGACGCAAAGAGCCGAGGTGCCTGTGACAGCAACCGCGTTTAAACGGAAGCAAATCAGAACTTGCAGGCACATTTGGTTGTATTGCTGAGCTGGGCTTTGTTAGTGTCTAATCTTCCAAAAGATACTGTGATAAATTCTTTACTGCAAAAGAGATAGTCAAAAACATAGCCATAGAAAAGTGGGTGCAACAAGATTTCTGATTTGTACTTTATTACTGCAAGATAGTTGGAAGCTGTTGGTGTGGATATTGGTAGCAAAATGTGTGTGTGTGTGTGTGTGTGTGTGTGTGTGTGTGTGTGTGTGTATAGGGGAGCTCACACAGGGCAGTCAAATGTTATTTGGGAGTAGTGCCATCAAACGTTCAAACATATATCTTAAAATCATATGTAAACTCATTGCTTCTGGCCTAAGTAGTCAACTGTAAGAAAACAGTGTAGTCCATTATGGTTCATGGGAGAACATAATACAGTCATAGAACAGGCATAAGCTGTTTTCCATTTCTGGCCCTTCCAGGCACCCTACAGCTGGCGTGGCTGCGTCACACCGGCTGGTGGGGAGAAGGTGAGGTAATGGTGTTATTTCCAGGCTGAGTGTTAAGAGCCTGCCTGCACACACTGTTTCTTTTCCCCTGCCTCAGTGATCCTGGAAGCCTGTGCCATGCCAGGCCCAATCTCTGGAGTCTACTCCTGAGTGACTATGACAAGCAGAGCCCTCTGCTGACCAAGGTAGAGATGCAGGGGAGAGACGTGACTGCAGTCCCAGGAAAGCCCTGAGATTTGAAGGCTGTGTTACTGGAGCTACTCCATGGACTCATAAGAGCTGCAAGTACATTATGGAAAACATTAATAGTTCGTACCTATGTGTTTCCCTATAAAATGTTTAAGAAAAGGTAGAAAGCTCAAGGAATCCCATATAATAAAAGCCTAGATTGGTGTAAAGAAAGACAAAGATTCTTAAGTGAAAATCTCTGTAAATGGAAAATTATTTTGAAGGAAATAAAGACAGGTTTCCTTTCAAACATCTTAAGAACTAATTAAGAGTCAATATACTTGGCCTCTTAAACTAAAGTAAATAATTTGTGGTTTTGCTTCCCTGATAAGTTTTATGTAAAGTTAAAAACTAATTGCAGAAACTTAATGTCACTTACTGTCCATAACTTAGGACAAATAAAGTTAAAGTTAATAAATAAATTAACCTTATGTTGAAACCAGTTTGGCTCAGTGGATAGAGCATCTGCCTGCTGACTGAAAGGTCCCAGGTTCGATTCTGGTCAAGGGCATGTACCTTGGTTGTGGGCACATCCCTAGTAAGGGGTGTGCAGGAGGCAACTGGTTGATGTTTCTCTCTCGTCAATGTTTCTAACTCTCTATCCTTCTCCCTTCCTCTCTGTAAAAAAATCAATAAAATATATTTTAAAATAAAAAAATAAAAGCCTAATATGCAAATTGACCAAACGGTGGAACGACTGGTTGCTATGACGCACACTGACCACCAGGGGGCAAACACTCAACACAGGAGCTGCTCTCAGCCTGCAGGCTCCAGGCCAGTCAAGACCAGTGCCAGCAGGTTCCCCACCCCCAATTGCCCCACAGATTGATCTCCAGCCAGGCCTAGGGACCCTACCCATGCATGATTTTCATGTACTGGGCCTCTAGTATGAAATAAAACAATTGGTTATTTGTAAGATTCTATTCTCAAACAAATTTTTATTTCTAGCTGAAGGTTTTACAGAAGAAAGCACTGGGAAGAAATTCCAGTTACTCTGTGGAAGAGTGCTATTGTATTTAAATTAGGAACTTGATTTAAATAGCAGCCTTAATAAACGGCAATCAGAGTCAAACAGAAAATCATTTCTTCCTTCAAAGTCACTTAAAATTGTTGCTTCCCTCACCCACCCCGGCTTTCTCTTTAAGTAATATCGTCTCCAAATTCAGATATCTCCCCCTCAAATACTGAGAAGTTTGGGGGTGGGGATGCTTCAGCACCAACTACAAACACAAAGCTGGATGAACCATAGAGGAAGGGGCTCCGTGCTCTGAGTGTCTGCAGGCCCCTGTCACTGCCGGGGCTCACAGTCCTAGGGCCGCAGATACCTATGACTGCGACACGGCCCCTTTCCTGAGGCCTGGGTTTGAGTGGCGTGGCTGATGGCAGGTGTGGGGCCTCCGCTCATGGCGGGTGAGCTCAGCCAACCACCCAACGCCTATAGCTTCCCGCAGCATCTCGGCTCTGAGAGGTTTCAGAATGAGATGCTGGCACTGAAGTAAGACAGGCAGCCTGGAATCAAACCCTCATTCCACCACTGACCAGCTGGGAATCTTGAGCACGTTATTCCTTCCTCTCTGTGCATTAATTTTCTCATCTGAACAGTGGATAAAGTAACAGTGCCTATCTCAAAGGTGGTGGAGGATGAGAAGAGCCGTATGTGCACAGCTCTAGGCATAGGGGCTCTGCAGGTGAGTGCTGTATCAGTGATTCCAGTCTCACTCGAAGCCACTGCAGCCCTCTGCAGTGGCCACTCCTACTTCCGACAACTGCCCCACGTCAGAGTCGCCTCCTTGCACTGCCGCTGGGAATGGAGACAAGCAGAGGAGTTGTGGACAACTGACAATTCTTTGAAGAAATTCACATAATTTTGTACAACATTTTTAGCATTATGAAGATTCCCAAGGGGCCACTTACACTTGGCTGCACTTTATGGGAGATGTGCTATGAGAGCATTATTAACGAATGAAAGTATTGGCTAAAAATTAGGACCAGTTCCTAAGAGATGAGGGTCTATGCTGTCCCACCTGACGGTAGTGGGTGCGTCGCAGTCGACCCCTTCCTTCACAAGGTTGGGGAGGCGAGAGCTTTGTGAGAGTGACAGGACAGTCTGAACAGAAGATGAGTCCGCCAGCAGGCGTGCCTGCTGAGACCATGGGCCAGAAGAAAGAGCTAGGCATCTGGCAACAACTGACTAAAAAGAGGGAGCATCCAGTTTCTTCTAGATGAGTCCATCCAGTGGAAACGTGGAAATGATCTGAGGAAGACACTTGGTTAAGGAATAAAGACTGTATGAAGGGCTAGTGTCTCTTGCCTTGTAGCCACTGGGAGGCTGAACACATAGTAAAGAGGAAAATGGATATAGGGTCCCTAGGCCTGCACAGCCGTCTCCTGATTGGGGCTGTGAGTGGGGGACTGGGGCCGGGGCTCTCCACCCCAGCGGTGAGCCCTGCCAGCCTGTGGAAGAGAGCAGACTGCCCGTGGCGGAGGAGAAACGTTCCCGGGAGGGGTTTTGATGTGCGGCCGCTCAGAAGCCTGGAGTCGTGGATGAGACTGAAAGGGGGTGTGATTTCAAAGTAGGATTCGGGTGCCTTCTCTCCTTGTTTATTTTCTGTGTGTGCCCAGTAAAATTAAGTCCCACAGAACAGAGGTCGACACAAAATGGACGGTTTTGTTCACTGCTGTACCCCAGCCCTCAGAGCAGTGCGTGGCACATACAAAGTGCTCAATGGTTCCTTGTAGCGAGGAGAACGGAGGAATGAAAGGACCACTGTAGAGCGAGGGCACAGATAAGGCAAATGGAGGAAGGACTTTGCAGGCTCAAGGTCAACAGGCCCCCACGGTGGGGCCAGGGAGTGTGCCCACGGGCCCAGAGAGCATTTCGCCGGAGGCCTGGCCACCTTCCCTGGCGTGTGTCCCCCTCTCAGCTGGCCCCCTGGCACTTCTAACAAATGTGCTGATCAGTGTCTGGGAGTGAGGCTTAGGTTATGATCTCAGAGTCTAGCCTTTTCGTGTGTAAACAGACATAATATGGCTGTCAGGGTGGTTGTGAGAGTGGATATGATAATACATATACAATAGCACAGCACTTATATGAGAGCAGGACTTGGCAAATGGTATTTGTTATTATTATTATTAGGGCAATACAGATACCGAATTATACAGAGAGTTGTTTCTTTAAAGTTTCTATTTTCTTCCTAATTGTTGGCTGTTTATTGTGATTTAGTTGATTTGAAAACTAAAAGGGGAGGCTGGCTGGCATGGCTCAGTGGTTGAGCATTGACCTATGAAACAGGAGGTCACGGTTCGATTCCCAGTTAGGCACATGCCCAGGTTGTGGGCTCAATCCCTAGTCTGGGGGGTGCAGGAGGCAACTGATCAATGATTCTCTTTCATCATTGATGTTTCTGTCTCTCTCTCTCTCCCTGTCTCTTCCTCTCTAACATCAATCTTTAGAAAAAGAAAAGGCCATATTTTGCTTTAAAACAAACAAAAAAGGAAGGATCAGTGAGTGAGGGATAAAGCAGTGTGATATCAATTGCAGGTAAATGTTGCTTACGGAGTGGACCTAATCAGGGCATCAACAGGTTGCTGGTTCTGGTCTTGCAGAAGTAAAGCACTTAAAATGGCCTGGTTGGTGTGGCTCAGTGGTCAAACGCTGACCTATAAACCAGGAGGTCATAGTTCGATTCCTGGTCAAGGCACATGCCCAGGTTTCATGCTCAATCCCCAGTAGTGGGCGTGGAGAAGGCAGCCAAACAATGATTCTTTCTCATCATTGATGTTTCTATCCCTCTCTCTCGCTGTCCCCTCCTCTCTGAAATCAATAAAAATATATGTTTTTAAATGGGGCATATTTGGTAATCATCACAGTTAGATAAAGCAGCAGCAAAAATACCCTCCCCCCAAATGTGTCACAGCCAATGCGAGCTACATTGTTTTTCTTTGAGAGTAGTTAAGAGTGAGGTAAAGTATAAAACATATTTTGGACACAAAATGGGGTAAGGGACCCATCCTGCTGCCTCCAACTGCCCGTTCCTGGGCAGGAAGCCTGCTCTGATGAGTGTGAAAGACATGCCCTGGGATATTGTGAGGTTGTCTCTACAAAAGGATACACTAAAGATTTTTTTTAAAATTCTGTGTCATTAAGACTTCACACTCAGATACCCAGTGATGAAGTATCATGAATGTAATCTATCAAAGCGAAGAGCTTTCACACCACTACCAGAGGCTTCATTTGTATGGACCATATTTTCCTTTAAAGATGTCTTGGGGACCGAAATCCCGAATTCAGAAGTAACATGGTCAGTTCTTCCAGACAGAAGGCTACTGTAAAAGGAAACCAAAGCAGGATTCTGATACTTGTCCTGGCACCGAACCTCACTGGGGTATGTTCTTAACAACATGATTAACCCCGATTACTTATACTCATAAGAGGAAGAGACACATTTAGAAAGAACATTGCTAATCTAAAATCATGTTTCTTTTCCCTTTGGAAAGAAGTGAGAGACACAGAAACATATAATAACCCAGATGGCACGTCTCAGCACACCCACTCAGGCCAACCCGGCAGGTGATGCTAGTTCTTAAATATCTATTGCAGCCCCTCCTCTCCGCTTTCCCCACTCAGGTTCTCACCACCTTTATTTATTTTTTCCCCCCAAATATTTTCATTGATTTCAGAGAGGAAGGGAGAGGATGAGAGAGAGAAACAATAATGATGAGAAAGAATCATTAATTGGCTGCCTCCTGCATGCACCTACTGGGGATCAAGCCTGCAACCCAGGCATGTGCCCTTGACTGGAATCAAACCCAGGACCCTTCAGTCTGCAGGCCAACCCTCTATCCACTGAGCCAAACCAGCTAGGGTCTTAACCACCTTTGGATTACTCCCCTCTTGTTCCTCTAGGACAGAGTTGGGGAATGCCCACCCGCAGGCCATATAAGGTCCACATTTGGTCTGGCCTTGCCAAGGCATCAGGACTGAGTTAATTAAAAGTTTGACCAAGAGGGCATTCGATGGGGAGTGAGGGAGGCTGAGGGAAGGTCAATGGGGAGGAGGGGGAGGAAAGGAGATATATGTACTACTATATGTAATTCTTTAAACAATAAAAAAAATAAAAGTTTGACCAAAGAGAGCAGGCTAATGTTTAAGTTGACAATTTCGTATGGCCCACGAATGATGTTATAAATATCCAAATGGCCCTTGGGAGAAAAAAGGCTCCCTACCCCTGCCCTAGGAGATGTTACACAGCCCAAGTCCAAGGGGCACGTTTATCCTGACTGCAGAGTGAATGGTGCCCCCTAGAGTCAGCATTGTGTAGCCCTGACCCAGCCTTCCTCCACCCCGCCCTCTTACACACCTTTTAAAATGCAAACGTGGTTATGTTATTCCATTTCTTAAAAATCTTAAAAGTTAATTATAATGTTGACGATGATGATAACATCAGGTACATTTTATGGGCAAGGCGCAGTGCTAACCATACACGGTACACGTTTCCACTTGTTTAGTTCTCACAGCAACCCGATGACTGCCATTTTACAGATGATGAAATGAGGCTCAGAGGTACTGAGTAACTGGCCCAGGGTCACACAGTGTTTGTCTCTTCTTTTGGAGGTAGAACAACCTGGTGTTTCGTAACAGGGCCTAGGAGATGGCATTCCTGGCCTGGCATCTCAGCTGGTAGACTTACAGGAGTTATTTCATGTAAAGTGGCACTCAGTGAAGTCTCGATGTTATTAGTATTTCAGGATACACTTCAAACTTTAAGGACAGCGTGTGGGGCACACCAGGCCCTTCACAACACACACGGCTTCTGGCCACAGGCCCTCTCCAACCCTGGCTGCTCCCCTGAAGGATGCTGCGGATGCACTTCCTGGCTGTCTGCACACCCACTCCATTTCCTGCGATGCTGGTTGCTTCTTTGACACGTAATTACTATTCCACTTTGCCTGATCTTCCGAGACCAGCATTTATTGCACCCGGGCCCACAGCACCTTCCTGGATCATTTTGCCAGGTCCCCGGCGTGATGTGTTTGCATATGGGTCTGCCTAATGGACCAGGAGCCCTGGGACTTGGTAGGTACCGGCATCTAGTAGATCCTCAATCAAGTATGCAGAAGTGGACTGAATTGATGTGGGGTTGGAATCATTTAAAAATAAACATATTTCAAGAATTCACCTTCGTTTTCTGTGCTACACACGTTCAGGAACACATTAGTTATTATCTGCTACAGGGGATGGAAGAGAGGAAATTCGACTCGAAATTCTGGTTTGGGTGCCTGAGCACCTGAAATTGGAAACCTGACAATGCTGTGCTGCCGATGAGGACAGTATAAACCTGGAAAATGCACTTTTAATAAAGATGGTTAGGATCCCCACCTGTAACTGGTACATTCAGATAGAAGCTCTAGAGAGAGCACTAAGTTTACTTTCTAAGGATTAAGCTTCCTACCCTGCTGTCATTTTAGGCTTTCAGGACTCTGCAATGGTATAAACATCCCTCTATCAACTGAAAACATGGCTAGTTAACATATACATCTCAATTTCAAAGCATTTTGTATTCCTGTACTATGCTGGGCAAGTATTTTCCAATGGACATGTGGCTCACCTCTCATCTTATTTCAGGCCCAGTGCTGGGTGGAGGGTGATTGAAGATACATTCTAGAGAACTTCTGTCTTTTCAAAGGGAACAGGAGGGTCACTGCTGGAAAAGGACTGAGCCCCTTCCTTTACAGAGGAGAAAATCAAGGCCTAGAAGGTGGAGTGACTTCCCCAAATCACACAGCCTTCAGGTACAGGCCATATCATATGGGAAAGTCCTGGGTCAGAAAGGACTTGGAAAGGGTACGGGGAAAGGGGGGGAGGGGTCAGGGTTTAGTGGCTGCTGTAAGGGTTTGAGTTGCGTTCCAAGGTCAGCGGGCAGTAGGAGAAAGACCACACAGCTGCTGGGAGGAGAAGGACCGGCTGGGGGCTCTTGCAAATGCACAGGTATGAGACGATGGAGGCCCAGGTGAGGATGTGACAGTGGAGTTGGAAAGAAGGGAATGGGTTTGAGATACATTTTACAACTGGAATCAAGACAACTTGTGGGAAGTCAGGAAGACAAGGTTGACTCTTGCTTGGGTGGATGGGATGCTCTTTATGAGACAGGAAGAAACAAGGACGAGGAATTGCATGTTCTGTTTTGGACACGTGCTAAAGTGTGGCTTGAAATGCAAGCAGCCCTAGGTGTGCGCTGTGCCGTGGCGGGCACAGGGCAGTGTGGTGCTGATTGGTGACGGTGTTGTTTTATACCTGCCGTTCTTACTAACACCCTAGCCAGGTCACCGAGGCCAGGGGACAATAGATCAGAATGATGGTGGAGTTTGTGCAAGGCTAGTTCGACTACATTGTGAGTGACAAACACCTTGGTGGATTGATGCGACCGTCTCGAATGCTCAGTCTGAACTGGCAACCACAGAGATGCCAGGGATCTGGGTGCCTCTCCCGGGTGGCTAGTCGGACGCCTGCTTTGGGTTATTGCTCTCAATGACCAGGAAGCTTCTGTAGCATTTGTTACTGCATTTTTCCACTACTCCAAAGTGAACGGCTTTAACTTACAATAAATAACCAGCTTACCAGTATAATCACTGGCATTCCTGTGTGATGGCTTTTTGTTTGGATGTTATTGATGAATTTTCTATACATGGATACACTTGCAATACAGTTTAAACGTGTGCTTCACCGTCAGTAGAAACTGAACGCGGGGGAACATGCCTGCTTCTGCTTTCCAGCCCCTCGACTTCGCCAGCGGGCGCTCCGACACTCCTCTGCTGCTCTCTGCTGTCCAAAGGATCCCACGGCCAGCTAAGCTTGCTCACAGCAACCACTGGGAGAGCAGTAGCACCTTTACCCGCTCTCTACTTCACCCCAATTTATTTTAGGGAGATTTACATGACAGGAAGATTAGAAATAACGATCCATGTGGAGCAACAATTTTTAAAAAAAATCCATTTTCGCGGATTTCTATTGGGCTGTATTTATGGTCACGATTGATTCCCTACTCTCTCCGAGAAAAGGCATTTTTATTGAGTCCCAGTGTACATCGCCTGATCCCTGCTTCATTACAAAGGCTTCTGACAATGTTATGGTCCAACCTACACAAGGTATTGTTTCAATGCCTTTCACAAAAGACCTGGATCCTTGCCAGACAAGCGTCTATAAAAGTTCACAAGTAAAGGAACAAAGGGCGGGATAATGCTGCCTAGACACAGATCCTGGGAAACCCAACTCAAATGTTAAATATATGCATTTGTCATTTTTAATGCCATGGAACTGGATATAATGGTAGATACAATCAAAACCACAATACAACAGAGGTTTGTAATAAATAGTATTCATGACTCTTCTTTTGCGTTAAATGCACTAAAAAAAGAGGCGCGGGCCCCCCCCCCGGCAGGGAAGCTATCTTTTAAAACAGCCAAAATAATGTATAAACCATAGTTGTATGTACGTGTTTGTGCGTGCGCAAATGTTCAAAGGAGACGTATTTGCTTTAGCTTCATGGAGGCTTATCCCAAATGCCAAGATCTAATTTAAACTGCTTGAACAACCTACGTTCTCTAGACAATTGCTTTTTTTTTTTTTTAACCCACAGAATAGAGGGACTTGTAGAAGGTCTGCTCTCAGTTCCCGAGACTGAGGACTCAGTTTCCAATGTCCTTTCAGCTTGTCGAACCTAATTTACAGAACCCATCCAGGTCAGGAAAACGATGACCTCTTCTGGGAAAAATCAGGGGGAACAGGAGTCACGGCCCTCCCCTCCACACCTCTGTCCCACCTCCCCCTCCCTTTATGTTTTTTCCTAGTTGGGCTCCATTACCAGGAACATGGAAAAAGAAACATGCACATTTGCTTTGGGAGTAAATCTCGGATCTGAGCCAATAAATGGGCCCTCAAGGAGACGTCACTCCAACTGAGCTCGTCGACTCTGTGTCCTAAGAGAAAGCCTCACTCCAAAGACTGACTCCACACCGCCTTTGCCTGGAGTGGCTCCCACATATGAAGGGTGTGGGGAGTCCTGACATCCCCAACTACAGGTCTCAGGGCCCTCACTGCTGCTCTGCCAGCTCCCCAAGCAGGAAGTCAGGGGAACAGGTTGTAAATATGACTCCCGTTGATGAATTATGCCAAAGGCACTTTTGTGAGATCCAAACTTTATGAGGAGCAGAGGCTGGCCTGCATATATTCATATTGAAACAAAAGGAGGAACACGTCATTCTAAAAAATCACTGATGCAACAAGCTGGAGAATCTGAGGGTTGGCTTGGGCTGCTCCATAACATGATGACCTGGGCGCTGTATCACAAAGCCACCCCTGTCAAAGTACGCAGCAAGCCCTGCTACCGGGATCCCCCCGCTTCTAATTCTTTATCAGGGAGACAAAAGGCCCACAAGGTTACTTACTGACTCTGGAGTCCGATGCTTTCCAGCGGGACCAGGGTACCAGGCTCTGAAACGAGCTTACAAAGGTTTCAGTTGCTCTTTGTGGGGCACATCTGAGCTAAGAATGACCACTATGTACCAGAAGGGATGGGAAACTGCTTATATACTATGAATCCCAATCAGGCCTAAGCAGTTCTTGTTGAATCACCAATGACCAACCCTTAGGTCAGCAGACGCCTAAAACTGTCCCTCATCCTGATAGGGAGAGAGGGGCACAGAGCCACCAGCAATGTCTAATCCCACGTCCAAATACTGAGTTTGAGCCCTCTCTCCTCATGGGCTGTCTTGGACTCTCCAGACTTGCTTTAATGGAATGCAGCTGGATCCTGGGCCCTTCCCAACCATGTAGAAGACGGGGAAAATGATTCTGCCCATTTGACTATACCTTTTATAGGCTGAAGTGTGAATGAACTATCAAAACCTCCTGAAACCCATTAAGCTGAATTCTGTCGCCAGTAACACATTTTACAGTTTTTCTTTAAAAAAAAAAAAAAGCGTGGAGGAATTTTCAGCAGGATACGGGTATTTAAAAACACACTTCACTCATTTAATTGGGAGCCACACAGCTAAGCCTCAGATAATTGAAGTTTTACAATTTCTCTTGAGATTTTTAAAGGCATTGATCACAAAATACTTATTTAATATTGTTTGACTGTGTGACTGCTCCCATGGGTCCCAGAAAGCTGGACAAAATATTCAGCATATGTTTGTGAAGACATACAAACAGTATTCTTCAGAGTAGTTTTAGGGCCTCTCTACTGCAGCAAAGTCCTTTTAGTTATTTCCAATAAGTATTTCTTTCATTTGGCTCGGTGCCTAGCTCCATATTTTACTAATTAGCCTTATGTTTCATCCTAAACACTAAAATAGAAGCCATTCGAGTTACTGGGGATCCCAAATGTATCTCTAATGAAATGCTAATATCACCTCTCTGACTCTGGGGATTTGTTGTTAAATTTTTGGGTGTTCTGCAGCAGTGTCTATGCCTCATAGTCAGATCCTACAAAACTATGGCAGTTTTATTCTATTAAGAAATCACACTGCAAAGGGGTCTGGAAATTTTCTGTTAGAAGATTTCAAAATGCCAGATGCAAATATTTTCATAGTTTAAAAATTAGTTCAGGAACACAAATATTCCATGTTTATGATTTTAGAAGACCCAAGTCTCTCTCTGGAATTCTGGGTCAGAGAGAACAGGTTAGTGTCGAGTTAGGTTTTAAAAAATGTCTCCAAATATGTAACAGATGACACTCTGCAATTCCAGCTATGCTTACCCCATTCTAGAACAAAGCCCTAAACACACTGGGGAATTTCCGATCTGATCAGAAAAACACCAGAGAGGTGAGTGAGAGAGAGAAGGGGGCTGGGACTTTAAAAAATGCGGAGTGGGCAGAAGTGGTACAAATCTCCTCAGTATTCTGCTTTTGCTCTTGTCTCTGACATCAAGCTGTTCTGTTTTAGCTGCTGCCCTTGGATTTGGAAGGTACTTGAGGCTGGAGGCCAAAACCAGTCTCTTCCCTCCATGCCTGACCCTCTCTGCATCCTGGAGTAGATACTGCTGTTCTCTCTTCCCTCTCTGTTCCCTGTGCAATTTAGAGGGAGAAATGATAAAGTTTTTGTAAAGCTGTCTATTACATGTAAGGTTTTTAAACTTCTTCTACCTTCTACTTTGTGTTTCAAGGGAAAACTCAATGATTAGAGTCAAATTTTGCAACCTTTGAGTTCAAGCATGATTCTGAGTGTGTGTTATGAGCTAATAAATATTCTCTCAGCAACTACTGTGTGCTGGGTACTGCAGGGATGGCAAATATAAGGAAGTCACTCGCCCGCATCTCAGAAAGCTCAGGACCTACTCCTGGGGTTATAAAAACACCTAACTTAAATTGTAAATTTTCTAAACCACAGAGGCAGAATTAAGTATTAGTGATGACCGATAAAACTTTTTAATTTAGAAAATCAGAATTTCACAAGGCTCAACCTAATTTGTGAGAATGTACAGCTTGATACAAACTTGTTTTGAAACAGGTGCAAACCCACAACAGTTTGAAAGGATTTTGAAAGGAATGATTATATACTCATCCCCTTTCCACGCATGATGATTTTTCTAAAATGCAAACTCTTATTTTCAAACAGCCATCCTTTCTTCACAAACCTTCCTCTTCAAGCCAACACTTTCCTAGATCTTGCTCTCCTTTTTCTTGAAATCTCTAGAGCACAGGTTTCTACAGAGTTTCTCTTTAAACACGGCCCACAGAAGGCTGAGATGTCGCGCCTGAAGAGGGGGACCTCCCACAGTCAGGGGTGGGCAGTCTGCCGTCTCTTGTAAGTCAGAGTAACCGGTAAATTCTTCACCAAACTAACTTCATGAATAATTTGGAGTGACAGTGAGCAACAACTTGAGGTTCCTTTATGATCAGACCTCCTGAGCCATGCTTGTCCATCACACTAGTTACATATTTGAGAAGGCTTGTATATCCCAAGGCTCTAGAAAGGGTTTAAATTCAGGCACTCAAGTCCAGGAGGGAATGAATTTTTACAAAATAAAAAATCAGGCTCCAACCTATGTAACACTTGTTTTTATAGAGTCACGTGCCCCTCAACAACTGGGATATGTTCTGAGAAATGCGTCGTTAGGCAATTTCATAACCAACGTGTGCGAATGTCATGGAGTGCCCAGACCTAGGTGGCACAACCTACTACACACCTAGGCCATCAAGTATATCCTATAGCTTCCAAGCCTATAAACCGATACACATGAAACAACCTGGATTAATTCAAGCACAAGAGCAATGACACAATCAAGAGCTGTGGTAAGCCCGAGATGTAGGAGGCTGCTGCCAGCATAACACAACATGTTGCCTTACAGCGAACTTTTTAATGGGTAGAAAGAGTACACTCTAAAACAATGATAAAAGTACAACAGAGTAAGCATGTAAACCAGAACATGGTTACTTATTATGATTATCAGTACAACGTTCTGTACATGACTGTATCTGCGGTAGGCATGTTTACACCAGCCTCACCACAAACACATGAGCAGTATAGTGCATTATGATGTGATGATGGCTATGACCTCACGAAGTGATAGGGATTTTTCAGCTTTATGGCAACCTTAAGGGACCACTATCATATATAGTCCATTGTTGACCTAAACGTTGTTATGCAGAGGATAACTGTAGTTTGGTTTTACTTATCTCATTATCCTAATCTTAAATTACAGATTAAGATGTCTTCTGTGGGATACTAACCTCACCCCTCCCCTTTTCAATAGCATTTCACAAAGTTTGTGGCTGAATTTGCTCCATTTCTATACTTCTTTCCACTTAGGTATACTGACCAGGGGCAATAAAAGAACACATTTTACTTCGCTGTATAATAAATCGACTCCAGAATGCTTTTCCATGAGATTATTTTCCTTTTCTTCCTTGACTTAATCTTGCAGCCCCACATTATTGCTAATGCAGTGATACTTTTTCTTGATTACAAAGATGATTATTACTATTTTCTGATAAAAGAAGATAATAATAATTATAATTGATGACCAACTACTTGTTCCCATACTTTATATGTCTTATCTCTAACAGTTGCAATAATCGTGGGGAAATGGAACTCAGAAAGATCAAGTGAGGCCCTCAAGTTCTGGACTCATCAGGGAGTCCAGATCTTCACTGAGAATCCAATTCCCAGATCTATCTGTTTCTTAGGGATCAACAGCATGGGCAATCAAAGAATGGAACAGGAAACGTGGGTGGGTGGTGTTTCTAGGTCCGCGAGTGACATGGATTATTTGTCTAGTCCTTTAATCTCGTTTGGTAAAATAAAAACCATGCTACATCTCTCTATCTTAAAAGAATGTTCTGAGAAGGATGTGCTACTATTGATAAAGCACACTTTGGAGAAGTGATGTGAATAGTCAACGGTCTCACTTCGGTTTTGTCTTTATCTATATTCTAATTTCCTTTATAGCATTACATATCATGTTATAGTACATCATAGCATAGTGTATTACTTCAGCACTTGAAATACATAACTTACGAGATCAGTGTATGGTAAAAATACTCCGTGAGTTTACCCAGTGTGTCCGTTTCAAATGTAAGGCAAAAAGAGACGTCAGAGGAGCTCAGGACTCTCTATCAGGTGAACTTTTGCTCCTTTGTTCACATGAAGCAGACGCAATCTACCTTGTATTTTCCACTTCTGTGGTGGGTTATAATCATCCTAAGTTTCTTTCTCTGTTTCTTTTATCCCATTTTCTTCCAAGCTGCCTGATGCATTTTGTTTGTTCAAACTTCGGCCTTTCTGTCGGTTGACTAATGACTTCTCTTTCCCGTATCCTCCTCCCTCACCCTCCTGATGTCCCTTCCGCCCACTCTGCCTGCCCGTTTCCCATCCAGCTGCTCGTGCCCCTTATGTTTTCCCTCTCTGGCTGTCCTCCTCCGTCCTCACTGTTAGCACTCTGGCACCCTCTCCCTTTTCTCCCTCCCTCTCATCTTCCTGCCTCCTTCCACCTTCCCTCATTATTGCTGCATTTATAAATAGCCTCCAAGCAATCTATCTTGACACATCGCACATTCGGTAGCTAACTGCAGCAGGAAAATTTACCACGCTCATTTATTATCCTCTTAGAAGGAGTGCTGAGCAGGGGACAGCTCTCTTTCCCGATTCAGCGGCTCCTGAAGGAGGAGTTGGCGAGCGTTAATAAGAAAGCTGTCTTCTCGTGTCTAAGGGTGACTGCAAATATGTTTCTAAAGACATAAAGCTGTGGCGAGAATATATCAGGCGCTGAATGACAGCAATCCCTGCATGCCCAAGGAGTTCAGCGTCTTATTTTACCCTCGCAGTCAGTAACAACTTAGCACGTGCCTTTACAATGCCCGGGCCCCGTTTTAACTCTTTAAAGCAGATTATGTAATTCAGGGCTCTTCCTATAGTCCGGCAGTTTGTGTACAGCTGAGAGGACAGAGCTGGGGCTGCCTGCTGAACTGTGGGAAGAAGCCAGCGCTGGCCCATTGTTCACAGGAAGAAAATGAGGCACAGGTGAGTTAACTTGCCCAAGTGGAAGAAGCAGTAAAAGTTTAAAACAGGGCATTTTATGCATTTTGACAAATGTACACTCTTTTTACCCTGTGTCTACTGTTCCCTCACTAAATCGTAAGCAGATTGAGGACAAGCACACGTCTGCCTTGTTCATTCTTGTGGCTACCAGTTTTCTAAATGAATGAACAAATAAAGGGTTAAAGTCATGAAGCACAGAAAGGATTGGTTTTCTCACCAAAAGAGACACACAGTGATCTTGAAGAGAATGCATTGGTGGCTTCCATCCTCACCTCCATCAGAACAGGGAGAGGTGGGAGAGGAGGAGGGTCTGAATTTGGAGGCTGAACTGCAGGCAAACAATTCAAGGCAGGCAGGATCGGGACAGCCTGCTGATGGGGTAGAGTGTGTCCTCAGGGGGGACCTCTAGGAGGGGTGCGGGGAGCGGGGGCTGAGCAGACCTGGCCTGCAGGAAGGCTTGTTTACAGGAAGGCAGGGAGATGCGGGAGTCCAGTGTGCTTGGGGAACGGTAGGTTTAACAGCAGAGCAGCCACGCATTAAATACTCCTGTGTCGGGCTCTGTGTATTCAATACTAACGTGTCAGGCCCTGTGTATTGTAGGTGTTACCTCACTCGGTCCTCACCCAAACCTGTGGGATTAGGACTAATCCTCCTCCCATTTCAAGATTAAAAAAAAAAAATGAAGCTAAGTAAGTTGTCATGGTTTTAAGGACAGTAAAAGGCAGACTCTGGATTCATTCCCAGGTCTGCGGATTTCAAAGTTCCCATTCTTGACATTCTAGCTTAGGAGGCGAGATTTGGGTTCAAGGGGGAGACCCTCTGGGGAGGAACTCCTACCACCAAGAGGCCTGGGGGAGAAAGGACGCTGCTGAGCCTGAGGGTGAGGAAGGTCACACAGGTGTCCGGGGATGGACTCAGCCTTGGGGAACGAGACCACCACCCAGAGACCAAGCTGTGGCTGGGTTCTGGGAGAGAAGTTGATCCCTGACACAGATAAGAGCCCAGTTCCTGGTGTCCAGGTTCTTCTTGTCTACATGCCAGAACGGAGCCAGCTGCAGGCGAAGTGGCGATGCTGCACCCCCTGCCACGGGACAGAGCCCCGCTCATTCCTCTGGGTCTGGAACCCGGGGTGGAGGGAGGCTGTGGAGTCCTGTGCAGGCAGGCGGCTTTCTGGCATCACACTGTGGTGTTCAGACGGCTCCGTCTGCCAGTATCTGCCCCGATGCGATCTCGGATACGCGTGGAATGAGGAGGGGCATCAACAAAAATGTGCATGGCTGCGCAGTGGATGCTTTCCCCCGAGCGGCCTTCTGAAGCATGTGTGTGCTTTCCTTATGTTTCTCTTCAGCTGGACCTTTTATTTATGGGCTGCAGCTAAATCAGCACAAGGCGCTCGGTGGCTCGCTGGGATGCCTGCCTAAAAGCAGCTCCATGTTTTGGCCTCGAGTGTGCTTATGGGTCCGTGTTATTTTTTACAGAGGCCGTTTCTGTCCTCAAAATGACTGCTTCAGGGAAACCGAAGTAACGGGCGCGGTGGCCAGGGACTGGCACATGGCTGTTTGGTGGAAACCAAGGCCACACTGCATGGCCCGGGAGAGCCAGCACGATGGCTGGATTCCCACCCCGGGTCCCAGCTGCGGTGATGAAAACAGCAGTGAGCGTCACCTGAATTTGAAAAAAATAAGTGGTAACTTGCCTTTTGAATGGAAGCTATTTGCAGACTGCTTGGTGCTTGATGGCAAAGAGCCTCTGAAGAAGAGCTGGATGCAGGAGGACCGAGGGAGATAACTGGGGTTTCCAAACGATGGCTGGCGGCCGAGCTGCCTCCCACTGGCAGTGCCGAGGGGAATGCGGGAGGGCACACGTGCCTGGCTCCCCACCAGCCTCCCTGGCGTGGCCCGTGGGTTTGGAGCCAGCAGCTCTGGAGGCCAATCCAGGTCACAGGGACACTTGCAGGCATGGCTCCTTGGAATGGTTGGGGGAGGGATGACACGCTGAGGGCTGTGGATCACAGCAGGGTGTGCCTGAGGGAGCTCAGGTATTCTGGACACCTTTTGGATGGACTCTGACACAGTCAGAGGCTCCCATTGATTTTCTTCACATTGCCTTCTTACTTTACTGCCTGGGAAGCCCTAACATTCCATCCCCCCTACCCCCCCACCCCCCAGCTGCTGCCTCTGACCACCCCAAAAGGACGAAGGGAAGAGGAAAGAACAGTCAGAACTGACTCCACTCCTGGCTCGGCCAGTACTGACCTTGGGCCGAGTTACTAAACTCTGTTCCAGCATCCTTATCTGTGCCAGGTGGAGGGGGGACCACCAGACCCAGTGTCTAGTGAGGACCGGGGACCTCGTCTGGCCCATTCTCACAGGGACCTCTGGAGAGAAGAGCAAGCTGAGGCATCTGACGGCCACATGCTGCCTGCAGTCTGGGGGCAGGAGGGACCTGCACTCCCTCCCCAGAGCTCTCCCCTTCCTCCGCCCCATTCTACACGTGCACCCCACTATGGCCTAGTGAATACTGCCCACCCATGGGAGTCCACAGAGCGATGAGGACACATCGTATCTGCTGTCCCTGTGGACACCAAGGAGCTCATGTACCGACACCAGGAGAGAATGAGAGGATCCGCATCCCACCACGAGCATGTTATCACCCTCACCGTTACCAACAACACAGCGTTATAAAACACTTCTGTGTCCATGATACCACAACAATGATCCTGAAGAGGAGGCTGATATTACTTAGAGGTAATACCTAGTGTAAGAAAAAAAGCAAACCGTACCATGGAGTAACCATTGTGTTTACCTGTGTCTCCCTTTCTGGATTTAGTTTCTTAACAGCAAGAACTGAGTCATGTGTTTGAGCAGAGCTTAGCATTATGCCTGGTTCCAGTAAAGCAGAAAGAGAAAGAAAGGTCCCAGACAGTCCAAAACCTTTGATCTCCTGGCAAAGCTCTTCCAACAAAACTTGGTTTGAAAACTGCTAAGTTCTGCCTGCTTTGAGGAACTAACACCTCTCTGACTATTTCCAATGAAAGGGCAAAGAGAGGGTGTCGGCGAGAAAGTGGGGAGTGAGGGGCGGGAAAGACTGGAAGCCTGAAGTGGGGTGGGTGCGTGTAAATGATCACCTATCCTGTTCCCTGTACATTCCCTGCTGTGTGGCCTCACACGTGCAGTCTGAGGCTCTAGAATCCAGTGAGGAGGGAGAATGGGTATCTACTACAGGGCCCTGCTGGTGGCAGAGAGGAAGACTGTGGACGGCAGTAAAGAGACAGACCAGGCCTCACTCCATGACGCATCTATCTGGGGTGGCGCTCTGGTCCCATTCGGCCACTGCCCTGTGCCTACACATGACCCAGAGGATGCAAGTCTTGGTACTGCCTTTTGAGTCACTTTCTTCCCCAATTATTGGTTAAAAGTGAGGAAGTCCCAAAGCAAAGGGTCACTTTGGATCTCGAGAGTGCTTATTCACACATTTCCATCTCCGAAGCAGGTGGGGACCAGGCTTATTATTTCAGGTTTAGGTGCTAAAAGAGACAGAGGTACCCACAAGGTCATGCCAATGTCCTAAACGCTCCAGGCATCGGGACCCACTGTCTCCGGCGCCCGAGCAAAAAGATCCTGGGGATCCGACGTGCGGACGATAGCAGAGCAATGATAAAAGCCCCCCAGCTGGCGCTGGCTCCCCTGAACGTCGCTGGAGCCTTCATCCCGTTTCCTGTGCGGCCCATATTGGAAGCACATTGGAGTTATTTTCCCTTTTAAAAATGTTGTTTTATGTTTCAGCTTTCAAGATGTCCTAGTTTCTGCATCACAGCATCCTCACATACCAACTCAATGTGTTTCGTGTTCATTTGGAGAGGCCCTCCCTCCCCCTCCGAAGGCATAAAAGGGCAAGCTGCTGGCTTAGGGGACAAGCAGCTCTGGGGTGACTGGAGTTTGCGGGTGAGAGGAGGGAGAACAAAATGAAATTCTAATTGGGCCCATGTCATCTCCGAACACCAGAGCCCTATGCATTATTTATGATCCTCCTGACCCTCGCAGCAATGCAGATGGGGGTCCTTGCCAAGAACAAATTAAGATGTCTGCTCCTCCCGGTCAAGCAAACCTCCGTGTGTTGAGGAAGGGGAAAGGTCAGCAGCCAGGACACAGGATGAGCCCAGGAGGCTCCAAGGCTCTATCGGGAAAGCTCCTCACTGGCAACACAATCAAATCTCCCTTCAAAAACCGTGACAAGCCGAAACCGGTTTGGCTCAGTGGATAGAGCGTTGGCCTGGGGACTGAAAGGTCCCAGGTTCGATTCCGGTCAAGGGCATGTACATTGGTTGCGGGCACATCCCCAGTAGGGGGCGTGCAGGAGGGGTCTGATCGATGTCTCTCTCTCATCGATGTTTCTGGCTTTCTATCCCTTTCCCTTCCTCTCTGTGAAAAAAATCAATAAAATATATTTAAATCAACAACAAAAAAAACCGTGACAAGCACTTGGTTGTATCTGTGCATCTAAAACCTTAGAATAGCATGCCATCAGGCGCACTGCAGAGGTCTGACTTTCAGCTGCTTTGGGGCAGGCATGATTGCAGGCAGGCCGGCTATAACATAGGCATGGCTCAGAGGACCATGACCTTCATCCCTAACCAAGGCCCTCTCCACGCTGCAGTGCTGGAGACACTGAGAATTGGATCCCTCGGAGCCCGCTCCGGCCGGAACTCCCCGGCAGGCGCAGGCCTCTGCACCGCACGTTGTTACTGTTGGCTCCACGTGGAGTTGCAAGGGAGTCCCTTTCTCCCCCTCAGCCCCTAAGGAAGGGCCCTCTGGAGTTGGATCAAGGAGGAAAAGAGCTTTGGGAAAACCCAGGAGGGCCCTGGCAGTAGGGGTGATTGGAACTTTCTGTGGCAGGAATACAAGTGAGAAAAGCCTTTGGTTCCCTGTCCTTCCCAGGAGCAGGTGAGCGAGACAGGCCTCTTGCCTATGTGGGGCCCACCTGGCATGAAACCAGGGGAAGGAGTTCTGGGGCGGACGACACGGGCTACCGCCAGTGTAGCCTTCAGAGAAAGGCTCTCTGAGATTACCCGCTCATATTTCACACCCTTCCTCCCATCCAGCCTCAGCCTTGGGAATGATAAAGAGGCCACCCCAGGGTTTGGGTCTGGGAAAAAGAGGCCCCTTTGCCTCCCCGGGAGAGAGGCCTTAAAGAAAAAGAGACCCAGAGGTTCCTGTCTGGTGTGATCCACTCAACAGTGTAGAGTCTACACTGTAGACAGTCAGTTAAGGAATTGTGGCCATAGCCCAATTATCCCAGGAAGAGAATGCCTTTGCCCAGAGGGTTCTCTACGCCTGAACCCATGACAGCACCTGGATGCTGCGATTTGGGATGTTGGTGAATTTTCTTTTCAAAAGAGTCATGGTTACAAGTTAAGACTGTGTGTTACTTGACCATTAAACAAGATGAGTAATGTAACTGTTTTCCTTATACGATAATCTAATTCTTTCAAACACCTGGTAGAATATTAGTATGAATCCAAGGGACTTCTGAGTTGACGAAACCCAACCCCTTTATTTTATAAGGAATAAATTAGAATCCACAGGTATTTTTTATCTAGCTAGTTCACATGGCTACTTAGTAGTAAAAGTGGGATGCATGAACAGAGAAAGTTATAGTTATCAGCAAGGTCTGGGACCATACAGACATTTCACACCTGAGAGGTGAGATGGTGGTAGCAGGAGGTAAGATCATTCATCAGCCGTGCCAGACGCTGTGGGCTGCAATGTGGAGTAAGACAGGCCTAGCCTTTGACCTCCCAGGAAATACAAAGCATTGCAGTGTTACCAAATAATGGGAAAATGGAAGCAAGGCTAGTTTTATTTCCCAAAAAGAATCAACTTATCTGTGGCCTAGCCCTTTCAGGAGAAAGTTGTAGCATAGCCAAAAACATATTCAACTATCAGTCTTTCAGTAATAAGAGATTACATCCTTCTTGTTCATTCTCAAATGCATGCACCCTATTCATGAAATGAGAAGGATTATCAATTGCAAAAGAGTTCTCTCAGCTTTCCTAGTGCCTAGCCCCTCAGCGTCAGCCAAAGATATAATAGTAGGAGTGGAGCTACCGGCCCCCAGAGTCAGGGCTTCCTCTGGCTGGATCCCACAGAAAGGAGACAGATGCTCAATTGTTGTTGATGTGGAGTTATAGAGGCATAGTGTACCATGCATTTATCTCTGAATCTGCAATAAATGAACATCTAGAGTGATATTTTAAAATACTATTTGAAATGTTATGAGGACTGCTACTACTACTACTACTAATAATAATAACGTGGGATGCTAGTAAAAACTGTTTAGCCTAAACACATTCTGGGCATTATAACTCATTCCAACAGTCCCTGAGTCATAATACTGGAGCAAAAGGTGTCAGGAAAATACAGCCTCATCTGGGGCAAAAATTACTTATCCTCTTCTGCAAATTCAACCATATGCATACTTTTTACAGCGTCCCTCTGAAATTTAATTTGCAGGCAGCTTGAATTAGCAATGAAGAGATAATAATGGAATCAATTTTTAAGGAACTGAATGATTATTACTTTCAAGAACATCAGATGACCCTTCAAAGTTGACAAGAGTATTGGCAAATAAGACCCTGAGGACCTGCTTTAATGAACTGACAAGGACTGCGCATAATTAGCATCTCAATCACTTGTGCCCTGGGACCTGTTCACACTGTTTGTTTTTATTCCCTTATTTCAAAGAACAAAGGAAAATTCAGCCCATTACTAGTATGAATTACCACAATTTCAAAATTAATAGGGTATAAATTAATCCATTTGTATTCCATTTAATAATACTCACCGGGTTGCAGGCTAATTCTATTCCTCTGCCCAGAGGCAGAGCATTAATGAACTGGCTCAATGGGGGGTTGGAGGGACAGGGGAGGGCGGAGGGGGGTGGGGGGCAGAGGGTGACAACAATATGAAAGAATTGTGGGAGGCCATTACTTTCCTTTGTTTTGGTTTCTACCTTATGTAATGTTTGTAAAAACAAATATAACTAAGACTTCCATTCTGTATGTAACACAGCTGACTTCGTATTAGACATGTGCCTGGCAGTTACGAAGCGTTTTACTTTCCAGACCTGGCACTGGGGTCCAGGGTTCATGCTACAATGTGGAAGAGGCTGTTTCCCTGTCAGCCTTTACCATGCACTGTCCTATTCAAAGGGAGGTGGGAAGCCTCGGGTAACCCTCACGTGGCTTATGGAAGCCCTTCAGGATCTGTCCCTTGCTTACCTGTGTGGCTTTACCTCCCACTATGCTCTGATTTGCATCCAAGCTGTGGCCATTTCCCAGCATTCTCTCCTCAGAGAGCCTTTGCATATGCTATTGCCATCACCCAGAACAATTCTTGATCTCTCCTCTTCATCTGGCTAATCCTACTTAACCATGGATTTCAGTTTATAAGTTATTTCTTCCAGGAAACTTTTCATGGGCCCTAAGTCTTAGTAAGTTTTGAACAGAGATGAACTCATTGGAAAGATCTTAATTGAAGTAATACCAACTGCTCCCACATGCACTGTTCATTCTCTCTCTCTCTCTCTCTCTCTCTCTCTCTCTCTCTCTCTCTCTCTCTCTCTCTCTTTTCTTAAATGCCTAGGACTTGGCATCCTGCTTAGCCCATTTAATTTAGCAAGAATTTAATGCATTATTAATTGTATGAATAAACTTACTGACCAATGTCATTAAGGTTCTAAGAATAACAGAAAAGGAAAAAATGGAAATAACTCTCCAGCCTTTTATTATCTACTAGGGGTCCAGTGCACGAATTTGTGCACCTTGGAAGGAACTGTAGGCTGTGAGCCTGTGGTGGGCACAGGGGTGGGTCTCAGCCCATCCTCTGCACCCCTGCCTGGTTCCTCCTGGCACCACAGCCCCTAGTCCCCTCTCTGCTGGCAGCCCTGCGCCCATGCCACTGCTCCCACGTGCTGACAGTGTAGGCTTACTCCCACCTGCTGATGGTATGGAGCTATTGGGGCCAGCACCAGCAGTGGGTGCAAATGGGCCAGTGCTGTCAGTGGGTGCAAGTGGCGGCTGCTGCCCAGATCGCCCCTCAAGAGCAGTGGGAGGTGGAGAAGCCCTTAGGGGCAATCGGGCCAGCAGCCATCTCTCGTACCCACTAACAGCACTGGCAAATAAATGGGGCTAGCACCAAGGCACTGGCAGCAGGTGCAAGCGGCTGGCAGGATCGGGGCACATGGAAGCAAAAAATTTTCAGTAACCACCAGAGGCTCACCCTGATGACAGTGACCCCCACACACCTGCTCCACTATCTCACTGTGGCTGCTGCTGACACCCACCATGTTCTGTGCACACTCCCTGGTGGTCAGCGCATGTCAGAACAACCAGTTGTTTGGTTGTTCAGTTGTTCTGCCATTCAGTCTATTTGCATATTAGGGTTTTATATATATAGATGCCTGTGAACTGACACTAGCTGCTAAACTGTATTTTAATACCAAGACTGAAGTTGCCCAATAACGGACATGTGTCAATTAAAAATAACATAAAAGGGTCATCAGGTGATTTATACTAATTTTCACACATATTGAACAAATACAATTGCAAAGGTTCATATCTTTAGTAACTATAATATATTATCACAGACACCTGTAATATGAGAGGTTATATGTAGTAGAACACTCATACTCCCTGCCTCCTCAGTTTAGAGATGAAAAAACTGAAGCCTCAAGAACCAGTCCAAGGTCAGACCACTAGTTGATGACGGACCTGAGGCTAGAATCAAGTCCATCTAGCATTGGCCTAGAAGGATCTAGAATTCTCCTAGCACTGCAGTCTGTAATGAAGAACAATGCATTATGTGTTATGGTAAAATGCTATGGCATTGGCTGCTTTCTTTGTAAAAAAAAAAAAAAAAGACTGATTTTTTTTATACTCCTTAAATATAATCTTGTAATAGAGTAATCAAAGCTAACTTCCATTGTGTAACACAGTGCATCTGCCTTCTGAAGGAGTAAGCTTGCATATGGGTGGCTTAGTGTTCATGATCTTTTTGGGGAGAGGGAGCACATGGAAGCTGTGGAGAACCACAGACTTCCCCTCAAAGGGCTGTTCTACCAGGGTTGGTTTTGTGTGTAAATTGTTGCCCTTTCTACCAGGACAGTCAAAAGTGGACGCTGAGGAACTGGAAGAACCCTAATTACCCTGATGAGTTTACACTAAAAGCATTCCAATTTCCTGTCTTCTACTGAATTGTTTTTTTTCCATTATTTTATTCCTCTTTCTCTGTTTATTTGGCTTAACTAGGCAGTTTGCTTGATTTGCAATGGAGAAACAGATGAAAATTGACTTTTATTTACTTGTAAAAGAGGTTTCCACTGTGCTGCACTGAGGACTTGCTTATCTTTATTATAATAATTGAAACAAACTGTCTCTTCAGATGAAGGGTAAACTAGTTATATTTTTAGTTATTTAATATTTTAATAGAAAAATAGGTATGTAGGACAATACATAAAGGTGAAGTGTACTTAAAACTTGAACATCCCAAACTGACTTTAAATTCAGATGCATGTGTGTGTTCAGGAAAAGGTCTACTCACATAAGGAAGAGAGCTCACACTCGCTGAGCACCAAGCCTGGTGCTAGATGCTTTATATACAACGTCTCAATCTTAAATTTCAGAGAAATGCATGATTATGTCATTTTACAGATGAGAAAACTAAAGTTCTAAGAGTTTGTAATTGGCCCAAGTTCATGTAAATAGTAAGCTACAAAGCTAACATTTGAATCTACGGGGCCTGGCCTTGAAGCCAATGTTCTTTCTGCTACATGCCAGTGAGGGGTCTTGCAGTCAATGAGACCAGGGAATAATATGACGGCTCAGTCATGGCTGTCCAGAGGGAAGGAGAGGAGGAGGAAGGCCAGAAGGATGTGGCACAACAAAGGAGAGAGGCTTCCAAGCAGAGGCAGGCACCAAGAGAGGCCATTTGTGAGAAATCCACCGCTAAGAGGAAATGGGAGAGGAACTTGAGGGAAGAGTCATTTCTCTCCCCCTTTTTCTCCATAAAGGATTTACGTGGTGCATGGCTGGATTTCCAAGTTAAGCAGGGAGCCAAAGGTGAGGACGTGTCAGAGAAGGCAGAATCACCTGCTGGACTCAGAAGGCCTAGGGGAGATGCAACAACCAGAGGAGATGCGACTGCTTGACTGACAGAGCACGGGATGGTGGTGCTTTCCCCCTGCTGACAGCAGCACCACCACTGTGGCAACTACCAAAGGGATCTGATTCAATCCAACTTGCATTTCTTGAGCAACCCCTGTGGCCTTGATATGGTTCTTGACAATGGGTCTAAGATCATGGGCAAAGGGAAGTCCCTGCCTTCCAGACTGAAAGACCTGTAAACAAATATATAAACAACAGGTCCCTACTCTATCTTAAGCTCTACAAGGGCAGAGACCTTGTCTCTCTTCCGCCATCTCTCCCCTCTTCAACCCTTCTCTTCTTTCCTTCACACCAAGTGCCAAGCATTGTTCTTGGTGCTGGGAATACACCAAGAGAAAGGTCTCTGTCCTTATGAAGCATATGTTCTAGAGCTATGCCATTCCATACAGTAGTCCCCAGCCACATGCCATTATTGAATGTAAATTTAAATTAATAAAATTACACAACTGGCTCCCCAGTTGCACCAGTCGCATTTCAGGTGCTCATAGTCACAGACGGGTGGTGGCTTCTGGAAAGGACATCAGACACAGGATTTTCCATCCCCACGGAGGGTCCTATCACACAGCACTGCTCTGCAGGCTCATTTGTGGTTAGATTGTCGGAGTCTGCCTGTGTCTGGCACATAATAGGCGCTATTCAATAATCATTAAAGGTTACAGTAATGTGATAAGTACAATAATTATGGTATGTCCTGGTACAGAAATAGTACAGAGGAGGTGATGTTTGACGTAGCAGGATGGAGGTCAAGGATCATCACCCAGAGGAGAGCGGAATCGGAGGTAGGATTTGAAATGTATTAAATTCCATATGCATTTAGTCAACAAAGGCAGCTTGCTACTATTCTAATCGGAGAGTGGAAGAAGATCCTTTCAAAGTTAAGTGAGAGCTTTAACTGCAGCACTGCTCAGCAGCTTGGACGGGTAGGCTGAGATGTGGGGGAAGACAATAACAGCTTTCAAACTTCCAAGGAATTCTCATTAGGAGGAAGTAAACAAAAAGCATGCCCTCCCTAGTTTGGCCTGAAATAGTCCTGATTCCTAACTATTACTATACATTGCAAATGAATGCTCTCCGAGACCTCCCTTTTAATTAGCAGATGTGCTAGTAGAGCCTTCCATAAAAAGAAGCAGTACTTAGGTGTCCATTCCTTAGCCACAAAGGGAAACTGAATAACAGCATACACACGACATGTGGTCCATGAAGGAGGCCTCTGGGGTCTGATTCCCAATCATTCTGGTCTGGCGCTGTCCGATCCAGTGGGCATCTCAGCTATGGGAGAACCAGCAGATTGGAGAGCATGGAAAGGAAACGTAAACAAGTGCTACGTGGGGGCCAGATTAGGACGCCTTCAATGACCCATCTCTGCTTGCCAGAGACGCACAAAGACAAACCTGGTTTTATCTTGCATAAAGGAGACTTGGTGGTCGGCTAGACACCCCTATCTTTGCTCATTGTCACCACAGTAAGTCCTATAACTAATGCTTAGCTAATCCTGACTACACACCATTGTTTAATTCACTGAATTCCTATGGCGACCCTACAAGATATGTACCATTAAGATTCTTTTTGACTGATAAAACTTTCCAGGGCAAGTCCCCTGCCTGACAACCTGGGACAGGTGGCGCAACACCAGATAAGAGGACAGCAGAGAATCAGGGAAACTGGTCACCACTGAGTGAGGATGTTCAGGTCTTTTCCCCCTGAAAGTTCACTGCTTTGGGGGAGAAAAGGGGATTGCAACACAACTTTTGTCAGGTCTCCCCTCCCCAAATAGATGGAGGCCAAGGCAATAGAAGTTAACAAGTTCTGCAAATTCTGTACTTTTCCCTGAAGTCTCAAGGGGGAGTGACCGAGAGTGACCCAGCACAGCTGATCTCTGCTGATGGAAAAGTCCCTGGCTTGCCTGCTGGAGGTCAGGCATCTGCCTCTGACCAGCAAGGCCCAAGAGCCCAAGTCTTGTGCAACTCCGCACCCCAATCACCTATACATGAGGAAGAGTTTGTATGTTAAACCAAAGAGACAGCGAGACAGCAGCAAGTACCATAAGCTCTGCATATTCCTATACCTATAGGTATGTCAATTACACCATTACAAGTGCAGCAGCCTTTGTCTTAGAAAAGATTATTCATTTTCTTCAATTAGCATCTATTTCTCGAAGTCCATTGGTCCTACAAAGATAGATCAAACTACAACAAGAAGGAAAAATAAAACTTGCAATCAAAGAGTATTAAATTGAAAAAATAAGACTTATGTGTTCTTAGCATGACTGGAGCAAGCTTTTTAGTTGTGTTACTAGAGTAATATCCAAATTCTACTGAAAGCTTCTAATTTTGTGTACATTCATTCACAACTGTAATAGGTGTGTCATCCCTAACAGGGCTGTGAGCTGCACAGTGACATCTGCCTTTGAATAAGCACTATTCTATGTCATGTACTTCACCCCACACTCTAGGAGAAAACAGGAATGAAGAGGTACTCCAGCTCTATGTGCACCTGGAAAATCCTTTCCCTTCACCCATCCCTGTCTCTTCTTCAACACTCCCAGTCTCAGCATCACAATCTGCCTTGGAGATCATCAGGACAAACACCAACATGTCCTGCTCCCTTTTTTATATGTCACCCAAGGCCCCAGGTCATTCCTCCTCACTCCTGCTCCCGATATGACTCCGAGCATCCCTTCCCTGCCTCCATTTCCCCCTGCTCAACTTCTAAATCTCTGTGGCTTCTTGAACTAATGTCTATCAATAGCAAGATCCTCCATATTGCAATTTCTTTGACACTTCTCTTCACCTTCTTGTTCCTCCAAAAGGAGACTCTCCCCTCTCTGCTCTCCTCCTGAAATCTTCAGCTTATGCCCTCTGCCAGCCTACCCCAACCAGAAGCCACTGGGCAAGGGAGCCCACTGGTGCTGTCCTTGCAGAAGATTCCGCCCCCTGCCTCTTCCTCCCTGCCCCTGAACTAAGCAGAGTGGACAAGATTGGGCAGGGCAGAGTGTCCCGCACAATGGGAAAGATGAAGCTAGAGGAAGAGAGGCTAGGGTGTGCCAAAGAGCAAGAAAGTTACTCTAAGCCTTCATTATTCAATCTACCATATTCATTTGTCCTCCCTAAAGTTCAGTAGATCACAGGAAAACTCTATAATATTGAGAGGACACTAAGGTTATATACATAGGCTCAGTGAGGCAGGAGAGTGAGAGAAAGGAGGAAGAGTCAGCTAGTGGCTCAGGGGCTGGTGAGTTGCTTGTATAAAACACTTTTCAAAATAGAGAAAGGTTTCTAGATTACACACACACACACACACACACACACACACACACACATCTATAAAACTGCTGATTGTGAATGCTTAGCCAGATTTTCACACACAAGTTATGAAGCAGCTAAAATTGTCATAATGGACATGAACTCAAACTGTAAATAATGGAATGTGACTGGCCAAAAAGTCCAAGAGAAGTGTATTCCCATTGTCTATAATTTTACTATCCTGCAGAACTACCTGCCTTATTCAGCCAAAACTTAAAACGAGCTGCCTTTATGCACTCTCTCTCTGTTGCTGGTGCATATTTGGTCCTGATGGAACAACCTGAGCCCTGATGTGGGGACCTGGGTCTCACAGCAGCTCCTGAAAGCATCGTGCAGATGATGATGTCTTCCCTGTGGTTTGTGAGCCTCACCTCCCAATTACCTTTGATCAATCTGCCATCGTCCACAGGTAGCTCCAAAAGCCTTTTTGCAAACTGACTTTCTTGCTATATCAACTCTAGAAATATCAAGTTTCGCATCATCAGGGAGCACCTTCTCTTTCTAAGACCATCTTCTTTCCAAGGACCTTAGAAATCTTGAAGTCCAGTCTTCCCTTAAGCATTTTCAAAAGTTTTCAGAGGCACCATGAAGTGAACAAAGAATTCCATGGTCAAATAACTTTGGAAAATACTAATTGGGATCCATAAAAGTTAAATAGATATTCCTTAAGGATGAACTTCTGAGAGCTTTTAATACCAACGGCAAATGGCAAATCTCCAGGAGGAAGATGCAGTATGCAGAGATTTTCAAATTTATTTAGCTAAAGAATAACTTTTTCCCCAGCAAGCACTTTGCAGGACAGGTATGTTGCTGAAACCTTAGAATATGGATTACAAAAGAAGAAACTGGAATCCAAAGAAGGGAAAAATGTCTTCTACAAGGCTTCCCAACGGATATGGGCTCTTCCCCTGCTTCTGGGAACACTGAGATTTCATGTTGACCTTATATGTAACCTCCTTTTATAGACATAACCAGTCTCGACCTCCATTTCTACAGACAAAAGAACTCAACTTTTTTGGTTTTTTCCTAATATGGCATGTGTCCTTTTTCACCCCTGCTTCCCTTTATCATTTTAATTGCATTTCTCTGAACCATGACCAATTCTAAATTATCTTTTTTGAGGATCAAGGCCGGGAACAGTATACACATTCCAGGTAGGAACACAGGATGGCCTTGTACATGTTTTCAGTCTAGTTTTCTGTAACCTCCCCAAGGACCCAACATTTCATGGGCCCTCTGGCCTACAGGAGCGCAGAGTTGTCTTTCCTAGGGCTGCCCTGATAGCTTGAAGCACATCATCTTCTGGTCCACAGCTTATGTTTCATTTCCTGCCTGAGATTAAGCTGGAAACCATCTATTCCACCACATATCTCCCAGTGTCCAATCTCCCACATGATGACTGAATCCTAAATAGTCTTGTATTTGTTTTGCTGAGTTGCTATTTTAGAAGTTTCTTCCCCAATTATTACCCTGTTCTGACCCCAAGGAAAACACATTCAATACATTTCTGTAGCTTTGCGGGATCTTAATGTTTATTCCTGATAGTTAACTTTAGAATTACAGGCAAATTTCTAGGTGCTTCCTTTTATTTTCCTTTAATTAAATCTTTATTATTCAGATTATTACATATCTCTTTTTTCCCCTCCATAGCTCCCCTCCATCCAGCTCCCACCCTTCCCTCCCTCCCGTTGCCCTCATCCATAGATGTATGATTTTTGTCCAGTCTCTCCCTGTATACCCCTCACCCCTTTCCCCCTGAGAATTATCAGTCCACTCCCTTTCTGTGCTCCTGATTTTATTATGTTCACCAGTTTATTCTGTTGATCAATTTTTAATTCACTTAATTTTTAGATTCACTTGTTGATAGATACGTATTTGTTGTTCATAATTTTTTATCAGGTGCTTCCTTTTAAATGACTTAAGATATTTTCTATATATTTCTTAGGGCCTTAAACTGTTTCTTCTAGATATGACAGATAGTTATATCTAATTACAAGGTTGCCTTTAAAACGAATGATGGCTTTTACACAATAACAAAGATGCTGGCAATTAACAGAACAACAGCCACACACACAGGCTTGTGCTTTCAGATTCAGATGTGTTGAGTTCTGCTGAATGTCAAGGCTGAACTGGGGGATCCAGCCATTTGTTACACTATAGCAGTGAGGTCAGGACAGTCTTGGCAGGAAGCCCTGTCCTTGAGGGCAAGTTGCCTTCAAATTAGACCTCCCAGCACCTGGTCTGGTTCTGGGTACAGAGCAGATGCTCAATAAACATTTCTTAAAGGAGTAAATGATTGAATAATGGTATGAACAGGTGAACAAAGAAACAATCTGGGAAGTAAATGTCTTAGGTGTGGTATTGGTATCAGCTCCCAAGCAAAGGTTTTTGTTTTTAAATATATTTTTATTGATTTCAAAGATGAAGGGAGAGTTAGAAACATCAATTATAAGAGAGAATCGTTGGTTGGCTGCCTTCTGCACGGCCCCTACTGGGGATCAAGCCTGCAACTCTAGCATGTGCCCTTGACAGGAATTGAACCCTGGACCCTTCAGTCCACAGGCTGACGCTCTATCCACTGAGCCAAACCAGTCAGGGCCAAGCAAAGGTTTTTAGTTCTCTTTGTTCCTTTTCCTGTTCCTTGGGATCCAGTTCCATCCAACTCATCCTTTGTACTCTGAGGACCTGCCTTAGACCCCGAAACAGCAGGAGGCAGTCTAGTCACCATATCTTCATGTAATGAAAATTTCAAATTTCCCCACTTCTTTTGTTCTAAGGAGAATTAAGGCCTTAATACATGAATGGCAAACCCTTCAAAATGCCTTTAGGAAACAAAGGTAATATTTGTTTCTACAGAATACCTTGAAAGAACATTCCATTCAAACACTGTTCTAAAGCTCTAAATATGTCTGATTTTATATTTTATATTTGGACTCTATTTTCCCCTCTAAAAAAAAAAAGAGCAAAAATTGCCAATTGATGGAACAATTGTTACTGTGCTGTATCTACTTCTATGAGGATATTGTTATGGGGCTGTGCTCATAATAGAACCTTCATTCTAAATCTCTGTACACTTAATGAATTTCACTCCATTTTCACTCTCTCCCCCTCTGCTGCTTCCCCCAACCCCCCAAAAGTCACTGAGGTTCCTTTAATAATACCAGTAAATGGCTCCAGCCTTCCACAGCTGCAGAGGTTGACTGTCCCGGGAGATTTTCATCATTACTGCTCATGCTTCCAATCAAAACAGTGACAGAGTTGACATGATTTACCGAAGAGAAGGACTTGATTGGGGACTAGCACACGACCCAGCAAATATTAAACAACGACAGAGAATTTTTAATATGCAGTGCTCTTTCACAACAAAAACAAGCCAGAAATAATTTCCTGTGCTGCAGCAAAGTGAAATGGAAGCTTGTTTTCAAGGCTCCTTGTTGTGTGCTGCACACACTTCAGGAAAGCAGCCTTCACCTAGGCGAGACCCTGGCTTCTTAAACAACCTCGTCCTTCTCGTGTCAATGGAAACCAGCTGTACTAGTAAACTGTAACAAGAACACCTATCCAGGAGGTCAAAACGGGGCTGGAAGACATTCATTGTGAAATGCAGCAAGCCTCCTCATTGGAGTTAAGTTTGTCTGCCGTGAATTGTCAGGGACTACCTGTGGCCCAGCATTCAAATTCTTGATGCTTTCAGAGCATTATTATTTCTTCCTCTCTGGAGGTAATAAATAAGCACATAATAGACTATGAATTGGGGCTGAAACAGACGTTCATGTTGGAGGAGAGAAGATTCTGGAAGGACAGATCTGGGTATCTTCCATCTGGAATAGCAATTTTTTGAAAAACCAGTTTTAGACCTTTTTATTTTTTCCTTTAATGGCTTAATTTCTTCTCTAGAATGATTTGAGAACACCCCTTGACTCCATCTTCTGCCCCCAAATTTCCAAAAACAGCCAAAAAAAAAGGTCCTGGCAGAAGTCAAAGGGTCAAACAACGCCCCCTCCTGCTCCCTCTCTCTCACGCACAAACAGCAAAGACTGGGGGAGGTAGACACAGACACTGCACTAAGAGACATGTTATATTGTCTTCTGTGATGTCCTCCAAATTCTGGAAAAAACAGGACTATTTGTGTAGCCTGGGAGCCACTCTGATGGACTTATGGATAGAGTTCTTAAAAGAAGATTAAAAAAAGAATATCCTCTCAATCTCTCTGTGTGTCTTTGTGTCTTTGTTCATGTGGGATGAGCTGTGTATCTCTGTCCGTAGCTTTGCCGGAGACCCGGCCACTGCCTTCTTGGTATTGCTCCCCAGCATGTTCCAGCCAGTTGGCAAAAACACCCATCTGCAGTTATGGAGTTAATTGACATCTATTAATTTGTTCAGCTTCTCGCTCCTCCTTCCACCTCCATGTCCCCTGCTTTTTTTTTTTTTTTTTTAAGAGAGAAAGCTAATGAAAACCATGTTTATGTGCTCAAAGGCACAGAGGAAATTCATTACTCTGAGGAATAGCACACTCCACAAGTGAAATGAAAGTAATCTTATTTATGACAGGAAGGGGCCCTCGCTAGACTGAACTCCGCCACACTTAGGCCAGTCCGTAGAAAAGACGCTTGGAGCTCCCGGGCCAGCTCCAAATGGCGGCCTCGCTGACAACAAACACATTTGCAGTTCTGTGTTTGAAAACCGGTAGGGCCCCAGAAAACAGCCCCGTAACAGAGAAGAGGCAATTCAGAATGGTCCACTCTTTCTTCACAGCTTCCAGTACTTTCCTGAGACTCTTTGTCACCCATTTTCAAAAAGATACTTCCTCAAATCATTCGTTCATGACATTCGTCAGGTACTGGCCTGTAAATGCAGCAACGCTAGCTTCATGGCCTAATTCTCATATTGGAAGGATTTTTCGTAAGATTCACGAGCCATTTCCCAAGTAAAAGAATAATGGGACTGTTTAAATAACACGTTTTCACAGTGAATATCCACAGTGCCCTTGCAGACAATTTTCCCTTTCCTTCCTAAAAGTCCCATTAACAGTAAGTATATTGCCCATTTAAACATTGGTGGGTTTTTTTTCTTCTAATAATTTAGTTAATCAACAAAAATCACTTAGATCTTGTGTACTGGATGCCTTTGGGAGATAGTTCCATCACTTTTTCTTCTAAATTATTCATAAGTACTCTATAAAATCTTAACTAACATCATGTGGAATTTGGGCAGTAATAAGATGGCTTCATAGTGTTGATGTGGTTTCCTAGAAGAACTTTTGCTGGAAGGTTCTCTCCTAGGCCCACCTCCTTATTTACAGAGGAGGAAACAAGCCATGGGGCAGATCCTGGGCTGTATCTCCTTCTTATTTTAAACAATATACTTTTCTCTGTGCCAAGAAACTTCCCAGGTGTGCCGCTGATGGAAAACACATTGCTTGGGCTCCATGCAGTGAAGCCCGTGGAGTCCCCTCATCTATATGAGAGGGGCTGGTCTGCTCTTCTAGGAAAAAGGGCCAACTAAGAAATATCTGGCCACCTGGCCAGTTTTCTCAGTGGTTAGCATATCAGCCTGCCAACTAAAAAGTCACAGATTCGAATCTGGTCAAAGGAATGTACCTCACTGGAGACTCCCTCCCCTACCCCAAATGGAGTGTGAGTGGGAGATAACTGATCGAGTGTCTCACATCAATGTTTTTCTCTCTCCCCCTCCCTTCTACTCTCTAAAAAAACTCAATGTAGAAAATATCCTCTGGTGAGGATTATATCTATATCTGGCCTTCAGAAGTCACATATAGAGACACAATACTAGAGAGGCACTGGGAATGAATTAGTTATTCACTTTTCTCAACACATTTTTTTTAAATATATATATATTTATTGATTTCAGAGAAGAAGGGAGAGGGAGAGAGAGATAGAAACATCAATGATGAGAGGAAATCATTGATTGACTGCTTCATGCATGCCCCCTACTGGGGATTGAGCCTGCAACCTAGGCATGTGCCTTTGACCGCAATCGAACCTGGGACCCTTCAGTCCGCAGGCCAACACTCTATCCACTGAGCCAAACCAGCCAGGGCAACACAGCTCTTTTTAAGATGTAAAGTGCCAAGCGAGTGCTAGGTCCTGGTGTGACAGACATGCACCCTTTCCCATATAGCTGGCAGTCCTGTAGGGGAGACAGGCAGGTAACAGGTGGACTGCTTACATCATGCCCTGGTAGACCCTGTGATGGGGAAGGACAGAGTGCTGAGTGGGGCATCTCCAGGATGAAAGGAGGGCTCGGCTGGAGACAGAGTGGCAGTGACTAGTCCAGGCAGCATGAACAACTTTTGTAAAAGTCTGGAGAAGAAAGTTTCCCAGTTTTTGGAAAGTCTGTCAGTGGTCTGCCCTGGTATTGGGGGGCGGGGGTAAGAAAGTCAGAGTTCCTGGTTTTTACTGGCCACACTTAACAGCCAAGCATTCCTTCTTTGCCTTACCCAAATAAAATGTTTTAAGTGTGATATATAGCATTATTTACCTAACTATTCTCTCTTGTAATCCAGGCACTGTTCTCAATTTGGCTTTATAACACACAAAGGTGTTTCCATTTACCTTAAAAAGGCCTTGCATTCAATTCTCCCAGTATTTATGAAGCATTGCACAGGCACTATTCTCTCCACTATGCTACCTCACCCTCTGTGTGTACCCACACATCACACTGCATTAGGGTTCCGTCAGCCTCCCCAGGAGGTCCAGGGAGGTCTGTCTTATCCACTTCTGTAATCCTAGCACAATGCCCAACACGCAGTAGGAGATTGATAAATGTTTGTTGGATGATACATGTGTTTGGTCTGTTCCATGCAGATGGAGAGTGACAATCAGAAAATGGTTAGGGGGTCCCTGTGCTCTGAAAACTAGCATAACTCAGCATTCCCTGCTGTTAGGGTACATGGGCTATTTTACTCTGAATTTATAGTATTCACCAGAAAATTTTACTAGTGTAGCACTGGGTAGCAGATGTTTTGAATAAAAAGTAGACATTACAAGCTAATGATTTAGCAAAACAAACCAAAAGCCAATGAAGTCAGGAGGGAGAAGAGGAACTATGTCAAAATGTCCAGCTTTATTACAGGATCTATCATTTGCTACCTCAGTTTCTCATTAAGCAAAGTTCACTATATTTAAGGCAATTTCCAAATAGTAAATACAAAGACAACAACAACACAGTAATAAAGACTAACCATATACTCGGATGGTCAGGGCACCGGCCAAAATTATACATTTTATACCTCTGATCCACCACAGTTGGTCCTTAAACACCTATCATTCACCCAGCATTTAATGAGGACCTACTGCGTGCAAAACACTGTGCTGACCATTGTGAACACAGAGGTGAAGAACAAAACAGCTCTGCTTGAAGGAATTTATACCTAGTAAGAGATACAGAAAAGTTAAATAATAATAATAATAATAATAATAATAATAATAATAATAATTAATAACAACTAATCCAACCTTTGGAGTAAGCAGAGGCAGGGCAAGCTCTCAAATGCATGTTGTTAATACTGGGCGGTTCACAGAAGGCTTTGAAAACTGATCAGTGCTTGTCTTCCATCACTATCCGAAAAACACCTCAAATAGAGTGCCACTCACAGTGGCTTCTCTTCCAGGATGGTGACAAAACCCTGTGTGCTCTCAGAAGCTATGTGGTCATACTGCCTCATCAAATAATATATTTGTGAAAGTATATTTTGCCTTTAAAAATCTCATGAGTTTGGGGAGGGGGAATGGAGAGCTAAATAGTCTTCTTCCTGTAGTAACTTGCTCAGGCCACACAGAGGCACTCTGGGTTAAAGAATCAATGGACTGCTTGTTCTACACTCTTCTCTCAGAGAGCAAAGTGGCTTTATCTAACATCAGGAGGGCCAGCAAGAAGCTCTAGTAGGAAGGCAGATGTTTGTCCAGCGCAAAGTACAGATGTTTCTGACTAAAGTTCCAAAATAACTCATTTATGCAGGAAGAATTAAATGAAGGCAAAGACAGCTTAAAAGAGGAGGCTACTATTATTAAAAATAACCATTTTTGCACCCGGTCAACTCTGGGGGAAGAGAGGGATAAGTATATAAACCAAACAACAACAACAAAAACAAAACATTAAACAAAAACAACAATAAAAAATAACAAAACCCTCACACAATAAAACAAAGCTCTCAGCATAATGAGGACATTTTTTGAAAAGGACACGCTGTTGGAAGCAGCTCTGATAATATTCCCCTCGGTGTTGGTTTTGGATGATCCTGTTCAAATAAGAATCTTTCTTAACCTTCCTCCTGAACCAGTCAATAACCCAATGTTTGTAACATTACGGTCCGTTGCCATGGAAATAAATCTGATGTCACAAATTCTGCTTTTGGGTCCTGGACAGTATAGGAGCAGAAAGCAAGAATATCATATCTGTCCTGAGCTAACATTTTTTTTTTAGAAGCAGAGCAGATTAAGAAATACAATTAAGAGATTATACTGTTAAAATATGAATCTCATAAAAATCTTAAAAATCTTAAAAATCTTCATGCAGATGTTCAAAACTCCAGTGATCACTGTACAAAATTTTTATCTAGTGAGAACTCAAGCTCGTTAGCCATGAGTGAGTATTCTAAACATCCTCTGCACTAGACAAAAATTAATGAATCATGTTAGAGATGAGTAAGAGGTCCCAATTAGTAGACAGATGAAAGAAAATGTATACTTGTCATTTTTTGGAACATTTCATTTTAAACAGGGTTTGTATGTTATTTCTTAAGTCTCTTAGGAAACCCGAAAAACCATGAATCTTTCCCAAGATGGTATTTCAGGACATTCAAAACTCATCAAAATATTTCCTCCCTCCTGCCTCCATCTCCATTCCCTTCCATGAAAGAGAGAAGCACAAGTTCTTACATAAGCCTTGTGTTTGGGTGGGCACGTTGACTACAACACAATAGGCTATTTTCTGCTTCCTAAAAATAAGGAGGGCAATTATCCAGGGGTAGGGTGGTTACACAATGGTACCACATGGACCACACTTCACCCACTGGAAATAAGTGTGGAAAACATCTCAATCACATATATACTGTATATTAAAAAAACAACACCAGGGAGAGAGAGGATGAATAATACTCATTAAATAAAAACATGCTGTGTGGAAACAGTGAAGTAATCGCCCAAATTTCTGATGACAATGATGATGTTTTATATCTATGCTAATGACTCAGTGCACAAAATTCGTGCACATTAAGAAGGAATTAATTAGAGGAAATATTTTACTATTGCTATTTGCCATTTCTTTATAATAGAAGTGTCAGGGATGAAAGAAAATTAGTAAAATGTATATAAAAATTTCTCCTGTCAGAGTCTGGGGTGCACCATGGGAACCAGAATCAAGTCCCCACCCACCCACATGCATCTCGAAATTGCCGGAGACCCAGACCCGGCTGTCCTCACCCTCATTGGGCTAGATCCAGACCCAGCTGGCCCCACCCCCGTCAAGCCCCTTCAGGTGTGGGGTGAGGCCTGAGGTTCCCAGGTGCTGGGGCAAGGTGTGTGGCCTAAGATCCCTCAACGCGGGCTAGGGCAGGGGGCACGCCTTGAGGTCTCTGTCAAGCTTGCCAAGTGGGGAAAGGAGGATGGCCTCAGGTCCCATAGCCCAGCGCCATAGTATGGGATGCAGCCCCAGGTCCCCTGTCCCAGTGCTGGAGCAGGGGGCACGGCCTGAGGTCCCTCATCAAGCTCCAGTGGGTGGGAGACACGGCCTAAGGCCCCCCATCAAGCCCTGCCAGGAAGGGGGACGTGGCCTGAGGTCCCCCAGTCTGGCACCAGGGTAGGGGTATGGCCTGAGGTCCCTTGCCAAGCCCCACCAGACAGGGGGCACAGCCTCAAGTTCCCTGCCCTGGCCCAGCACCATGCAGCCTCAGGTCCCTGCTGATTGCTCATTAAAGCTTGTTACAGGAACTCAGCCTCTGCTGTGGGTGGAGCCATCTTGTTACAGAATCCCTGTCTCTGCTATGGGCACAGCTATCTTGTTATGGTGTGATAGTCAATTTGCTTATTCCCTCTTTATTAGATAGGAAGTGTGACATGAAAGATGAGATAGTAGGTGACATATGGGTTTTACAAACCTCAATACATTTAAAAAAAGTATTTGCCCAACTTTCAGGTATCATTTAAAATTAAACCAGTTAGATTCCATCTAAATAGGAACTTAAAAAATAACCAACATTCATACAATTAAGTTCTTTTAAAATTGAAAGCAATGTGTTATCCTATAAAGAGCCCTGGGTTGGGACTCAGGGGACAGAATTTAAGGTAAACTCTACAACCTGTGAGCTCTGTGCCCTGGGCAAGCCACTCCATCTCACTGGTGGGTTCACGTCTCTTACCTATAAAATGAAGGGATTGAGCCACAGGATTTCTAAGGCCCTTTCCAGTGCTATTTGCCCAGGATTTTAGTCCTCATACAGGATGGAGCAAAAGTGAGTCTACAGTTGCGAGTCCACGAAACACAGTTTATTCTTCTACTATTATTTATTAAATATTGTATTGTTTTCCATACAAACAACTGTCAACCTAGGTTTCCCCCTCCCTGTCACAAAACTTCTAGAGTTATAATGTGTCAAGACTGGCAAAGCAAATTGGCCAAGGGCTGTGTTGAAGGCTGCAGAGGCAGCTGGCTAGAGGACAATTGGAAAACAATTTCAAAAATAAATGGTATACAATTGGTCCTTTATTCAAGTGATCAATAATCATGTCATTCATAGCCATATGCATTCTTATTTCTCCTTTCAGCCACCCATCCTTCCAGACTGTTACTTCACACCCTCTCCTCAAGCCTCCACCGCCTCCTCCCACACCCTCACTGCAGGCTGGGGCCTGGCTTCCTACTTCACCAAACAGAGCCATCCATGAGGCCTTCTATGTGGTCCCACCTCCCATCTACCAACCTCTGCACCTGGGCCCACATACTCTCACTTTTCTCCTGTTTTGGTCAACAGGCCACCTCTGCTACGAACAAAATATGAGGTCCAATCATGTCACTTCTCCACTCTAACCCCTCTAACCCCATATTACACAGATCCAAAGCCACAGTCTCTACAAACACCAACCACGGTGCACCTGCTCTGCGCCCTGCCGCCTCTCCTCCCACCCGACCTGCTCATTGTGCCTCCTGATATAGACCAAGCCACCATGTCAGGGCCTTTGCATTTGCTGTTTCCTCTACCTGGGACATCATTCCCCCAATATCCAAAGGGTTCACTGCCTCACTCTCTTCCAGTCTGTTCATAAATGTCTCTGATTCCAGGGCCTCTCCTGACCATCTCATATAAAATAACACACTAATTTTTTATGCTGTACCCTCCCCAACCCAGCCTTTGCTCAGTTTTTCTTCAAAGCTATTATCAGTATGGGACATACTACACATTTGTTTATTGTCTTCCCACACCAGCAAACAAGTTCAATGATGGCAGAGATTAGCTGGACTTATCACTGTTCTAACACTAGGGTCTGTGATAGGGCCAGACATATTTACTAGTATTAAATGATTTCATTGATTCCGATGACATTAAGCATTTAGGAAAAAGTTGGTGAAATTTTGATATTGTTACCAAATAAACCAAGCGTTAGAAACTATTATAAAATGAAAAAGGAAATAAACAGGACATGTAGTCATAGAGACAGATAGATCTAAACCTTATCTCACTCTAATCTTGCTCTCAATGACATGAGATCTGAAATAAGGCAAAAATGCAACGTTCCTGACAAGCATTGCTTCTGACGGCAATGATCCAATGTCCTCACACTTCAGAGGCCAATTTCCTTCTGGTGACTTCTCCTGGATTCATCCTGAGTGGAGAAGTCAGAGTGATTTACATGCAGTCAATCAATTCTCTGCCACCAGGAAAACTCCATGGGGCCCATGATGTGCAGTTTTCACGCTTGGAGTTTCCTCTTTGGCTAGACAGACATTTCTGGGGAAGAGACCCAGCATATCAACTCCGGAGACCAAAGACAACCCTCCCAAAGGATGCTTAGGACATACAGATTTAACAGAACTCCCACCAGCCTGACTTTGCTAAGAACTATGTCATGCATGTCCTCATCCTGGACACATCTTAGATGGGCCATGTCCAATCTTATTAGCCTTTAGCCAGGAGTGAGGAACCTCTTTTCTGCCAAGGGCCATTTGAATATTTATAACATCATTCGATGGATTATCAACTTAAAAATTAGCCTACAAAATTTGGTCAAACATTGCCTAATGCCTTGGCAGGGCCAGATCAAGTGATTCTGAGGGCCTTATATGGCCCATCGGCCAGATGTTCCCCACCCCTGCTTTAGACCAAAGGGAGCCATAATAAGGTCTGCTGAAATAGCTTCTTAACAGAATGTACTCAAGATGGCCAGTTATTCAGCAGAGCAGCCTATAAAGCTAGAGAAGTGATAGCCCAGTTTGAATGTTCCAACTCTGACTTGATGAGTAGAGTAATACTCAGTGTTGAAATGATGTTGGTCAGATAGATAGGCTCTCTCTTACTCAGATGATAAGAATAACCTTCAGCAAATATCCTGGGGTGCAATGTGACTCATTCATCAGGAGCCTTAAAAGAACTGTAGCCTTTGACCCAGTAATGCCATTTCTATGACTTTATCTTAAGGAAGAAATCAAAGATAAAGACAAGAATTTATGTACAAATATATTCAAAATATGGAAACAACTGAAATGTCCAAAAATAGGAACTGCTTGAATAAATAGTAAATTTAGAATATAATGCAATTGTTTAAGGTAAGTTTTTAAAAATAACTTGGGAAGTACTCCTGATATAAAGGTTCATTTGTATTTAAGACATATATATTTATATGTACACATGCCTATGAATTGAAAGAACTTACCAAAATACTTAGTCCTTATCTCTTAGAGATTTAAAAAACTTAACTTCATAGTTTTCTACTATAAATAGATATTATTTAATTAAAAAAAATACCATTGGCCTGAATTTTAAAAAGATATTTATTACTTTATGATAAGGAGAAGAAATAAGGAGTAAAAAACCCACTTGAATGTAAAGGGATTGGAGAACATGGCAGTTGATAAGCACATGATCATAACAATATCACTGAAATTCTCTTATTCTATCTTATACATCACTTTTATTTTAAAAAATCACCTCTGAATAGATTTGTAAATAAATGATGTACAAAGGTATTGTACATCTGTGTATCTGCCCACCCCCATCTTCTCAGCAACTTTTCTCCTGGTCACTCGGTGATTTAATTTAGATTAATATGGTAGGTCTTAGGTGGCTACTCTGCTTTGCATCCCGAGCAATGCTAATTATTATCACAAAGGACAAACAACTCAGGAGGTTTAAAGTTCAGGCACAAAGACTGCCGTCTACATTTCTGCTGTTTGGCTCACCAAATTACAACAGTCTGGTGAGTCAATATGAAAGATTCCAAACACAAAGGTCAACGCTGGGCTACTGACCTGCTTGACCCTACCTCCGAGCCAAGAATTGCAGTGCAGTTGTTCCTCCCACGCCAAAACCATTAGCAGCCAGCCTGTCTTGGTTGATTCTTTTCTAACTATTTTTGAATAGATAGTAGTTCTTCCGGTGCCCACACGCTAAATTAGCATGTCATTTCATGACTTTCTTCACTTTAAGGCCTTTAATGTATTTGTAATGGCACTGTACTCGCTATGTTAACTCATATTAATTAGACGATACTCTCTTTCAAATCAGACTGTGATCTCTCTAAAGATTCAAATGGTCTAGAGTGGATGTGAAAAGCCAGTTTGTACGCCTCTCGTGAGTTAATGGGTCACTGTATCAGAACAACTTTGCAACAGACAAACTATTCAGAGCCTTTTCCAGTTGCTTTAAAGAAATAATTTTCACAGAGCCTAAAAAGGACAGACACAGGGAGAGGTTAGGAAATTGTCAGTACTGTTCTTGTCTTTCTACTTCCTCACCCAGCCAGTCACTCTGACCTGCTAGTTCCCATCCAAGCAGCTCTGGTATTTGTATCTCCCAGTCCACTTCCTCTTCTCTATGTGTGGAACCAGGTTTCCACGCCCAGAGCGCTTTTCTCTTCTGCTGGACACATGGCTCACCCTTGTTTCCCAGCCTCCCCTGTAGGTAGGAATGGCCACGTGACTGACGATGGGCATAAGGGATGCGCTCAACTGCCATGCCAGGCCCATAAAGACCTCCCAGATGTGGTCCTAGTAAACATGCATGAAAGATGGAGCCTGGGTGCGAAGGTTACTGATTCACCAGACTGTTGTAATTTGGTGCGAAGATAACAGCCAATCAAGAATACCCGTCTCTGCCCATTGATGAAAAGTTGGTGTGGAGGGTCTGAATGCCAGGGTAGATGGTTGGGCTTTTATTTGAGTCAAAATTTTGTCCCAGACATTCCTTCTTCCAGAATTCATAGATGTGGCTATTGCAGCAATTCTGGAAGAAGGAATGTACAAGCCAGCATCAATGTGATACATTTAGAAAGATCTTATATTCTTTTAAATACTTTTTAAAAAAATTCTCCAATGGAGATAATTTTTTCATTGATTTTTAGACAGAATGGATGAGAGGGGGAGAAACAAAGAGAAACATTGATGTGAGAGAGACACGTAGATTGGGAGAGGTTAGGAAACTGTCAGTACTGTTCTTCTGCATGCGCCCCAACCCGGGCTGGGTATTGAGTCTGCAACCAAAGTATATGCCCTTGAACAGGATCTATTCTGGACCCTTGGAGTCCACAGGTTGACACTCCAATCACTGAGCCAAACCAGCTAGGGAATAAATAACTTAAACCATGACTAGTATATATCTCACTTAGATGATGAAATGCTGATAATACAACAATTTCAGTTAAAGCAGAAACCCATTTTAGAACCACAAGCATAAACTTACATCATTTTATTAATGATGGAGCTGTCAAATGTATGAGATCAATTTTAAATTATATTTAATAGCTTCAAATATCCTTTTGGTTTTCAACAGTAAAATATTTCAGTTGTTTTTTTAAAATTGTCTGCAAAAAGATATCTGAAAGTCCTAACACTGAACTCTCTCCTCTTAACTTTTTATAAAAGGGAAAAAGTTTTCTAACCAACTCATTTTTTTTATATAATGGCAACTTTCAACATATCTTTTTCCTGCAGGTTTTGTATAAAATAGATTACCTTCCCCCCGCCCCCTAAAATGGCAAATCATTGCCTGAGCAGAAATATACCGTATGGCATGCACTTTAAAAGATACGATGCCTATCTTCCTTTGAAAAGTTTACAGTTTAGTGGGAGAGGGAGAAATACAAATAAATAATGGTGATCCGATGCAGTGCGGAATGAGTTCTCCAGGGCACATAGAGGGGTGAGGGCGTTGGGAAAAGGACTTTAGAGAAGGTGACATTTGAGATCTGTCAGAATTGGAAGATGTGGGGGAGAGGAAAGGAAGAGATCAGATGGTGGGTTAAAGCATTTCAGGCCCTTTTGACCAGACTTTTCTTTCCCAGTAAAATTCTTTTATATACTTCAGCAAAACTTTGTTTTGTTCACATAAAGTAAACAGTGCTGACAGATGAATAAGGTAGTTGTTCTTCTGCAGTGCCTCTAGCCCTGGCCCCAGAGACCGTAAGACAGAACCCAGGTGACACTCTCTGATGACTGGTGCCAAGCCAGCAGATGGAAAACATTACTGGATCAATTCTACCCCATGACTGGATGCCAGCACCCCACGTGAAAAATGAGGAGGGACCACAGGTCCATGTATCACAGAGCGTGATGGCTAATGCCACTGGGGATGTTGTCAAGTGATTTGTGGTGGTGTCAGAACCCTCTCCCACTATAATTTCTTATTCTTTAGGTTTAGGCAGTAGAAAAAAATATTATCTCTGGTAGGTTAAGAAAGGAGATTGAACTGCAAAAGGATGTTGAATGGAAATTAACTATTGAGAAATACATATACTAGTAAAAGGGAACAGTGAAAAGTGTTCTTTTCTCTTACGTGGGGCCTGAATTTTTTTAATTGCTAGAGACAAGGAATAAAAATGAAGTATCTTTCTGTTTTCTCTACCCATGAGGTAGCCCTGAAAATATTCCTGAAACACGGCCAAGGCGCAAGCATGTCAAACTCATGGCCCACGGGCCACACGCCTCATTTAAATAAAGCTTTAAGTTGTCATTATATGATGAGCCCTCCTATTTGCTTGGTTTTCTGAGAAATCTGTCTGGCTGTCTCTACAGTGTTGCAAACAGCTGCTTATCTTTTTCCATCTACCAAGTTGGAGGTGTGAAAATACATAAGCAGGAGAATGGTATCTTAGAGAATGGCTAAGAGCTCATGAGTCCTGGCTTTGAAGCCCAGCTCTATGTGACCTTGGCAAGTTTAAACTTTTTCCTGATCTCTAAAAAGGGGATTCATTCCTGCCAAACCTCCTCACAAGGTAATTTAGAGATCAAGATAGAAATGAGATAACACTTCAGAGACTGATTGGTCAGCTAAAAAAAAATATAAGAAGAGTTAAGTTTTTCTTAACGTTAAGTAACAACAGCAAAACAATAATTATAAACTGTATGTGTGTAGAGATTTTGACATTTTTATTCACTGCTTTATCTCAGTGCCTGGCACAGTGCCTGGCAAAAATTGGAGTGCAAGAATTATTTATTGTACAGATGAATGAATGGGACCAGGTGAATCTATAGATTAAGCAGTGCTTCCACAGGTTTTTTGAATACTATCCAAAAGGCTAAAGAAAGACCCATAAACCTCTTTAGTACATCACAGGCAATTGACTTGATTTACGGTACATATGAGTAGTTTTATCTTCTTGAGGCTTTTTTGCATAGAGAGGCCAATAAATATTTAGACTCATGGCCCCTACATGAGTCTAAATGTAGATCTAGACATCTAGACTCCAGGGAGGAAAAAAATTCTTTTTTGTGATACCACATCTAATTTTGAACTCCTAGTTCACTTTCCCACTCATTCGTTCCTTTTGAGTTGAAGTGGCTCCCTAAAAAATGAGTATTGCTAAGATGGGAACTTGAGATCTGCAGTTGTGACTCCAACTCAATGAATACTCCAACATTGACCTCGGGGAAATTGGGACACCAGCTTCCCAAGCCACACTTTGGGAAAAGGAATTGTGGACCAATGTGAACCTGGTCCTGAAAATATTGGTGTGGCTTCAGGAATTTTCAGGAACCCAGGAAACTTAGCCCTACTTGGAAGGTAAAGTCTGGGTGGGCAGAATGCTACCACATCTGATTCTAACTAATCTTAGTTCTCTTTTTTCTTTGGCTGCCAGGAGGCTCTGTGCCAAATCCAATCTCAACTACACAGGATCCTCTCTGGCTTTTGTATTTTATATCCATGATTTTCTTTATCTTCTACTTTTCTTTTTTCCCCCTGGTATTTTCACTGCTTTTCTATTATGTTCCTCTGCAAGTAACTTTATCTCTTTTGGTGTCCTATTAATAAAAGCTTCTGTGGTCATCACACCCTCACGCTGCAACGATGAACACCAGGTGCCTGGGGGTCCTGCGGCTCCAGCCAACCTCTTTGGGGCAATCCATCGAGGAGTCCTGGATGGGTGGGTGGGGTCTACCTCTTTGGGGTGATTGATCATGGGGCTCCCACACTGTGAGAGGGCACAAGCCAGGCAGGGGGAACCCCACCCTTCCCCCCCACCCCCCGCCAGTGCACGAGTAATATTAATAAATGCAACTACAAGTGCCAGCCTGGGAGGTTTCCAGAGTGAAACCGGAAGTTGGCCCCACTGAGTGTGAGCTCTGTCACCACTAACTTATCATGAAAAGTCAATCATTCAAAGATTCAAGGGAAAGTTTTATCCCCAACCCGAGAACACCACTCTGGGTGGGAGACCGTGGGTGGAGTGGGGAAGCCCTGCTGAGGACAAGTCAGAGTTCTAGAGACCTGTCATTCAAATGAATCTGAGGCTAGTTTGGAAAAGAAACGCCACAGTTGGCAACAGCCTTGTTCTTGGGAACCTGGAAAACAACCAACGATGGAAGCCTGTTTTCAAGATGTCTGCTTTCCTTAAATACTTGTGGCTGTGTCTCTAAAACCCCAATGACAAGTCCTAGCCATCACAAAGAAACCTGAAGATTTGAAGACTCACTTAGCTCCCCAATATCAAGGATCTGGGCTAAATTTTTGCCACAAAAAAAAAGTCTTCTAAAGAGGATTTTTAAAAATTGATTGGAGAAAGAGCAAACAAGAGGGAGGAAGGAAGGGAAGGAGGGAGGGAGAAAGAGTGTGAGAGAGAGAGAGAGAGAGAGAGAGAGAGAGAGAGAGAGAGAGAGAGATTTGTTGTTCCACTTATTTATTCATTCATTGGTTGATTCTTGTAAGTGCTCTGACCAGGGATTGAACCTGCAACCTTGGCATATCAGGATGCCATTCTAACCAACTGAGATACCTAGCTAGGGCCAAGATTATTTTTTCCCCTCTTATTCAACTCAAACAGGCTAACAAATGCTGAAAACCAAAGACTTTTGATCCAGTATGTTCCAGGTAACAGGTTAACAGATAGGATATAAAGCCCTACTTAAAAAATAGTGTGACTGACTTGTTAGAAGATATAAGATAAAGGAGAAGAGGCAGATTGAGGAAAGGTGACATAAAGTAGCCAATTAATAAGTATTTCATGAATAAATGGTTGAATGAATAAATGGATGGCTAAGACACTCAGTTCTTTATAAACTTTTGGTTTGGCCTCTTTTAAAGATTGGCTATCCAGTACCAAATTGGGGCCATTACTTTCTGCCAAAATTTTAAAAAGTAAAAAGAAAATTTCCATCTCTCCTCAGGCCCTGCCCCTCCTGCATAATGACTGACAGTATTTGTATTGAATAGTTATTTTTAACACCTACAGACATTTCTTCTGTTTTTGGCCACTCCAAGTAAGGTTTTTAGCTGACCCCTGAAATGATGATTCTGCAAAAGGGTCCCAGGACCCCTTTGACTCTTGTCTGTCACCACCTTAGTTATCACACATTGGCCCAGAATATCCCAGGCCCCAGGCTCCACCGGTCTGAAGAAGGCAGTTCTTTTTTTTTTTTTTTTAATTGATTTCAGAGAAGAAGGGAGAGGGAGAGAGATAAAGATAAACATCAATGATGAGAGAAAATCATTAATCAGCTGCCTCCTGCATGCCCCCTGCAGGGGGATCCAGCCCACAACCCAGGCATGTGCCTTTGACTGGAATCAAACCCAAGACCCTTCAGACTGCAGGTTGATGCTCTAGGGCAGAAGGCAGTTCTTGGTAACAGGTTCTAAATCCCTCCCCTACCCCTGACTCTCCAGAACATCAGCTTAGATCCTGACTACCTGGTACATTTTCCCCACTGGTAGTACTGCACCTTATTCTACTCATGGCTGAACAGAGCATGTGTGACTGATCCAACCTGTGAGCATTTCACAGACCTGCTGTGTTGCTCTGCTGAAAGCTTCTATTGTCATAGTTAGGAATAATAAAAAAAAAGGAATGAAAAGGAGAAGGAGGTTGGAATAGAAAGGAAGGTGGCTTAGCCCTTCTGGGTGGCCACCTCTTAAATAGAAATCTACACCAGTTCATATAAATACCAGACAAAGTTTTCCAAATTCTCAAGTCATATTTATACACTTAAAAATATCTTTATTTCCAAGTTGTCGTGGATGGAGCACAGATGGGATATCCATTTTACAACAAAATTAGAAAATCAACACCAAAGCAAATATTTCTCTTAATCCACAAAAACATTTTTTAGTTTAATTGATGTCAAACATCATTGATACTTCCAAACCAAGAAATACATTGGAGAAAACAAAATATTCTTTGTGCTGCAAATAAAGAATGCCTCATGAGTACAACTCACAGATCACCTTTATAGAAGGGAGATAATTCCTTCCCAACTTCCCACATTTTAGTCAAAGCACAAGTTTTCTGCAGTTTTCTAAGCATATTCTATTGTGATATCACACCTCCCAGCCAGCTCTCCCCAATGATCAAGGGCATCATATTTCCTTATAAATGCTAAAGACTGGAGTTTAAAAAGAAAATATATTGTTTAAAAGCTGCTCAGTTCATGAGCTCTTTGAAGGACCATGCTGCATTCACCTCTGGTGGCCCATGCAGCCTGCTGCTGTGCGCTCCTCAGGAGACAAAACAGTTATTAATTGGTGTCATATTACTGAGTTGACGGGTTTAATTTTTAAACAAAAGTTTGTCAATATCTAACTTTTGTTAAATACATTTGTAGAATTAACTTGACTTGCCAAGGATGATTTTATATATTAAAAGTTTCAAAAGAATCTTTTTCATGTAAACGGAATTGTTTTTAAAATCCACTTGAATTAACATGGATGGTATAAATGACTGAACGTTTTCTATTTCTTCTTTCCTCTTCTCAAGAAAATTCCATAAAATGTTCTAGAACAAGGGAAATTATATCACACACACACACAAAAAAAAAAAGTGAAACAAGCCTCCAAAATTCTTTGTGTTGATTTGTTTCTTTAGCAACCCCCTCCATACTAAGTTGCCCTCAGTTCCCCTCTGTGACACCAGGAACTCTCTGCTTTAAGGACTAAAAAGTTCCAGTTCAGAATCTTTCAAGCACATCCAGTCCACGTCCTTCATTTACAGAAAAGGAAAATTTGCCCAGAGCCCACTGCTAATGAGAGACATCACTGCAGCTCCACAAGGGCAGAAACTTGGGTTCCCAATGTCTGGCACACAGTAGACATAGGATAGATATTTACTGGGTAAACAGATGACTTAACAAGAAGTAAAAGTGCCGCCTTTGAGTTCCCGATCCAGTCCTTCTACAGCCTGGTGATCAAGCCACAAGACCAGTGTTGCAATGATACATTAAATGAGAAATACGGATATCTCCAGGGCTGAATTAATCTTCTACCCATTGTGCATATCAGGATAAAGTTACAGTGAGAACCCTACACATCCATCGGTACTGGCTTGCCACCATATCATTTCCTCACCACTAGTATTTACGGCATCACTCTGGAAGCCTCTGGATGTCTGAACCATTCCATGACTTTTAGGCAACCAGAGTAATAGCAACTGCTACTTCAAGGTCACTGGGATAGGGTGGGGTCAGGGCACTAGAAGAAACTGAATGATATGCAAACTTTCAAACTTAAACCACTATATATATATAAAATCAGGGAATGAAGAATAACAAATTGTGAAGTTGAAAATGGTAACTAAACTCCCAGACGTTCCCTACTAGTGAAAGTGTGACATTACAGAACGAGATGTGCATGCTTTACTCTTTTGAAGTGGCAATGTATTCTCTGTCGCCCCAATGACCTGACACCAATATAACAGAGCCCCTTAGGTTCCTAACTGGCCATTCGAGCAGTGAGACAACCTGTCTCTAAGTTAGCAAGGCTCATTCAGGACCTGTGCTTGCTACCCAGAGAGCTCCTAACTCCATAGCTCTACAGACACATGCTTTCCTCTGCCTACCTCATTCCTTCCATTGTTCCAGGCCTACTTGTCTCCTTCTGGAGCCCTGTTCAGTCATCTGGGGCCCACACACCCCCTTCCTTTTTGAGACAATCCTAGGTACTCTTTAAGCAGGAAGTGTCCCAGGCAGTGACCCTGGGAAAATGGGCTAACCTGAGAATTATCAGTCTACCCCCAGTGATGGTTTCCAGTCAGGTGATTAGATAAGGTGATTAGAGAGGTCCCTCCCAGTCCCGAGGTCTATAATCTCATGAACTCTTTGCTATTGTTGCTTTGGCAGTTCTTTAAATTCTTCACCTGGAAATCTGGGTGTGATTGTAGAAGAGTATGAACAATTGATATACCACATGTTATTTAATAAAATGTAAATGTTTCTGCTAATTCTGATTCTATTTTTTTTTCTTTCTGGAATAGGCTAGTGGGAGCAAGTGTGAAAGTGTGAAGAAAAATATGAGAGAAAATGCTTGAAATTTTACCTATTAACTTGGTTGTTTTTGGCAAATTAGACAAAAGGTTGTGTCTATTATATATATATATGTCAGTGCACCTTGATAAAACTTGGTTTTGTAGGATTCTTTGTTAATTGTACTATGGTATTACTTAAACGTTTTATATATATATATATATATTTAACTAAATTATCAGGGAGGGACTATGCCATATTTCTTCATACTATGGCTCAATGATATAAAAAGAGAGGAAAGAGGAAGAAAAAAAAAAAGAAGAAGTAGAAGAAAGAAAGATCTTCCCCAGGGTTCTAAGTTTTCTTTGGTCAAGCATTTTATGGGTTAAATATGAAGGAGGGAGCACCTGCCTGGCTCTCAAGTTTGTTGAAATGATTTTTTTTTTTCTGAATTCCTCTACCTCAGAGGTGATTCACTTACTGATGAAATGTCCCAGGGCTTTTGGTGGTTAAGTAGGCCAGTATATAGTAAGCCAGCAAACTAGAGATGAGAGACAGGTAAGAGGAGGGTTATTTTTTGAACCATTTCATTGATAAATGTATGTTACACATATTTTATACTTTGCTTTGGGATCCTGTTTATTGATACAAACAAACAAACAAAAAAAGGCAGTTTCTGAGAGAATCCAAGATGGCAGCATAGGTAAACACCTACACTGCTGCCTCGCACAACAATTTCAAAACTACAACTAAAAGACAGAACGGACATCATCCAGAACCACAGGAAAGCTGGCGGAGTGTAAGTTCTACAGCTAGAAGGAAAGAGAGGGGCTCACGGAGACCCAGAGGAGCAGCAAAAAACCGAGGTACTGAGATGCGCGCGAGGAGAGAGCGGGTGCTGGAGTACCTGGTTGGCTTTCTCTGGCGGGAGGGAGATGGAGACTCCCAACGGCATTGAACCCCTTATTTTACGACACTAAACCCCAGATCCAGCAAAACTCCTACGGGGGAGTTTGCACTGTGAAAAGGGAGAGGTGCACGGAAATTTAGGGGAGTTGCAAAAGATCAAAGGCCTGGTGGCGGCGCACACGGACAGATTGCTGATTGTGCCGCTGGCTTTCGCGAGTGGGCGGGAGACAGACCCTCCCAACTGTGCCACTTCTGACTCCACTGGGCCCCTGTTTCGGACGAAACCCTGGAGACCTAGACTCTTGTGGTCCTAGTGCTCAGGGGAGCTGGAAAGGCAGCGGTTAGAGGCACTGCGGGTGCGCGCACACAAGGACCGCTCCAGCCATTACCCAGTCACGTGAGACTCAGGGGCCGTGGAGGGCGGGGCCGACTGGAAGGCAAGGCGGTCCCTGAAGCCCTGAGACTCCACCCTCCCAAGCTCAGCAGAGGCTTCTGCGGCTTTGCCTCTGGCATCATAAAGCTGAATCCAACACAGAAGTTTCCCCGACATAATGAAAATGCCGAGACAAGGGAAGGGATCACAAACAAAAGAAATGGAGGGAAAAAAAAAACGATTGGATATAGAGTTCAAAACCACGCTTATAAGGTTTTTCAAGAATATGCTAGAAAAGTTGGATAAATTTAGTGAGACCCAAGAGGAGATGAAAAAGGTCCAACTAAAGATGATAAAGGACCAAATAGAAATTAAACATACACTGACTGAAATAAAAAATATTATACAGAGTCCTAACAGCAGACTAGAGAAAGGCAAGGATCAAGTCAAAAATTTGAAATATAAAGAAGCAGAAAACATTCAACTGGAAAAGCAAGAAGAGAAAAGAATCCAAAAATGTTAAGATAATGTAAGGAGCCTCTGGGACAGCTT
>JAAGEH010002528.1:24485402-24503261 GCA_011751065.1 Lasiurus cinereus
TATATATATATATATATATATATATATATATATATATATATTCAACTAAATTATCAGGGAGGGACTATGCCATATTTCTTCATACTATGACTCAATGATATAAAAAGAGAGGAGAGAGGAAGAAAAAAAAAGAAGTAGAAGAAAGAAAGAAAGATCTTCCCCAGGGTTCTAAGTTTTCTTTGGTCAAGCATTTTATGGGTTAAATATGAAGGAGGGAGCACCTGCCTGGCTCTCAAGTTTGTTGAAATGATTTTTTTTTTTCTGAATTCCTCTACCTCAGAGGTGATTCACTTACTGATGAAATGTCCCAGGGCTTTTAGGGGTTAAGTAGGCCAGTATATAGTAAGCCAGCAAACTAGAGGTGAGAGACAGGTAAGAGGAGGGTTATTTTTTTAACCATTTCATTGATAAATGCATGTTACACATATTTTATACCTTGCTTTGGGATCCTGTTTATTGATACAAACAAACAAACAAAAAAAGGCAGTTTCTGATACTCTGTTCCAATATAAGAAAAAGGCAAGTTTCTTTTGTGTGTGTTTTTGTTTTGTTTTATTGTTAATCCTCACCTGAGGATATTTTTTCATTGATTTTTAAGGAGAGTGGGTGAGAAAGAGAAAGACAGAGGTAAACACTGATGTGAGAGAAACACATTGATTGGTTGCCTCCTGCATAAGCCTTTACCAAGGCCCAGGCCCAGGCCTAGAAGGAGACTATGACTGAAGTACATGCCCTTGACCAGAATCAAACCCAGGACCCTTTGGTCTGCAGGCCAATGCTGTAGTCACTGAGCCAAATTAGCTAGGGCAAAAGTCAAGTTTTAGTAATAAAAAGATTCTATTATTTTAGGTTTGAACAAACATGAAATGGTTTTGAGCTATAAAATTTCCTTCTGATGTGTGGTATATATGTGCATGTGATACATGGCGTATGTGTATGTGTGATGTGTGGTGTATGTGTGCATGTAATGTGTGTATATATGTGCATGTGTGTTTGCATGTTAGGGATAATTATTCTGTAATTTCACACTTTCCTTATTAAAAAGAATCTGGAAAAGTTTAACACCAATTTTCATCTATGGAAAAATGCTACCAAAAATACTTAAACCAAAGGATGTATTGTTTTTCATTAACTTTGTTCTTCCCCCTGCCCAACTCTGCCTCAAATAATGCAAGTTTTTTATGACTCAAGTTTAACTATAAAATACTTTCACTTTGACTTCAATAAACTATAAACAAATGCACTGTCTAAATGAAATTTGGTACCTTCATTTCTTTGGGTGAATTTAGCAGAAATATGGTATATCTTTAAAATTAATAACTCTGGAATAGAATAAAGTATCTAGAAATATATCCACACACATATAATCAATTCATTCTCTTAAATGTGCAATGACAGGTCAATGGACAAAAGATAATCTTTACATTGAAAGGTGCTGAAACTATTGGGCATTCATAAGTGAAAATATGAACCTCAACCAATACTCTGCATACTATAGGAAAACTAATTCTAAATGAATCATATATCTGAATATAAGAATTAAAACTATAAAACTTCTAGGAGAAAATGGTTGAGGTCTTAGGTTAGGCAAACACTTAGATGACACCAAAATCATCACTCATTTAAAAAAGATGAATTGGACATTATCAAAATTTAAAGCTTCTGTAAAGACACATTTGAAAAGACAAATACAATCTGGGGGAAATATTTGCAAAATAATATGAGGTAAAGAACTTGCAACCAGAAAATACAAAAAACTCTCAAAACTCAATAAGAAAAGAATCCAATAAAAAATGGGGAAAGACTTGAACAGACACTTTACCTAAGATGACATATGAATGGCAAATAAGCATATTAACAAATACCCAGCATTGTTAGTCAATAGAAAAATGCAAATTAAAGCAATAATGAAATTCAGTTATACACCTATCAGAATGGTTTAAACACACACACACACACACACACACACAGAAACTCACAATACCAAGTACTAGTTACTTAAAATTAGAGCCCACACACCTTGCTGGTAGAAATGCAAAATGATACAGGTACTGTGGAAGCAATCTAGTAGTTGCTTAGAAAATTAAACATACACTATGTGACCTAGTAAGCTTACATTAACACAAAAACCTGTACATGAATATTTAAGTGGTTTTATTCATAATTTCCAAACCTGGAAACAACCCAGATGTCCTTCAACCGGCAAGTAGATACTATTAAACAAACTGGCACCTCCACACAATGGTAGACTGCTCAACAATAAATATAGATAAACTACTGATACACACAGCAACATTGATGGATCTCAGACACATTATGCTAAGGCAAAGAAGCCATATTCCTAAGATTACATCCTCTATGATTCAGTCTTTATGATATTCTGGAAATGGCAAGACTATAGAAATAGAAAATAGATCAGTGATGGCCAACGTGGGGAAAGGAACTGACGACAAATGGACAGTGTGGGGGAAATTTCTATAGTAATACAACAGTTCTGTACCTTAATTATGGTGGTGATTACATGACTGTATTTGCTCCTCAAAATTCCTAGAACTTTAAACCAAAAATGGTGAATTTTTCTGTCTATAAATTAAAAAGTGAATAAATACCACATCGTGTTAATGTTCATAACAGGATTATCCAAATAAATTATGAGGGACCTCACAAAGGAATAAAGTATTCCTGTCAGAAAAGAATATGATAGGCTCATATAATAGCAAAAGGTTTCTAAGAGAGAAAAGCAAGTTGTGGAATGTAGGTATATGGTGATTCCACTTTAATGAATATTGCACGTATATGTTAGTAACTATAGAAAACAAACTATAGAGAAATATTCCCCCAAATAGTAAGAGAGATATTTTCTGAGAATTTGGATGGAAAAGGACTTTCATTTTCTATGATATCCATATTCTAAAAATATAAAAAGTTTTTAAACAAATATATTTTTTTCATAATACAAAATCATAAAGATATAAATCTTATGTCTTGAGCTGAAGTCATACATGTATTTCCCCATAAAAGCACAGAATTTAAGTGATCCCTTTTTAGGCGCTTAAAAAGAGGTCTTAGCAATCATATGAAATGGAAGCTTAATTCTGAGTTGAGTCAGATTTGAAGGTAAGATTGGCAGTTTCCCCATTGTCAATCACAATGCCTGCCAGGTTTAAAAGAACATTTTAGGTAACCAATGAAAAAGGCAAATCAATATGAAACATATCCTGTAGGCTCAGGTGGGCGTAAAAGCAAAGCTTTCTACAGCTTCCAAATCCTAAGTCTTTTAAACACTTAAATTCTCTCAGATCTAAAGTTGTCTTTACACAGAAAAACATGTAATTGCTTTACTAATTGTATATCTGTTATAGGCAAGAGAACTCATCATGGCCAAGCAAAGGCAAAATAAATCTATGATAAACATGACAAAAACCCAACAATAAACATAACGTCACAGTTCAACCTAACCCTACTAAATGCCAAGCTTGGATATTTTCTTGGAACATTCCACTTCCATGTGAGCCAGAGCATGGAAGTTTTTTTATTAAGATTACATTCAGTGCAAATAAAATGGCGGTGCTATGGATTTTTAAAAGTACTGGCCAATGTTAGGCTTTACATGTAACATTAAAAAAAAAAAAATGGAAACCCAAATTGCCTCTTCCAGTCATATGGTTCTCAGAATTTCCCTTAATCGGAGCAACATGTTAAAGAGATACTTCTGAAAAGAAAAACAAATGCCAGTCTACAAAGAATTCCTGTATTCTGATTTACAGACCTGTTTGCTAGTACTCACTAAAATCCAATATGAGCACTCTGTAATTGTAGATGTGGTTGTAGATGCTCCAGTTGTAGCCACTGGGGTTGGCAAATCTTTTCATGAGTCTGAAAAGGGTTCTATGGACCAGGAAGTCTGCCAAAATGAGGTCACCTTTCTTTGGACCATCTTCAATAGGAAAGGAAACTAGATATTTTTTTTATTATTTTTTTAAATTAAATCTTTATTATTCAGATTATTACATTTGTTTCTCTTTTTTCCCCTCCATAGCACCTCTCCACCCAGCTCCCACCCCTCCCTCTGCCCTTAGCTCCCTCCCATTGATCTCATCCATAGGTGTATGATTTTTGTCCAGTCTCTCCCTGTACACCCCTCACTCCTTTCCACCTGAGAATTTATCAGTCCATTCCCTTTCTGTGCTCCTGATTCTATTCTATTCACCAGTTTATTCTGTTCATCAAATTTTTAATTCACTAATTTTTAGATTCACTTATTGATAGATATGTATTGGTTGTTCATAATTTTTTTGTCTTTTACCTGTTTCTTCTTCCTCTTCTAAAAGAGTACCTTTCAGCATTTCATATAATACTGGTTTGGAGTTGATGAACTCCTTTAACTTTTTCTTATCTGTGAAGCTCTTTATCTGCCCTTCAATTCTGAACGTTAGCTTTGCTGGATAGATTATTCTTGGTTGTAGGTTCTTGCTATTCATCACGTTGAATATTTCTTGCCACTCCCGTCTGGCCTGCATCGTTCCTGTTGAGAAATCAGCTGACAGTCGTATGGGTGCTCCCTTGTAGGTAATAAACTGTTTTTCTCTTGCTGCTTTTAATATTCTCTCTTTGTCTTTTGCTCTTGGTATTTTAATTATGATGTGTCTCGGTGTGGTCCTCTTTGGATTCCTTTTATATGGGGTTCTGTGTGCTTCCTGGACTTGTAAGTCTATTTCTTTTACCAGATGTGGGAAGTTTTCAATCATTATTTCTTTAAATAGGTTTTCAGTATCTTGCTCTCTCTCTTCTTCTGGCACCCCCACAATTCTGATGTTGGTACGCTTGAAGCTGTCCCAGAGTCTCCTTACATTATCTTCACATTTTTGGATTCTTTTCTCTTCTTGCTTTTCCAGTTGAGTGTTTTCTGCTTCTTTATATTTCAAATTTTTGACTTGATTCTTGCCTTTCTCTAGTCTGCTGTTAGGACTCTGTATAATATTTTTTATTTCAGTCAGTGTATGTTTAATTTCTAGTTGGTCTTTTATCATCTTTAGTTGGACCTTTTCCATCTCTAGTTGGTCCTTTTTCATCTCCTCTTGGCTCTCGCTAAATTTATCCATCTTTTCTAGCATATTCTTGAAAAACCTTACAAGCGTAGTTTTGAACTCTACATCCAGTCGTTTTTTTTCCTCCATTTCTTTTGTTTGTGATCCCTTCCCTTGTCTCGGCATTTTCACTATGTCGGGGAAACTTCTGTGTTGAATTCAGCCTTATGATACCAGCCGCAAAGCCGCAGAAGCCTCTGTTGAGCTTGGGAGGGATGGAGTCTCAGGGCTTCAGGGACCGCCTTGCCTTCCAGTCGGCCCCGCCCTCCACGGCCCCTGAGTCTCATGTGACTGGGTAATGGCTGGAGCGGTCCTTGTGCGCGCGCCCGCAGTGCCTCTAACCGCTGCCTTTCCAGCTCCCCTGCGCGCCTCCAGGGTTTTGCCCAAAACCGGGGCCCAGTGGACTCAGAAGTGGCACAGTTGGGAGGGTCTGTCTCCCGCCCACTCACAAAAGCCAGCGGCACAATCAGCAGTCTGTCCTTCACGCAGCGCCGTGCGCGACCAGACCTCCGATCCTTTGCGACTCCCCTAAATTTCTGTGCACCTCTCCCTTTTCACAGTCCAAACTCACCCCATATGAGTTTCAGCTGGATCTGGGGTTTAGTGTCGTAAGATAAGGGGTTCAATGCCGTTGGGAGTCTCCGTTTCCCGCCCGCCAGAGAAAGCCAGCCAGGTACTCGGGCACCCGCTCTCTCAGCGCGAGCGTCTCTGTACCTCAGCTTTTTGCAGCTCCTCTGGGTTTCTGTGAGCTCCTCTCTTTCCTTCTAGCTGTAGAACTTACACTCCGCCAGCTTTCCTGTGGTTCTGGATGATGTCTGTTCTGTCTTTTAGTTGTAGTTTTGAAATTGTTGTGCGAGGCAGCAGTGTAGGTGTTTACCTATGCCGCCATCTTGGATTCTCCTAGATATTTTTTGATACAATCTTCAGATTGATAATTTGGCTTCTGTATATTTCCTTACACCTGGTCCCATGTTCACAGAAGAGCTTATTTTAAACAGCTATCATTTTAAAACAGTCTGGTTTTAATGAACATGGTTCTGAATGGAGAATCTGATGTAGAAATAATGCCTTATGTCTGAAGGCTTAGTCTTCTCCACTATGAGTTTTACTCAAAGTAAAAAAGGGTAGGGAGAAAGAGCACAGAAAACACCAGATACCCCTTCATACAGAACTTGCATCCCAATGTTTCCTTCTACCAGCACCATAGATTCTCTCACATTCTATCAGAGAAGGTAATTTGGTTGCCTTAGCCTGGGCCCTTCAGAATTTTATACTTTCATTTTCCATTTTGCTAAAAAGGAGAGAGGTTGATTGATTCTTCCTGAGTGGGAACCCCATTTGGAATGAGAAATTGGTTTTCTGGCCATGGTACAAAACATATATCACAGGGGTTCAATAAATGTTCACTCTTTCTCATCGTTTGCTCTTGACTCTCTCTCATTTCCAACTTGGGTTGCATATCCAATTATCATCCTATATAATAAAAAGCTAATATGCAAATAAACTGAATGGCAGAATGACCGGTTGCTATGATGCACACTGACCACCAGGGGGCAGACGCTCAATGCAGGGCTGCCTCCTGATGGTCAGTACACTTCCACAGGGGAAGCATTGCTCAGCCAGAAGCCAGGTTCATAGCCTCTCCCGCCTCTGGCAACGCTAAGGATGTCCGACTGCTGAATTAGGCCTGCTGTGCTGAGGGACTTCTTCCCCCTCTCCGCCAGAGTGCACGAATTTTGTGCACCAGGCCTCTAGTGTCAGAATAAGAGTCTTAAAACACCAATTTCATCAGGTTATTTCCTTTCTCAAAATTTTTCAAATGGCTCCCAGCTGCCTATAGAATAGTCAGAGTTTCTCTTAATGGCATTCAAGGCCCTCTGTAATCTGACTCCAATATACTTCAAGGTTTTCTAGCACATTTTTAAGACTAATTTCTACTGGGCCAGTCTTCTCACTAATTTCTGTGTTTAAATGGCAGGCTTTGAGCAAGTTTAAGCACATATACATGAGAACTGGCTGCTCCACTCCTGCCTCTGCTAGATCAAAATAGCCACAGTAATAGATAAGATGTAATAGTGGCTCTTACACATCATGTACTTCTCATACATTATCTCATTCCATCATTGTAACAACTTGTAAAGAGGGCATTTTGATCCCACTTTACAGATAAGGAAATTGGAGCTCAGTGACATTAAGTGACTTAAGACTATGTTGTTGATATAAAATGGTCAATAAGAGTCTCTCTAGGACTATCTAACCCTAGAGCCTCTGCTCTTTCCCTGTCTCTCTGCTGCTTTCATCTATCTCCTCTGCTCTGAACCGTGTCCAGATTTATCTTTGGCATTGTTTATTTGACACCTAATCTCATTCTGTCTTGGACAGCTAATTACATGGTACATTTGGGCTTACCTTCCCAATGTGGCAGTTAGAGGGCAGTGACTTCACACTACTAACACACCTCCATCAGCATCCAGCACAGTGATGTGGACATAGCAAAGTCACCGTGGGGGGAGTGTGGCCTGAAATCCTACATATATATGCCTTTTTGTACTAGATTTTCCCACTGGCTTCCTATTTCTGTGAATAGCACCAGTACTCTTTGCTGAATTAATGTTATCAAATCAAGTAATATATAGTTTTAAAAATTTTAACTTTATTGTTGTAAGTATTACAGATGCCTTCTTTTTCCTTCCATTTACTCCCTCCACCCCTAGAACCCCCATAAAACAAGCAGAGAGAGTGACTCATAAAGGATGTGAAAAAAGGAGGTGAGCTTGACTCTCATATCAATTGTCCAGAATCAATAAAATATTGAATGAATGAATAAAGTTAATTATCCAAAGAAGGTTATAAACAATACATATTGGATTTTTATATTACCAAACCTCAGTTTCATAAAATGGGTTCATTCAAATCAAAATTTAATTTTCTATAATGCAATAAAAATGAAATAGAGGTTCTATAATGCTTCATTATAGAATATTGCTACTGTGAAAAATGGAAAGCATGTAGCTATATTTAAAATAAATATTTTACTCCAATTACTTTGGCTGAAAAATTTAAATGCTCTATACAATAGAATATTACTTAATCACAAAAAATAATGAAAACTTGCCATTTGCAACAACAAGAATGGACCTAGAGGATATTATGCTAAATGAAATCATACAGAGAAAGACAAATCCCATATGATTTCACTTACATATGGAATCTAAATAAACAAACAAACAAACAAAAGAAAACAAAACAGAATTACAGATATAGAGAACAAAATGATGGTTCCCAGATGGAAGAGGGTTTGGGGGAAAATGGAAAGGGATTAAGTTGTACAAATTGCCATTATGAAAATAATCACAAGATGTAAGGTACAGCACAGGGAATGTAGTCAATAATATTGTGCTAACTATGTATGATATCAGATAGGTACTAGACTTCTCAGGGAGACCACTTTGTAAATTACATAAATGTCTAATCACTATGCTATACACCTGAAGTTAGTATAGTATTGTGTGCCAACTGTAATTGAAAAATAAAAAAGAAATATGATAAATATTTCTGTCCTTTGAGCTTCCTGTCTTTTCTGCAAACCACAGACACATTACATTCTTTCAATGCATACTTCTTACTCATTGCCTCTTAGCAGCAGGTTCAATAAGCACTGTGCTTTTTTAACAGCTCATGTCTTACTGATGAATTTTATAAAGGATCTTTACCAGAAAATGATAACTAATTTTGAAAACAGAGGTTAAAAGACTTGAAACCTGTTGATACAGTCTTTTGTGAATGAGAGAAAACCGTTGCTAAACCTAAACAACTGCTCAAGTTTTAAATGTTTATTCAATCCCCTTATTTGGTGGTAGGGGCAGGGAAAAGGCAACCACAGGGCCTAGTCAATCTATAAATCTATTAGACATACGCTGTGTGTTTTTTCATAAAGACTTTTATTATGTAGTCCTTAAGCAGCATAACCATGCCAGCTGGGTGGACTGGAATATAAAACACATCTCTCAGAAGAAACTATTATTGGGTCAATAACATACCAATTAAAAGGACATGTGCAACAATCTATGGGACCTTCCCCCCAATGGCAGAGGCTTGTTTCTAGGACACTCAGTGCTGCTGCATCTTATGTTGTTTATATGAGTTGTATGGATGCCTGACACACTCTCATTGATAATGATGTGAACAAAGGTGACGGTGAACATGGTGGATCCATAAGTTATGTTTCATACTGAACAGGTATGTACAAGCATTACACATACTTAGTAGACTTAAAGGTTTCCTATAGAGTCAAGGTGCTCTAATGACAATTCTATGCAGAATATATCAACATCACATTACACCTACCTGCTTGTGCAGAGTAAAACAGCATTTAAATCAGGAGATGAGGTGATCCAACGTGAGTAACTAAATGAATAACCATATATCCCAGTCCAATTCTTACAATTTGGGAAGTGTAAGAATTTACCTTTGCACGAGTAAGTGAAGAAGAGAGGAACAAAGAGCCTCTAGCTTTGAACACGGGAAAGGTGACTTTGTACATGTGGTTTGGAGTTGGTTTGATGTAGCTCTTAAGAAATGTACAAATCTTCGCCTCAAAAAATATGCTTCACTATTTCAATGATAAAATTACTTGGAACTGCCAAAATACTTGAGTTTTATCTGGTCGAGTATTCCCTAGCACAGTTTTATTTCTCAGGCCTCCCCCAGCTCTTCATTTCGATCACATGCTGCCCTCAGGAGTTTCCTTATTTCTGTATTTGTCCTCTTTTCAATATGACAGCATGGCGCACTAAACACTGCACTTTGTTAAGCGGAGGGACAAATAGGCTATGGCAAAAAGATAAAACGCCTCAGATATACTTAGAGCCAAGACCTGGCCTCATGGACCTAATGAATTCAGAGCTGGACAATGCTTCCGATGACTTCTGAACTCTTTGGTAATTGATAACCCTGAGGTGGTTCACAAAGCTAATCTTGGTTAGGACTGCTACATGATTTTTCTCTCATTTTCTATACTCTATGTTGATATAATTGCCATAGATTCCCCAACCCAAATCTGGAAGTGCATAAAATCACTGCTGTGCTTTCAACAACCTGTTATTACAGACATTTATTGCCTGTAGATAGTAAAACACTTCTCCAAAAAGTAACCAAGACCTGAGATCATTGGGCTCTCATTCCCACACTGCCACAACCAGCTAGAGTTGAGCAAGTACACCCAGTCCCTATGGCAAGACTCAGGTCTCCTTGTCACATTTCTTTCATCTGTCTGGTTCCTGCAAGTATCTCAGTTTGCAATCTCTGTAGAATTTAGAGTAACATCCACTGTACAAGGTCTTTAATACTCTTATGCTTTCCATACTTGTATAAATGAAATCAAACCTGGCTTTTACCAACATAAATGACTAATTTTAGGATGCCACTCGATGCATAAATGTATTTGAGAATTGATGGGGGTAGAGCAGAGGAAAAATTAAGTCCTTGTCTTAGTTCCTTTGGTCTCATTTCTAGGCCTCAGTTTTCAGAAAGTCCACAAGTGTCTGATTTATATCATTAAAAAATATAATAATAAGTTCCAGAAAAACTAAAATGCATCCTTTTATGTTAAATGGATTTATCAAAGTACTAATATATATCACATAGATAACAGAGTCCTAATATTTTGTTGAAGAATATTCTTATATTCAAGAAATACCATTTAAAAAATAATAATAACCATTTGCTTACCTATGTGTTTCAGTGTTTGGCAATATTTTGCAATTTTAGCAGACTTATTGCTGCTCAATAATATCAACATACTTCTTTATGTTTCCCAGCATCCCTTGAGTTAGGGTGGCCACATGATTAATTCTGACCAATATGAGTGAATGTTATTTGTGTACTTTCAAGGCTAGCCTGGTTAAGTGTATGTCTTCCTTCTTCACTTCCTTTCCCCCTGCTCTCTCTACCTCATTGGCTTATTTCAAGTAGAAGATGGCAGGGCCTCAAGATGGAGGCACTTGGGTCTCTCTATAGGGGGGTTGCCTGACCCATGTCAGATTTTGATGTGAGTGACAAATAAATTTCTGTTATATTAAGTCACTGCAATTTCAGGATATATTTGTTATCCCAGTGTAACTAAGCTTGTAATATTAAAACCAACCCAAGATAGCAAATAAATTGGATGCCAAAGCTGATATAAAATTGCAACTGTCACTCTAATTCCCAATTTCAAATTTATGTATTTACCAAAATGCCTTAATTCATTATAAATATCATATTAAGCTTACATTAAATTTATAAATTTTAAAAAGGCCTCATTGCTGTTACTGATTATTTTTATATATTGTTTTATAAATTACGGCTCCATGAAATATTTAATGTGGAATAAACACTATTCCATTCTGAAAGTGTTGGAAAATCACTAAAATAAGTGATATTACAAGTTCCATAATAATAAAGTTATATAATAAGATTCAATAACAATAAATTCAGTACTTCCCTTTACACAACAAAACCAACACATTGCCATGAAGTAGACACCACATCTATGAAATCATGCTTTCATGGATTTCGCATTCCACTAGGTGCAAGGGGTAGAAAGAATTACCAGGAGCTATAGGAAATCCTAAAAGATTAGGTGAATACTGTTAGCTTTATCTAGTTTTCTGAAAAGAAACATGAGGCTATTAATAATGGAACTCACGATAATGCTTGCAGCTAAAACATGTGGGCACATTTCCAAGCTCCACTGTTAGAACTGTGCTATTATCTGAATTAGTTATCTATTTCCAAGCAATAAACAACCTCAAAACCTGGAGGTGTAAACAATAAGTGTTTATTATCTCATAGTTTCTGTGGGAATTCAAGAGTGGCTTTGCTGGGAGCTCTGATTCTGCAGGTTCTGTTCCCAAGACAGCACATTCACCCTGCTGGCTAGTTAGTGCTGAGTGTGGCAGGCACCTTCAGTGAACCCCTCTCAAGACTTGGTGTCCTCATAATGGTTGACTGGCTTCCTCAAGAGGGAGTGATTCAACAGAGATCAAGGTAGAAATCTCAGTATCTTTTATAACCTACCCTCAGAAGCACACACGCACTCTCATTTCTGCAGCATCCTATTCTGTTAGTTGCATATGTCTGCTACTTTCAGTGTGGGAGGGGATACAGAAAGATGTGAACACTAGGAAGTGAGAATCACTGGGCGCCTTTCTGAAGGTTGGCTCCCACTCAGTTCTCCTCTGAGAGGAAAATGTCATCCAAAGTTAAAGTGGACACCTATCAAACTGTGTCTATCAGTTGAGAGTGAAATTATCCTCCAAATATGTTCACCTTAACTGTGCTTAAAAAAAAAGTCATATTTTGAAAAAAAGAGAGAGAATTTTTATGAAGACTGGCATATTCGCAAAAGGACAGGTTGGCTTCCAAAGAATGGATCTTCCAGTGGAAAATATGCAGTTCAAGGAACCACAGACATCTTGTTGACATAGTAAGTCTGTTAATCATTTTATATACTGATATCCAATTAAAACAAACTTCTCAGCTTTCTAGAACACATCATGTACTTTGCCTTATACAATTCAATAAAAATAAAAAAAAAGGATGTACATTAGGACTTCCTAGAAATTGGAACTTTAAGGCAGGATCTAAATATCACAATAAATAAATAAAATAATATGTCTAAGAAAATGTACATGAAAAGGTTCTAATAAAGGCAAAACATTCTCTGGGGAAAACACACACACAAAAGCATGCACTAAGGTAGTTTTCTCCTTTTTCCCAACCAATCTTTTCCAGCTGAATATTACCATTTTATCTTCATAGCCTCCACTTATGCAAATGCAGCCCCAGAACCACCCTGAGCTGACTGCCTTTGTTGGAGCAGCCTCTTGCTGTCTCTTTTCAGGACCATGAGATTGACACTCAAATGTTATTTCTGTCTTGGAGCAAAGTTGAGTTGAGTCTTTACAACTTGAGATATTAGGACTAATATTCCATCTTGTGAGACAAAGAAACCAGACAGCACCTGGTCTGGCACTAGTTCTAAAATAAATACCACCTCACCAGTCTTGATCATGGCAGTGGATTTAGCTATCAATAACAAATAATTTTATTATAAATTGATTGACTTCCTACTAAAGAAATCAGGGATAAGAGGGAAGGAGGCTGGAAAAACATCTCTGTAAAGCTCTGCTTTTAGCATTAGCTGGTTTGGCTCAGTGGATAGAGCATCAGACTGCAGACCAAAGGGTCCCGGGTTTGATTCTGGTCATGGGCACATACCTCAGTTGCAGGCTCCTCCCTGACTCAGGCTTGGGACCTAATTAGGGCTTGTGCAGAGTCAACCAATCAGTGTGTTTCTCTCACATCAATATTTCTGTCTTTCCCTCTCTCTTGCACTCTGTCTAAAAATCAGTAGAAAATATCCTCAGGTGAGGAGTAAATAAATAAATAAAGCTCTACTTTTCAATACTGAAGGCAATAGCAGATCAGATGAACTAGGACAGGCATTGGGGGAATCAGATGAAGCCCACATCAGTGAAGAGTGAAGTCAGAGTGATGGCTTCGAGCCAGAAAGAGGCTGGAAACAGATGGCAGCAAAATTAAAGCATCTGATTAGGCTGGAGGTAGGTGGCTGTCAACTAACACATATAAATGAATTAGGGAGATTTGACATATAAGAAACAATATTGAGAAAAGAAAACAGTGCTTCTTAACTCTAAATAATCATTGACCATTTTGCTGTGAAATTTCATGCATTTGTAAATAAATATTAATTAAATTGAAAAAAATCTAAAGTGAAAAAGTAATAATTATCTAAAAAAAGTCTAGATAATTGTAACAAAACATGAAGGTTAGAATGGAAAAAAATGTTAAAGGTATTATCTTATTGAATAAAAATATGCAATTTGTAAAACAGTATGACTTTTAATAAGTATTACTTTTAATACTGTTCTACTTTTGTATATACAAGACATACAAATATATATATATATATATATATATATATATATATATATATGGCATAGAAAAAGCTTTGTCAGGATGCACACCAGATTTTTGAAGTGGTAACTAAGGGGACATTTGTGCACTTCTGTATAATTTAAAATTTTTTAGAAAAGAACTTCTTTTGCCCTGCCCAGTGTTGCTCAGTGGTTGAAGCATTGCCCTCTGCACCAAAGGGTCCCAGGTTCAATTCCTGGTCAGGGCACATGCCTAGGTTGCAGTGGGAGTATGAGGCAACCAATTGATGTTTCTCTCTTCCTCTCTCTCTAGAGTCAATGAAAAAACATATCCTCAGATGAGGACTAAAATAAATGTGTGTGTGTTAGCTAGTGATCCCTGAATGAGGCTCATGCTTTCAGCTATGGTTTCTGGGGCAAGGTGGCTTGAAATTACTCTGATTAAATACTCTTATTAAAATGTAGTGATTCACTTTAACTTTTGTGATATTGTCTTGACCAAAAAAATAAAAATAAACCAGCATATCATAACCTTGGGGACCACTTTAGCTTGCAGAGTGATCCAGATGAGCAGTTGAGTAAGAATTAGAAAACAAGTTCCAAAGAATGAGCCCAACAGAGTAGCATTCCTGCTTCTAACTCAGTTCAGTTTATATAACCCAAGAATGCTTCTTTCCATGTGAAAAGGGACTTTCTTGCTTGAAAAAAAATTTCACCTTTTGTGAATCTTGGAATTTACCAGTGAGGGCAAAAGCACATCTATGAGGTCAAGAGTGTTTGCCCAGTATTGCCATTGGAAATCTTGTGCCCGGAACTCCATCTGGCACATTCATAATCTTAATCTGGGTGGATGAGGGTTGTACCGTGACCCAGGTAAGAATTACTGGCAATAATAGTAACAACAGCAATAGCAACAAACACTTGCAGAGTGCATGTTATGCGCCACAATGTGCACTTTTCCTTTCCTGTATTAATTTATTTCATCCTCGTGGTAGACCGAAGTGGTAGGTTTACAGAGCTTAAGTAAGTAAGCTCACACAGGGGAATTGGGACTCAAATCCAGTCAGTCTGGCTTCCTGGTACAGTGGAACCTTGGTTCTTAAATTTAACTTGTTCCAGAAAGCTGTTTGAGAAGCAATTTGTTAAAAAACTGGACCATGTTTTCGCATTAGAAATAATGTAAACTGAATCAATCCATTCCAAACCCCCAAATGATTCCCTGTCTTAACCCTTCTTGTATATAGGACATGTCTAATGTACTGTTTAATCTACAAACACTTTAAAAACAGAAAGGACATGACATGGAAATTTAACAAAAAAGAAATGAAATTATACTTTGAAAAAATATATAAAAGCCTAAATGACTGTTATGACTGAATAACTGGAATGACCAGAGCAACTGGTTGACCAGTTGTTATGATGTGCACTGACCATCAGGGGGCAGATGCTCAATGCAGGAGCTACACCCTGATGGTCAGTGCATTCCCCCAGCTCCTCCCCTGGTTTGGCTCTGATAGGGGGAGCCAGCCGGCTAACCTCCCTTGGTCCCATCCCCAGGCTGGCCAGCCCCTTCATGGCCTTTCCTCCATTTAGCTTCCCCGCAGATCCTCCCCCAGCTGGCTGGCTACCCATCAGCTTCGATAGGGGGAAGACAGCCAGCCAATCTCCACAGCCCCTTCCCCCGGCTGACCAACCTCCCGGGGTTCTCCCCCTTCCCTAATAGGCCTCAATCACTGGCCAGGCTGAGGGACCCTACCTTTGTATGAATTCGTGCACCAGGCCTTTAGTTGAAAAATGAAAATTTACAGACACACTAGGACTTACCTTTAATGTTGAGAGCTGTTGATAACTGAACATGGAAAGGAAGGGTGGAGGGATATTACTTTCTTTCTTTTGTCTCTTTGCTCCACTAGAACTTGCTTCAGATTCATTGTGCCTCTGTCTCACTAACAACCTTCTAGTGATGTTTCTTTTTGCCTGTGGTTCTGAAGTGAACCACTGCACTGTACTGAACTAGTTTATTGTACCGTTTGCTACTTCTTTATCAGGGTGATAATTCTAAATAAATATTCACAGCATAATTTCCTGAGATGTTAACAATTTGAGGTTTAGAGGTAAATTCTCTCTTTTGTTTGTGGCCTGATCATACAGGTATCAGCATGAAAGGGTTGTCATTTTAATTTTCTCCTTTTGGCTTTTCAGTATATTAAGATTTCTTCAATTAACAGGTATTAATTTATATGTTAAATGACCCAGCCAACAAACATTTAACTTCTGCTATGACCAGTCACCATATTAATATTAACACGTTAAGTGCCCAGCCTGTTTTGTCTTCCAGATGGAAAGTATAATGTCACTCACTGGTGATTGATGTGGCACTTAACGTGTGAAGGTTAAAAAGAAAAGACAGTGGAATATATTTGCTGTAAGTGCAAGTATCCAAACATTCTAATTGATATGCAAAAGTAAAAATCATTATATAATGGAGGGGAGGATTTTCTCCTTGAAATTCTATCTTGAATATTGTTTTTATGCCCACTTTTTAAATCAGAAAGTAAAAAAAGGCTTTAAAAACACCTCTGAGTACTTAAGAGAAACAAGAGTCCATGTGGGATAGCTTATCTGCCAATACTGCTGGAAAAATGAGGTGCTGATTAGGCATTTTCAAAATGGCAACCAGCTCCAGATTAAGTGGCGGCAAATCTTGCTAGAACAGTCTGGCTAAATAACTAATGTGATTAATGGAATCAAGATAGACAGTATAGGCCATGAGGAATGTTTCACAATGACAGAAAGCTCCGAACTGGATTAGATTATTGCCCTTCAATAATATGGATAACATCTTCACGTCTGAAACTGAAAATGACAGTCCTTCCATTGGATCCTAACAGTTTTACATACAGTGGTGGGAAGCTATGAAGGAAGAACAGAACCAGGAAAAACCACATAGGTAATGCTGACACCATCCCTAGCCTCACTCCAATCCATTCTCCATACCAAGGCCAGTGTTTTATACAACAGATATGGTTATAAACTTAGGCTGAAAACCCTTCAATGGCTTCCCACTGCTTTAGTTCCCCAATGTTTTCCTTTCATGGCCCACAGCCCATGGATCGTCTGACTCGTCTCTCCATTCTCCATGGACTTCAGCCATGCTTTCTTCAGGTCCTCGCTCCCTCCAAAAGCTGTCTCTCCACTCCCTGACACCTGTCTGATGGCAGCTTACCCAACTCTCCTTAGAGAGGCCCTCCCTGGACATTTCCAACTATGTGCTCTGGGTATGTGCTCTCTCATAGCATCAAGCTTTTTCCCTTTAGCCCTATAACAATCTTTTTTTTTTTAATGTCTTTTGAGAGCCTAATTTTTTTTTTAGTTTTTTTTAAATTAATTTTTATTAATTTTTTATACATATCTCCCCATTGCCCCCCTCCCTCCCAGGCATACCCCGACCCCCCAGTGTCTGTGATCATTGGTTATGCTTATATGCATGCATACAAGTCCTTTGATTGATCACTTATCTACCTCACCTAACTTTAATCTTTCTGCTGTAATTTCACAGTCTGTTTGATGCTTTATGATTTTTGTCCTTCTGAGAATTATCAGTCTACCCCCTTTCTGTGCTCCTGATTCTATTATATTCACCAGTTTATTCTGTTGATCAAATTTTTAATTCACTTAATTTTTAGATTCACTTGTTGATAGATGTGTATTTGTTGTTCATAATTTTTTGTCTTTTACCTTTTTCTTCTTCCTCTTCTAAAAGAGTACCTTTCAACATTTCATATAATACTGGTTTGGAGTTGATGAACTCCTTTAGCTTTTTCTTTTCT
>JAAGEH010002528.1:24503661-24577120 GCA_011751065.1 Lasiurus cinereus
AAAGGGTCCCAGGTTCAATTCCTGGTCAGGGCACATGCCTAGGTTGCAGTGGGAGTATGAGGCAACCAATTGATGTTTCTCTCTTCCTCTCTCTCTAGAGTCAATGAAAAAACATATCCTCAGATGAGGACTAAAATAAATGTGTGTGTGTTAGCTAGTGATCCCTGAATGAGGCTCATGCTTTCAGCTATGGTTTCTGGGGCAAGGTGGCTTGAAATTACTCTGATTAAATACTCTTATTAAAATGTAGTGATTCACTTTAACTTTTGTGATATTGTCTTGACCAAAAAAATAAAAATAAACGAGCATATCATAACCTTGGGGACCACTTTAGCTTGCAGAGTGATCCAGATGAGCAGTTGAGTAAGAATTAGAAAACAAGTTCCAAAGAATGAGCCCAACAGAGTAGCATTCCTGCTTCTAACTCAGTTCAGTTTATATAACCCAAGAATGCTTCTTTCCATGTGAAAAGGGACTTTCTTGCTTGAAAAAAAATTTCACCTTTTGTGAATCTTGGAATTTACCAGTGAGGGCAAAAGCACATCTATGAGGTCAAGAGTGTTTGCCCAGTATTGCCATTGGAAATCTTGTGCCCGGAACTCCATCTGGCACATTCATAATCTTAATCTGGGTGGATGAGGGTTGTACCGTGACCCAGGTAAGAATTACTGGCAATAATAGTAACAACAGCAATAGCAACAAACACTTGCAGAGTGCATGTTATGTGCCACAATGTGCACTTTTCCTTTCCTGTATTAATTTATTTCATCCTCGTGATAGACCGAAGTGGTAGGTTTACAGAGCTTAAGTAAGTAAGCTCACACAGGGGAATTGGGACTCAAATCCAGTCAGTCTGGCTTCCTGGTACAGTGGAACCTTGGTTCTTAAATTTAACTTGTTCCAGAAAGCTGTTTGAGAAGCAATTTGTTAAAAAACTGGACCATGTTTTCACATTAGAAATAATGTAAACTGAATCAATCCATTCCAAACCCCCAAATGATTCCCTGTCTTAACCCTTCTTGTATATAGGACATGTCTAATGTACTATTTAATCTACAAACACTTTAAAAACAGAAAGGACATGACATGGAAATTTAACAAAAAAGAAATTAAATTATACTTTGAAAAAATATATAAAAGCCTAAATGACTGTTATGACTGAATAACTGGAATGACCAGAGCAACTGGTCGACCAGTTGTTATGATGTGCACTGACCATCAGGGGGCAGATGCTCAATGCAGGAGCTACACCCTGATGGTCAGTGCATTCCCCCAGCTCCTCCCCTGGTTTGGCTCTGATAGGGGGAGCCAGCCGGCTAACCTCCCTTGGTCCCATCCCCAGGCTGGCCAGCCCCTTCATGGCCTTTCCTCCATTTAGCTTCCCCGCAGATCCTCCCCCAGCTGGCTGGCTACCCATCAGCTTCGATAGGGGGAAGACAGCCAGCCAATCTCCACAGCCCCTTCCCCCGGCTGACCAACCTCCCGGGGTTCTCCCCCTTCCCTAATAGGCCTCAATCACTGGCCAGGCTGAGGGACCCTACCTTTGTATGAATTCGTGCACCAGGCCTTTAGTTGAAAAATGAAAATTTACAGACACACTAGGCCTTACCTTTAATGTTGAGAGCTGTTGATAACTGAACATGGAAAGGAAGGGTGGAGGGATATTACTTTCTTTCTTTTGTCTCTTTGCTCCACTAGAACTTGCTTCAGATTCATTGTGCCTCTGTCTCACTAACAACCTTCTAGTGATGTTTCTTTTTGCCTGTGGTTCTGAAGTGAACCACTGCACTGTACTGAACTAGTTTATTGTACCGTTTGCTACTTCTTTATCAGGGTGATAATTCTAAATAAATATTCACAACATAATTTCCTGAGATGTTAACAATTTGAGGTTTAGAGGTAAATTCTCTCTTTTGTTTGTGGCCTGATCATACAGGTATCAGCATGAAAGGGTTGTCATTTTAATTTTCTCCTTTTGGCTTTTCAGTATATTAAGATTTCTTCAATTAACAGGTATTAATTTATATGTTAAATGACCCAGCCAACAAACATTTAACTTCTGCTATGACCAGTCACCATATTAATATTAACACGTTAAGTGCCCAGCCTGTTTTGTCTTCCAGATGGAAAGTATAATGTCACTCACTGGTGATTGATGTGGCACTTAACGTGTGAAGGTTAAAAAGAAAAGACAGTGTAATATATTTGCTATAAGTGCAAGTATCCAAACATTCTAATTGATATGCAAAAGTAAAAATCATTATATAATGGAGGGGAGGATTTTCTCCTTGAAAATTCTATCTTGAATATTGTTTTTATGCCCACTTTTTAAATCAGAAAGTAAAAAAAGGCTTTAAAAACACCTCTGAGTACTTAAGAGAAACAAGAGTCCATGTGGGATAGCTTATCTGCCAATACTGCTGGAAAAATGAGGTGCTGATTAGGCATTTTCAAAATGGCAACCAGCTCCAGATTAAGTGGCGGCAAATCTTGCAAGAACAGTCTGGCTAAATAACTAATGTGATTAATGGAATCAAGATAGACAGTATAGGCCATGAGGAATGTTTCACAATGTCAGAAAGCTCCTAACTGGATTAGATTATTGCCCTTCAATAATATGGATAACATCTTCACGTCTGAAACTGAAAATGACAGTCCTTCCATTGGATCCTAACAGTTTTACATACAGTGGTGGGAAGCTATGAAGGAAGAACAGAACCAGGAAAAACCACATAGGTAATGCTGACACCATCCCTAGCCTCATTCCAATCCATTCTCCATACCAAGGCCAGTGTTTTATACAACAGATATGGTTATAAACTTAGGCTGAAAACCCTTCAATGGCTTCCCACTGCTTTAGTTCCCCAATGTTTTCCTTTCATGGCCCACAGCCCATGGATCGTCTGACTCGTCTCTCCATTCTCCATGGACTTCAGCCATGCTTTCTTCAGGTCCTCGCTCCCTCCAAAAGCTGTCTCTCCACTCCCTGACACCTGTCTGATGGCAGCTTACCCAACTCTCCTTAGAGAGGCCCTCCCTGGACATTTCCAACTATGTGCTCTGGGTATGTGCTCTCTCATAGCATCAAGCTTTTTCCCTTTAGCCCTATAACAATCTTTTTTTTTTTTAATGTCTTTTGAGAGCCTAATTTTTTTTTTAGTTTTTTTTAAATTAATTTTTATTAATTTTTTATACATATCTCCCCATTGCCCCCCTCCCTCCCAGGCATACCCCGACCCCCCAGTGTCTGTGATCATTGGTTATGCTTATATGCATGCATACAAGTCCTTTGATTGATCACTTATCTACCTCACCTAACTTTAATCTTTCTGCTGTAATTTCACAGTCTGTTTGATGCTTTATGATTTTTGTCCTCCTAAGAATTATCAGTCTACTCCCTTTCTGTGCTCCTGATTCTATTATATTCACCAGTTTATTCTGTTGATCAAATTTTTAATTCACTTAATTTTTAGATTCACTTGTTGATAGATGTGTATTTGTTGTTCATAATTTTTTGTCTTTTACCTTTTTCTTCTTCCTCTTCTAAAAGAGTACCTTTCAACATTTCATATAATACTGGTTTGGAGTTGATGAACTCCTTTAGCTTTTTCTTTTCTGGGAAGGTCTTTATCTGCCCTTCAATTCTGAATGATAGCTTTGCTGGACAGATTATTCTTGGTTGTAGGTTCTTGCTATTCATCACGTTGAATATTTCTTGCCACTCCCATCTGGCCTGCATCGTTTCTGTTGAGAAATCAGCTGACAGTCGTATGGGTGCTCCCTTGTAGGTAATGAACTGTTTTTTTCTTGATGCTTTCAATATTCTCTCTTTGTCTTTTGCTCTTGGTATTTTAATGATGATGTGTCTTGGTGTAGTCCTCTTTGGATTCCTTTTATATGGGGTTCTGTGTGCTTCCTGGACTTGTAAGTCCATTTCTTTCACCAGGTGGGGGAAGTTTTCAGTCATTATTTCTTTAAGTAGGTTTTCAGTATCTTGCTCTCTCTCTTCTTCTGGCACCCCCACAATTCTGATGTTGGTACCCTTGAAGCTGTCCCAGAGGCTCCTTACATTATCTTCACATTTTTGGATTCTTTTCTCTTCTTGCTTTTCCAGTTGAATGTTTTCTGCTCCTTTATATTTCAAATTTTTGACTTGATCCTTGTCTTTCTCTAGTCTGCTGTTAGGACTCTGTATAATAGTTTTTATTTCAGTCAGTGTATGTTTAATTTCTAGTTGGACCTTTTTCATCTCCTCTTGGGTCTCACTAAATTTATCCATCTTTTCTAGCATATTTTTGAAAAACCTTATAAGTGTGGTTTTGAACTCTATATCCAGTCGTTTTTTTTCCTCCATTTCTTTTGCTTGTAATCCCTTCCCTTGTCTCGGCATTTTCACTATGCCGGGGAAACTTCTGTGCTGGATTCAGCCGCAAAAGCCTCTGTTGAGCTTGGGAGGGGTGGAGTCTCAGGGCTTAAGGGACCACCTTGCCTTCCAGTCGGCCCCGCCCTCCACGGCCTCTGAGTCTCACGGGACTGGGTAATGGCTGGAGCGGTCCTTGTGCGCGCACCTGCAGTGCCTCTAACCGCTGCCTTTCTGGCTCCCCTGAGCACCAGGACCACAGGAGTCTAGGTCTCCAGGGTTTCGCCCAAAACAGGGGCTTAGTGGAGTCAGAAGTGGCACAGTTGGGAGGGTCTGTCTCCCTCCCGCCAGAGAAAGCCAGCCAGGTTCTCCGGCACCCGCTCTCTCAGCGCAGGCGTCTCCGTACCTCAGCTTTTTGCAGCTCCTCTGGGTCTCCGTGAGCCCCTCTCTTTCCTTCTAGCTGTAGAACTTCCACTCAGCCAGCTTTCCTGTGGTTCTGGATGATGTCCGTTCTGTCTTTTAGTTGTAGTTTTGAAATTGTTGTGCGAGGCAGCAGTGTAGGTGTTTACCTATGCCGCCATCTTGGATTCTAGCCCTATAACAATCTTATAGTTAAATATCCATTTGTGTGATTGTTTTATTCTGACCATCTCTTAATCAAACTGCAAGCTTCCTGGGGCAGAAACCACATTTATCTATCTTGCTCCCCACTGTATTCCTAGTGCCTGGCACAGTGCAAAAACTTAAGGCACTTAGTGACTAAAAGAATGAATAAATATAATTTATAAAAGCAACACAAGTTTAAGCACGTTTCATATCACTGTGGCAGACTGGCTAGATGCTAACTCTTTAAATTTTCTTTCCTGGCACTCAGAAAGACATCTATTTATCAGGTTCTGTGGGCTTGTGATAGTGCTCTGGCCAACAGAATGTGTGCAGGAAGGATGTGATGCTCGCCCCTTCCAGGACTAGCACAGAATGCCATCTTCTGAACCAGTGATCGCCAACCGGTGGTCTGAGGTTCAAAGGGTTGGCAACCGCTGTTCTGGACCACTCTGTTCCCAGTGTGTGGTGGAAGGTAAAGGCTCTGCGATAATGGAAGCACCTGGGGGAAAAGCCCAGGTCCCTGAGTTAACCCTATGGAAGAGGGCCAGCTCACTCTATTGCGTTTGGCTTGAGTGAGAAAATAAAACTTTACTAAGTGAAGCTGCTTTGATTTATTATTATTTTTATAGTGTCTATGGTTATTACTCTGATTAATACAATTACTATGTCACTAAGTTGTTTCTCAGACTCCATAGAGAGTAAAGATAATGATACTGAAATAGCCTAGTGATGTATCAAAGTGTTAGCCCCTCTGAAGTGCACATCCTCAGGTTTACCTCCAGAAGATTTCAGTTAAAGAAGAAAGTGAGGATTTTAAAATTAGTTCTGCCAAATACTTCCCCTCATATCTTAGTCAAAGGGAAGAAGTTCTAAAGTCTAGGATTCAAGGAAGAGAAATCATACAGAAAAGACCTGAACATACTAAAAATGAGATGAAGCCACCAAATAATTGTTTGTTAATTAGAGCTAATTTCCCCAAACCCACAGGCCAGATATTTAGCAGCAGGCCCCCTTTCTTTTTAATAAAAGTACAGCAGAGAACCTAATTATTTAAAACAAGAAAAACAGATCACACTTTACATTGCTTTTTAGATAAAATCTGAGATTCACGAAGGCACACAAGCTCTCACATGATTGGGTCACTGCATATACCTCCAACTCCAACTCTGCCTCCTTTCCTTCTTCATTCCAAACACACCAATGTTCTTTTAGTTTCTGGAACTTTGGGGGTTTCCTCCACCATAGGGCCTTTAAACTTTCAGAAACTTTAGGTCAACAATTAAAAAATAAACAAACCAGTGGTCATGAGTGACCATAGAGTAAAAACTATGCAGCATTCAAATAGGAATAGGCATCCTAGCTGGTTTGGCTCAGTTGGATAGAATGTCACCCTGCGTACTGAGGAGTCCAGGTTTGATTCTGGTCAAGGGCACACACTGGGTTGCAGGCTCGGTCCCCAGTGAGGGGCGTGCAGGAGGCAGCCAATCATTGATTCTCTCTCATCATTGATGTTTCTGCTTCTCTCTCCCTTCCTCTCTGAAATCAATAAAAATATTTTTGGAGGGTGGGGTGGGGAAGGAACAGGTGACTGCTACATGCAACAACATGGATGGACCTCACAGGCAAAATGTTGACTAAAACAAGCCAGACGCAAAAGAGCCCACAATGCACGCAACCAGTTACATAAAGCTCAAAACTGGCAAAACTAACATACGGTGACAGAGGTCAGAGTGGTGGTTACTTCTGGGGGGACAGATGGGAGGATGTGCAGTGAGCTGCTGAAAGTATCCCATATACACACAGGTGCGTGTGAGTGAAAAGTTCATTAGGTCTCGGACTTATCACTTATGCACTTTACCCTCTGTAAGTGGTACGTTAATGGAAAAGAAAATAGGCACTCCACTGCTGAAAGCCCTGCGATGGCTCTATCACACTCCACAGGATTAAGTCTCAATTTCTCAAGTAGAACTACAAAGCCTTTTGTAATGAGCCCCTCCAGACTCACTCATCTCAGCCCCTAGTGCCCCACATGTGCACATTAGGCTCCAGGCTCTTGGTTCTCTAGACACGCCATTCACTTGTTGACCTCCGTGCCTTTGCATCTCCTCTTCCCTCTGCCTGGAGAGGACTAAGCCTACTGTCTACCTGACACCTCCTCTCCCCCAGGAATGCTTCCTTCTGCCCCTCGGTGAAGATCCCCTGGCCTCCCTGGGGAGGAGTCAGGAGCACCTTCTTCTTGGTCCTCCATGTTTTCTCCATCTCTTCTATAATTCATGACAAGTATTAATCTGTTTTAGTTGACTCCTTACATGTCTGCCATAAAGGCTAGTCAATGGCAAGAATCATGCATTCTTCAGCTCTGTATCCTTAGCTCCTAGCATGGTTCCTAGCACATAGAAGGAGCCTGATAAATATTTGTTGAGCTTAAATAAAAAAAAAAAATACACAGGAAAACATATAACAAGAGGATATCTTAACTAGTGTTTAGTTTTAAAAAACTAAAGCCTCTTAGTGTATAAAAAGCCAGGGATGCAGTAAAGAATCAAAACAAATAGCTTAGTATTCAAAATTAAGGTTTAAAAACAAAACAAAACTTTTTAACAAGTTAAATTTAACAGATTAAGGTGAGAGAAGTGGCAATGACAATAATTTGGGGTTTGTGTTTGTGGGTTGCAAGGCCTGAGTTAGGTCAGGATATCCAGAGTAATAGCAGTAATAAGAGCTAATTACAGTTCTAACATTCATTGAATGCTTACTATCTACTAGGCAATTTGCATTCATTATCTGATTTAATCTTCAAAGCAATCTCTGGAAGGTCTGCTATTAATCTCTATTTTATGTAGTAGGACACTGGTGCTCTGAGAGGGTAAGTAGCTTACTGGAGGTCACTCAGACAAGATGCAGAGAGTTCAGACTCTAACCCAGGCCTGGGGGCTCCAGATAGTGAGGCTCGGAAGCCCAGATGGAAGGGTGATAGGCAGAAAAGTGACATAGCTTTTCTCCCCCGTGTCCACTTGTAGCGTTGAAACGTCCACAGCTGGAGACTTACCCTTGGGAAGGAATGGCTGGGAGTCCCAGAGGTATGGAAAGTAGCCTAAAAATAGGCCCTTTATAAAACCACATGTGAAGCTGCCTGGCGATTTCCTATAAGGTATTCATCTCAGTACCAACTAGGATAAAACAGAACCACCCTAGAGGAACCCACAAGAAGACGGATCTGAAGAAATGGCTACCAATGGTCACATGCCAAAAAGAAAAAAAAGAAAGGAGAGAAAAAAGAAAACACCAGGACTCCCCAGATTCTTATGACAAACTCATGAGTCTTGTAACAACCCACAACGAACATTATACTAAATGCCCTTGCAAGCTGAATGCCACCTGGTTTATTTTGGGCAAATCTTAGACATAGTATATTTAGTGTGGCTTCCTAGGGTTCTGGGTATTGGAACATGTGCCCATTTGCTTGGCCTCTCTCCCACTGGCTGCAGTGAAAATGACCTCTCTGGCCACAGCAGACCACCATCAGACTCTTCGAGACTCTTTATGTGGTTCCCTCCTAGTCCCAGTACTTAACTGAAAAGGAAGGGTAATAAAAGTGCCCCAAATGAACATGTGTATCCCTGGCATCTTTACCAAATTATGTTGCCAGATTTTTTTTTAATAGGTTATTCCTCAAGGTACCTTCCAAAACCAACATTTTTAAGGTGTTCTGCTACCCTACAATATAGCTTAAACATTTTTTTTTTCAGGGGAAGGCAAACAGACACATTTTTTACACCGACAGGCCTAGAAAAATAACAATGCATGGCCTGTATTTCACAATGGGGCCTTGTCCTTGCATGGCTAAGCTGCATTCACATACATCCAGTGGACCCAGAGTAAATCAAATTAATGACCTCAGGTGACGACCCAGGGGATGTCCATTCTTACAGCAAATCCCAACCATTCAGCCTCAGCCGCAGTGTAGCTCTATCAACATCTCTGAAATATTAATGTGACCTGTGTGGTTTGGCCCTCTAAGAAATGACAGCTCCTGGACATAAGGAAAAAGAGTAGATTTCACAGGAAAGTGCTGATTTTGTTTTACCCACAACAAAGGGACTTTCAGCTAATTTTTTTTCTAACTATTATTCAATTAAATTGCAGAATCAAACATGAAATACAATTTGAACAATAACAAGTAGTGTGAAATCTCATGACTCCCTCCTAGAGACAGGATTTTCTGTAATATATTGTGTGTTTCTTTCTCATTGTTCAGCATCTCTGGTAGAGAAGCACTCTCAGCCACTAATCATTCATATTTCTATACTTGCCTCCATCTCCTTCAGGTTTGGATTCATGTGTATTTTGGAACACAGGAATGAAAGGCAAAGAAGACTATGGGTACAGAGCAGGGATACTGAAAGATGGAGAAGGAAGGGAATTAATGAGGACATGAAAGGAGGCACTGGGGGGAAAAAGGAAAGTCAGGTAGAGCTGATAAAGACAAAAATATCAGGGGCTGGGAGCTTGCTCATTAAAGCACGGAGAAAGTATGTGCCATTCCAGGCTAGGAGGGAGGGTAACTAGAGGCCTCTCATTAATGTTTCTATGTGATGGGCATAAGACTGAAGTCACAGATACCTCATGCAGTGTTAACAGCCCAAAAATAAAGTTGTCAACATGAGCACCGAACAGCTAAAGGCATCAGTGACTAACAGACACTTGACTCCACCTTATAGAGTGAAGCCAGCTTAGAGGGCATAAAGCACTCAGCTCTGTCAGTATAAGCCACTGGAGCAAGGGAACCTCCCACCATCCTCAGCGCTCATTTCCCAGCACACCTGATATTATGAGATACAATTTTATTTTTAAGAGGCATTTGAATTTATTACCAACTTAGTTCATTACACATCTAATTACAAGTATGATTAATTTTAAAAATCTACTTTAAATAACAATGCTAAGACAGAGATGGTCATTTTAATATTCCATGCTATTAAATAGATTATTTAAATAATATGAGTCCTATTGCATTTACAGGTAATACTTTGTTTCTATGTAACTGTTGTGTGAGGGCAGAACAGGAGATTCATTTATCTTTAAAAAGATCTGAATGAGCTCTAACCAGTGTGGCTCAGTGGACAGAATGTTGGCCTGTGGTCTGAAGGGTCCCAGGTTCGATTTTGGTCAAAGGCATGTACCTTGGTTGTAGGCACATCCTCAGTGGGAGGTGTGTAGGAGGCAGCTGATTGATGTTTCTCTCTCATCAATGTTTCTAACTCTCCCTCTCCCTTCCTCTCTGCAAAAAACCAATAAAATATATATTTTTTAAAAAGATCTGAATGAATGTTATATTTAGTAAAACAAAAATGATACACATTTTCAATATACAAGTCAGTCAGACTATCACAAAGATAGTTGACTGTGTCTTCAGTTCAAATATATATAATGTCCAAGGGAAATGGCTATTTTGAATGTATGCAGAATTTCAGGACAAAGTCCATATAGCAGTGGACTGGCTGTACAATGGAGTCACCTGAAAAGCTTTAAAAATTGTTATTCCCAGGCCACACCTTTGGCCAATGACATCAGAATTTCTGGAGGTTGGATCAGGCACCAACAGTTTGAAAACTCCTCAAGTGACTCCAATTTGCAGTCTTAAGTTCAAAACTATTATCAAAAAGGAAAGCAACATGCTGCCCTTAACTGAGTCTTTTGGCTTGGGTCTTTGTCCAATTAGGTCAGAGTGCTGAAGAACTAGGGCTCCAGCTAATTCCACTTCCTCTATGAAAAAGAGATGGTGCTCTGTATTACTTCAGTTATCACAGCACTCTTGGGGAGGGCCATTGGGCCAGCTTCTGATCCACAGAGGGCTTCAAAATCTAGATATGTGGCATGATACATTATTTGTCTTTTTCATTCTCATTCTCTCATGAGTAAGCAGTGGCTATCTGACTTTGTGATGCAGAAGGAGGTGAGAGAATCCACCTGTCTTCTATTGAGTGAGAAACTAAAGAAATACGCAAATCTTTAAAACAATGTCACTCACGACATGTGTAATTTCTGTGGAAAAGCTGGCTATTTCTTGTAAAGATATGTTAGCAGGTTTACATATAATGGATTATCATCATGTTTAATTTCTAATAGATAAACAGGTAGAGGTACATAAACTGATGAACAAAGCCCTTTGGGATTTCGCAATTATTTTTAAGACTGTAAAAGAAGTCCTAAATACCATCAAGTTCAAAAACTACTGCTTTACTGGTCAAAGTACCTAGATAGAGCTTAGAATTCTGAATTTATCCTGTAATTATTTTGAGAGTAGCAAAAATACATTCCATTATATTTTTGATGAAAAGCATTGATCAAATGCCTTTATATAAAGTTTTATAGGAAGAACCAAGATGGCGGCATAAGGTATACACCTGTATGTGCTGCCTCTCACAACCACACCAAAACTACAACTAAGAGAAAAATGACTATCCCCCAGAACCATGGGAAAGCTGGCGGAGTGGAAGTTCTACAACTAGGAGCAAAGAAAAAAGTGCATTGAGATCTGGTAGTACGAGCAGAGAATCAGAAAGGCAGAGGTATGGAGACTCGTGAATTGGGTTGGCATGCGCTGTTTTTTTGTTTGTTTGTTTTTTCAATTGGGAGGGAGTTACAAGTTCCTGACTCTCTGAACTTATTTCAGGTGAGATTCTGGGGACCCAGACTCATACAGGGAGAAAATGGAATATCGGCCATCGGGTTGGAAAGGGAGGGTGGCCTTCTTGCAGAGGTGCACACAGGAATCATTGTTTACTGCACTGGGGCGCGGGATGCGGGACAATGGGGCAGAGAGGGCTGACTGGCAGCCAGTACTGTTAGCCATGCCCTAGCCTAGCGATTCCCTGAGACCTCGCCCCATCCAATTTACAAACCCATCCAGCTATGTGGTGGCTTTTTCATATGAATGGGCTGCCCTCTAACAGCTTAACCTAACAAATTGCAACTGGGTCAGACAACTCCAAAACTTCCAAATTCCAAGCAAAGAGGAGAAATCTGCAGATCTCTCTGTAGTTCCTGCTGGGTGGCCTCAGACAGTAGCTGATTTGCACCTCCTTGGAGATCCAGGAACCAGTGTACCTAGAGGTCAGTGTTAGATGACACCAGATTTCAACTCCTCACACCCATAAGTGACACACTCAAGAGGCAGACTTGGTGAGCAGCAAAGCCCCACTGAAGCAAGTCCTGCCCCAGAGGGGTATCTCCAGCACAGCACTTCTTCCATTATAGACACAGCTAATCCTCACAGTCAATTGGCCTGGAGGTCAGTTCCTCCCAGTGTAACAATGGCAATTAAGGCTTAACTACAACAAGATTGTGTACCCAGCCCACAAAGGGGTGCACGAAGATTGTCTGCCTCAGGTGATTGGGGAGGCAGAGCTACTAGGCCATAAAGGACAACTAGCACACAAAGGCACTCCATCAACACAGGGAAGCAGCCAAAACGTGGAGACAAAGAGACATGTCACAAATGAAAGAAATGGAGGAAAGCAAATGACTGGACATAGAGTTCAAAACCACATTTATAAGGTTACTCAAGAATCTCCTACAAACCTCTGAGAAACTTAGTGAAACCTTCAAGGATCTTAATGAGAATGCCAAAAATAAAAAATAAAATTTAAAAAATGGAAAAGAACCAGTCAGAAATTAAGCATGCACTGTCTGAAATAAAGAATAATATACAGAAATCCAACAGCAGACTACAGGACCCCAAGAATCAAACCAAAGATTTGAAATATGAGGAAGCAAGAAATACCCAATCAGAAAAAAAGAAAAAAAAAGAGTCCAAAAATGTGAAGATAGTGTAAGGAGCCTCTGGGACAACTTCAAGCATACCAACATCAGAATTATGGGGGTGCCAGAAGAAAAGAGAGAATAAGATACTGAAAATGTATTGAAGAAATGATGACTGAAAACTTTCCCTACCTGGTGAAAGAAATAGACTTACAAGTCCAGGAAGCACACAGAACCCCAAACAAAAGGAATCCAAAGAGGACCACACCAAGACACATCATAATAAAAATGCCAAGGACAAAAGACAAAGAGAGAATCTTGAAAGCAGCAAGAGAAAAATAGTTAGTTACCTACAAGGGAGCACCCATATGACTGTCAGCTTATTTCTCAACAGAAACTATGCAGGCCAGATGGGAGTGGCAGGAAATATTCAATGTGATGAATAGCAAGAACCTACAACCAAGATAGAGACCCAGCAAAGCTATCATTCAGAATTGAAGGGCAGATAAAAAGCTTCACAGATAAGAAAAAGCTAAAGTTCATCACCACCAAACCAGGATTATATAAAATGCTGAAGGGTGTTCTTTAAGAAGAGGAAGAAGAAGAAAAAGGTCAAGACAAAAATTAGGAACAACAAAGTGATAACAAATAAATACCTATCAACAAGTGAATCTAAAAATCAAGTAAATAGAAAATCTGATGAGCAGAATAAACTGGTGAATATAATAGAATCAGGGGCATAGAAGGGGAATGGACTGACAATTCTCAGAAAGAAGAGGGTGTGAGGGGTGCAGGAAGAGATTGGACAAAAATCTTACACCTATGGATGAGGACAGTGGCTGGGGGTAAGGGCTGGGGTTGGAGGGTGGGGAATCAGGTGGAGGGAAGCTATGGGGGAGGGAGAGAAACATCTGTAATAAAATGAACAATAAAGATTTATTTAAAAAAAGAAATAAATAGTTTTATATAATAAAACTAAAGGCCTGATGCACAAAGATTCGTGCAAGAATGAGTCTTCCTTCTCCTGGCTGCCAGCACTGTCTTCCACCTTCCCAAGCTATCCAGAGGCCTGGAGTGGCTGGGGCGATGCAGAATGCCTGCTTGGTTGCCATGGCAACATGCAAGCATCCCACCCTGCCCCTGGACCCTTGCCGTCTGTGTATGCAAATTAACCCGCCATCTTTGTTGGGTTAATTTGCACACTCACTCCTGATTGGCTGGTGAGTGTCACAAAGGTACAGTCAATTTGCATCTTACTCTTTTATTAGTGTAGATATATAATTTAGAAAAATGTAGATATTTAAAATATGCCACAATTTTTATGAGCAGGTTTTGACATTTCTCTATTTTAAGTAAGCTAAGTAAGAGCTTAACAAAGATTAGGCCTTTCTTGAGTTGTGAATATCCTTTAGAGAAGAAAACATAAAATTGAACATTTACATTTTGATATTACTAATAGGCTAATATTTATTGAGCTCTTACTCTGTGCCAGACCAATTTCTAAGTGTTTTCCACTTGTTCTCTCAGAGTCTTCACAACCACACTAGTGGATCCTTTATCCAAGGTCAGAATTCTGGTAAATGGGAGAGCTGGGGTCTAAACTCTTATTTGTCTGTCTCCAGAGCCTCTGCTCCAAACCACCAAGTGGACCACTATAACATATCCAGTCCTCTCCTGTCTTAGGAACCTTCCTCTCCTATGTGCCAAAGTCATAGGCTTTAGGGCACAAAGGAAAAATGGGTAATTGCAATTTGATAGGCTTTTAAGAGTATGATGGGATGTGGATGAGAGTCCTTGCATCTGCCTTCTGTTGCCTTTACATTGTGGGTTCCTTCAGGGAAGAATTCTGCTTACTGAAGTTGTATTATTTGTTCATTTGGAAAATAACACCCTCTGTGTGAAGTGCTTCAGGGCTGTGAGATCAGATAGTTGTTTTTAAGGACTTTTTCCCTGGGGAGGTGCATCACAGGAAATTCTCATAAAGACAATATGTCCCTCTGTTCCCATTATGCAAATATGATTGCCTTAGTCCTTCTTCACTTTAAAAAGAAGTGTGATGCTAGTATACAAGTTGATACAAGAGGAATAGTAAGTCACTTTCCTCAAATCCACAACTGGACAGAGAGGTGAGAGAGGCAGTTGGCCAGATGTTATCACATCCAAATGTGGCACAGGCCTTTAGTCCAGGGAAGTAGCAATATGCTACTAGGTGATTAAAAAAATCTATCATTACTAGTGTAATTCTAAAGTATAATATGTAACATAATGATAATGTTTACTAATAACTACGAGTATTGGTAGTAATCCTTGTCTCTCATGAAAGAGTTATCTTTGCTCTCCGTAGACAACTGCTGATTTCGAAATTTTCCTCTGCATTTCTCTTCAAACCCAAATCCTACTTATCAGAGAAACAAACAAAGAACTCCAGGTATTCTTCCTTCAGTATCATAACATATATATACCTAGAAGCCAAAATATTATTTCTAGACAGTTGGGATGAATGGTAACCAGGAGCTGTTACTACCTGCATTTTTAAAATTTGATCAAACATCATAACGTTTATCCCACTATGATACAAGTGTAATACCAGGGTAAAATGATGACTCAGTGGCCACACAGAAAAAGGAAGTATTTCCAGGTCAAGTGAGAGGAGATGCAGCATCACGTGTGATTAGACTCAAGGAAAGTTGCTTTGAGCACCTTCCAGTGATTTTGTCTCCTAACAGCTATCATCAGTACATGGAACCCATATAATTTAATATAAAAACATTATTACAAATGTGCAACTACCTTGGCTTACCCCAAAAGAATCATTTGTCTACTAATTTTCAGAGTTCTTTTCACACTAAGATGACAAAATTGAAGCTTAACTTATAAAAATACATGTTCATACTTGGGACCTTAACATATGTTTATTAATAACTAAAGGCCTGTTGCATGAAATTCGTGCATGGGTAGGGTCCCTACGCCTGGCTGGTGATCAGGGCTGATCTGTGGGGTGAATGGCAGGGGCGGGTGGCCTGCTGGCACGGGCCTTGGCTGGCCTGCTTTGAGCATCTGCCCCCTGGTTGTCAGTGGTATCATAGCAACTGGTCATTCCACAGGTCGTTCAGCAGTTCAGTCAATTTGCATATTAAGCCTTTATTAATCGTGATGATTAAATTAAGCCATTTCACCTTCACAATTAAAAAATAGTATTTGGAACAGTGTTTGTGCTACATTTTACTGAGAATTTATTTGTGAATACTGAATTTATGACTTTCAACTTTAAACATATAAAACTGTATAATCAATCTTTATAAGTCCTAATAAAAAAACAGAGCAATTATTCTGTATTTATTTATCACCCAATGTAACAATTCTCCAAAGCTAATAAGAGAGGCTTAGTTTTTAAAAGAAAAGGTACCAGCTCAGCCAGCATGGCTCAGTGGTTGAGCTTTGTCCTATGAACCAGGAGGTCACAGTTCGATTCCTGGATAGGGCACATGTCCAGGTTGCAGACTCAATCCCCCTGTGTGCGCCATGCAAGAGACAGCCAGTCAATAATTCTCTCTCATCATTGATATTTCTATCTCTCTCTCCCTTTCCCATCCTCTTTGAAATCAATAAAAATATATATTAAAAACAACAAGAATAAAAAAGGTACTCCATAATACATCAAAAATGATAACTGCCATTTTACAAAGAGATAAAAAGGAAAGGAATGACCCTAAAGAACAATACTGTTATCCCCTTTAGCAGGTAGGGAAAGTGAAGCTCAGAGAGGTGAAGGTACTTGTCCAAAGTCTCAAACCTGATAAACAGGGAAGTTAGGCTTCAGACTGAAACCTCTAGGACAACGCTTACCTCTCATTATTTGAGAAAAGTGAAAGACTATAACACAACTTGAATAAGATTCACTATTATTTGATTAAGGTGCCCAGAATTTATTCAAGGTCTCTTCATGTCAAATAACTTCCTTAATCACTAAAATTAGATTTACTTGATTCAATTAACTCTCTAGGACCTCCCCAGATGAACATAATCAGCTCTTGCAAAAGGGCTCCTGTGGCAAATTCTCTGCTTATCAGAATTTCATTCTAGCTAAGCTCAAGGCACCAGCTGTCTATCTTGGATTTTCTATCATTTGAAGCGAACCTTGAGGCAAATTGCAGTCTCACACTCCCTTTTCCTTCCTTCCTTATGAAGTTTGAAACATTAGCGTTATCTTAAGTTTACCTTCATTTTTAATCAGACACTTGAACGCAGTGGCAAAGTTGCTATTGAAAATATTACTAACAATATCCTGGCAATGCAAATGAACTTGTGGAAACTGTTCACAAGTTCAGGGGGGAGGGATTTATTACTTGGGCATATGCTCTGAATATAATAGGGTCCACTTTATGCCCCGTTTCCAAAACTATAAGCAACATCATTTATTTTCTATACCAATCTCAGGAAATTCCTGAGGATGAGTCAGGAGGAAGTCTTCGATCACTGAAGCTCTTTGAAAGCAGACATGAGACATTAAGGTGTGGTAACTGAGGGTGAAGGCTCTGTTATTGAATAAGCTCACTTTCAGAAGATACCCTAATGTAATAAAGTATGACATTATTTACTTTGAAAAAGAAACAACCATAGTCTTAAAATATGTCTTATATGAAGTTTGAATTTTAACTTCACCACTTAACTATTTGAGAAGTTGTACAAGTATCTTAACTGAGCTCAATTTCCTCATTTGAATAGGCATAAGAAAGGCACTGATTTTATAGGATTTAATTAGATAATCCAAGTAAAGTAGTTACTTTAGTGTCTGGCACATGGAAAGTCCTAAAAATTATGCTTTATAATTTAAAATATTACTAATATTTTGGGGGGCATCTATAATTTTCCACTGGGATAAATGCTCCTAGAAGCTTACTTATGTGAACATATTTCTTTTAGAAAACAACCAACAATGAGTTTTTCTAATAATCCCAAAATGCAAAAAAGGGTGGGAAAGCCACCAGAACAATATAGAGAAAGGGAGGATAGAGAACTCCCTTCAGGGCAGCAGAGACCTTGAGAGTGGTAGTGAAACTTGGCGCAGAAGATCATCTCAGTAGGTTAATTATTACACAGATGACAGGCCTGCAACTAGCAGTGGCCATAGATGGTTATTCCAGTTCACACAATCAATTCCATATGGCTCTATCAGTTCAGAATATTTATACTCAATATAAATTAATTCCAGGATATAGATCAGGAAAGTAACCTGGGGAAAAGGAAAACAGAGACAAACTTTGGTCTAAATATAAAAGGGAAATCCAAAAAAAAAAAATGAATACTTCTACTGTAAGAACATTTACAACACAAATAATAAGCCAATGTCAGGTTAGGAGAAAGCACGAAAAATCTCTGCAGTCCTACTGAGAAACTATCCCAGTGATCCATCTAATAGATTTTATTATTTTTCTAAAACTACACATCAAATTTAAAGATATGAACAATTATTCTGCTTTTATATTAATAATATCACACTTCAAAGTATGTTATAATATCTTTTAGGTCAACATTATTAAAAAACATTACCATTTGGATCTAAAATTTTTGTCTAAAATTTTTAATATAATTTTCTCTTTTTCCACTTGGTTTCTGTTACCATATCGTATATAGAGTTTGTTTTCTTTCTAACATAAGAAAATAATATACGCAATACCTGTTGCCATCCCACTACCATACTATATGTTTGATCCTTTTTCAACAGTTTTAACACATGCACAATACAATCCTATACATTGAAGAAATGAAAAGAGTTGCTGACTGAAGGTTTAAAAAGAAAATGATCGTATGATGATTACCACAGGGGAAAGGGTGTGGGAGAGGTAGAAGAGGGAAAAGGGGGGAAATGGTGATGGAAGGAGACTTGACTTGGGGTGGTGAACACACAGTACATTATACAGATGATGTATTATAGACTTGTACACCTGAAACCTGTATAATTTTATTAACCAATGGCATCTCAATAAATTCAATAAAAAAGGGGAAAAAATGGTCACGGAGCCCTTGAACGAACACCATATGTTTTTCATCCATTTTCTTGCTACTGTATTCATTGAAAAGCTCTTACAAGAATAAAACCTTAAGGAAAGTGAACTTGTGGCAAGACCAGACAGAATATTCTGGAACTATGCTTTGAAGTAAAATCATTCCCTTAACATCAGGAGATTTAATACTACCATTTCACCATGAAAATAATCACAGATGAATGTTCAGACCAGGGCTAATTGTCTTTGAAGTTCTCTAAATTCAAGCATTAAAAACAGTGCTTGACAAAACTCTTTACCTTATCAAAAAATTACAAAGAAAACAACTTGCGGGCAAAGCACAATCTAATTTGGTTTGTATCTAAAATCAAGGCTGTAACGTTAAGCAAAATTAAAAAGTGAGTGAGCATCATGTTATTAAGACAACCTAAATTTGAGAGCCTGACCTTTGGTGCTTATTTTACAGTTATCAAGGGGATGAAAGAGCTGCTGGGTGACAGCGGCCATTTAGCAATCAAAACCAGAACCATTAATACGAGTACTCTCTCCTTGGGATTGTTTTACGATACGTATTCAAATTCTGTACCAGAAAGTACAGCTGTAAAAACAGATTCTGTAGCTGAAGCAAAACACACACAAAAAAAGAGTTACAGGGTTTCAGAAGAATAGTCACATGCACCCGGAAAAGTTCTGTGGGGTGTTTGGGAATTAGGACATTAAACACTGAGGGTTTTTCTCTGTGCTCTAGCAGCCCACTTCCAAACATTAGGTAGAGCTTTAGCACGTGCTGTTCCTTCTGTCAGGAAAACCACCCACTCTTTCTTCCTGGTTCACTCAACTCATCCTTCATAGTTCAGCTGAAATGTTACTTCTGTGCAGATCTAACTTCCCAGATTCAACCCTGCTATAATAGTACTAGAGGTCCAAAGCACAAAATTCGTGCAAGGGGCTCGGCCCTCACCACCATGGCTTCGTCCAGAAGAACATCCGATCTAATTAGCATATTATGCTTTCATTACTATAGACAAGAGGCCTGGTGCATGAAATTCATACATTGGGGGGAGGGGCGGGGGAGGGTCCTTCAGCCCAGCCTGTACCCTCTCCAATCCGAGACCACTTCGGGGATGTCCACTGCAAGTTTAGGCCTGATCCCACAGGGATTCACTGTCAGACATTTCCCTCACAATCTGGGACCACTGGCTCCTAACCACTCACCTGCCTGATCCAACCTAACTGCTCCCCTGCCAGCCTGATTACCCCTAACTGCCTCCCCCACCAGCCTGATTGCCCCGAACTGCCCTCCCCTAACCACCTCCGCCTCTGCCCCTGCCATCATGGATTTGTCCAGAAGAATGTCCAGAAGATGTCTAGTTTAATTAGCATATTACCCTTTTATTAGTATAGATGATACATAGTAATATGTGTGCTGTAATAATAATAATATAATCTCTCTCTCTATATATATATAAGCTGAGGGCCAGGAACAGAGGAATGACTGGAATGACCAATCACTATGACATACACTGGCCCCATGGGGGTCCCTGATCAGCCCCCCAACCACCCAGTGCCCCTCTCCCCTGGCCGGCCCAACCTCAATCAGTTCCCACTGGGGTGCTGGCTGGCTGGATCCCACCCATGCATGAATTCGTGCACCGGGCCTCTAGTGTTTAATAAAATATGACATGTACCTCTCCTCCCTAACTATCATTACAGCTACAACTCTGCATTTTATGTGTAGTTATCTGATCAGTTATCTCCCATCAGACTGTAAACCTCATGAGGAAAGGAGTCATGGATGCTTGTGCTCACCAAAATCTAGCACTAGCCAGGCACAGAGTATATGTCTAATGTGTGTTTAAGGAATGATGAAAGGGAAGGAAAGTAGGAAAGAAGTAACTATAGTTAGTTGGTAAGATACTTACTACTGTTTAGATGAAAATGATGACTAGAATTCTCGCCCTCACTAAGCCCAGGATAGTGGGAGTTCCCTCCCCAGTCTTCTTGGTTCCCTTTTTTTTCTCTTCCTTCTCCCTGAGGACTTACGCCACAGGAAACATGGAGCAAGACATACAGAACGGAGTTGGAGTCAGTCCTGCACATCTCAGCCTTCTAGCTGCTGTACTCATCTCCAATATTCTTTACTCATCCTGGACCTCACATCTTGCTTTTGGTCAATAGAGTCAATTCTCATACTTACATTTCAATAAGAGCTTCCCAGAGGCAGGATTATAAACTAGAGTGGCTTGTAATGGCACTGTGGCAACCTTGCAGAACCAGTGTGTGCACTGAATGGATTTCACAGCAAAGCCACTGGACAGGAGTCATAACAACTTGTATGGGATCCAGGGGGTAAATATTCTGCTTTGGTCTATGATTAGGAGTGGGAAGGGGATGATGGACTCTGAGGTTCAAGAAGTCAGGAGGAGTCAGCCAGAGGGAGATTCACAATATCAGGTCCTAAAGTCTTCAGAGCACTCAGCGAGCCTTTACTGCTTTCCAGACTAGAACCAGGTCATCTTGCTTGTAAGCACTGGAATATGGCTTATTAAAACTCAAGTATTAATGTAACACGTGCTGACTGATATACCTGTGATGGTAAGAAAAGAAAAGGTAGCCAAGTAATAAGAGTGTAAAGGAGCTTTTACAATTTTAATTAATACACACACACACACACACACACATATATATATGTATATATATATATATATATATATTATTTTTTTTTTAGAGAAGTTTTATGTTTAGATGTAAAACAAGCAGAAGCAGAAAGTACAGTTTGGGTATTACCCACCTACACACTTCCCATTTCTAAAGTGTCTTTTTAAAAATATAAATTTAACTGCCAAAATTAAAATACTCTAAAATTTGTCCCCTTTGTTTCATGTTAATTGGCAAATTTTTTTTTATTTTAGATAAGAATCAAACTAATTAACTTGTTTTAAATGACTTCATTTTTAGTTTATTTCAAAGTAGAAAAGTTAATAGATCCTGATAAAAAAGAAAGAAAAAAGAAGAGGGAGGGAAGGAGGAAAATTCAAACATAATCCTTTCACTCGAAAGAAACTACAAAAAAATATATATGGGAGCATATATTTCTGTACTTTTCCCTGTATGTACGTATGTATGTATGTATATAGCATATATTTCTGTACTTTTCCCTGTATGTATGTATATATATATATATATACATATATAAAATTTTAAAAGCAAAAACTGAGATGATATTCTGCATACTATTTTGGCTAAAAAATAATTGAATGCCCTGGCCTTTTCTGCACTTGATTAAATATTTTTCAATATCATTTTTAACAGTAATATAATATTCCATTTTATGAAAAACCATCATTTATTTAAACAATATCTCCTAGCTCTGGGTATTCAATATTTATTTGTAAAATTGCAAGCTTCTATTTCCTCAAATTCATTCTCTTATACATCTTTAAGGAATAGCAGTTTGTTGGATGGGAGAACCAGGGCAGTGAGACACTAGACAATTTATTTTAATCCTTATACAAGATACTAGTGTTGCAAGGCAGAGGAGAAGAGAAGCTCTTCCTATGACCCTTTTCAACTTTAAATGGATGCGCACAGTTCAAGGCCAGCAAAGTGATAAATAGGTTTTGGCAGCCCATTCTCCCTACCTTGAGTAGTATTACAGTGTGTCATTGGAGTGGGTCATTTAGAACAGGAAGCCAAGGACACTGTGTGGTGTTCTCCCAGGAAAAATTCACAGATATCTCATAGAAGGTTTTGGCAAGATACTCAGTGTGCACAGAGAGGCATAGAAAGTGGCTTTATTTTTAAGGCTCAGATTCAGCTGAAGGATCCGCTAGGGAATCCAAAGAAGGGAAAGCCTGGGCTGTGGTTAAAATAGCTGGCTTATTCTTGCTTTCACAGTGCACAAAAGCTTTACTGATTTCCCCTGCAGTCACCTGCTAATCTCACACCTTGTGATAAGTAACATACTCACATCCTCATTAGGTCAGCGACTCTAAGAGGAAGGATATCCAGGAGACCGAATTTCTAATTCATACTGAATGACTGTATTTTCATATCTCATTGCAATTCTGTGTAGCTATCAGCCCAACACGGCAAGGCAAAGAAGCTTCTTCAACAAAAGCAGCAATAAATCAAATTTCTTGCAAGATTTCTCAAATGCTATGCCTCAAAATCACAGTAGTCAAGTATATTATTTTACTTCCTAAGTGACATGGTTATTTTTAAAGATAGAACTCTGTGGTATTAAAAAAAATACTACCTTGGTTTATCCATTTTATAAGTAACTTTTCTCCAAAATGGGAAAATATTGCTAGTTATATATATTTTTTCCTGGTAATAAAAGTAATGCAAATAATACTATAAAAATCCATACAATATAGAAAAAATTACTCTAGAAAGTAAAAATCATCTTTAATCTCATCATTCAAATATAGATGCTATTAGATGGTTGGATAGCTAGTACAGTTTGTTAGCAAGTGTTTTCTCCCTGACACTTAAATATTTTTAATAATATCTTAGACACACTAGCTTTGTAACCTTCCTTTCCACTTTAACAATATAAATATACATCTTTCTGTGTCAGTCAGGATGGACTTTTTAATAGCTGTATAATTAACTATTTTTAATACTTTCCAAAATCCTCACATAGTTCCACTTTGACAGTTAAATTAGTAGGACTGTTTTGGGGGTCATGTGTTTAATGTTGACATCTGACTTGTTTCTAAAGAGAAAAACTTCTTAGTAGACACTAATTAAAATAAATAACTCAACCATTTATAGCTACAAATTTCTGCATAAACAAGGACTATGCACAATAAAAACAAAATAAAACCATCAAAATGTCTAAAAACTGTTTACTTTATTAGTTAGTTTTATAAGTTGTTTACATTTAAAATGAATTAAATTAGAATTTTTGAAATCTTATGTGTTGTTCAACATGTGTTACTTAAAATGGGGTAAAAACAAAAAGATCAGATGATTTGCACAAAGCAAAAACATTAAAGGCAAAAATTCAATTAAACTAAGAACAATACTTGCTAGGCTTCATTAAATTGAAATTAAATTAATTATGTAAAGCAAAAGTCAATGAATTCTCAAAAATAATCTGGATTAGTATCCAAAATGATGAGAGAAAAAAGGGTATAGATAAAAATTTAAATTGCTTAAGAATTATACTTCATAAGCAGAGGCATACAAAAGAAGCCCCAGACATAATATGTAAAGTGATTGATTTAAGGGGGTAAGTTAAAATAATAAATTATCATTATCAAATGGTACCTATCTATATAATAAATGCTTAAGCGACTATTATGGTGGAACAACCAGAACGACTGGTCACTATGGCCCTGATCACCAGGAGGCAGACGATCAATGCAGGAGCTGCAATCTCAGGGTCAATGCACTCCCACAGCGGGAGCGCCACTCAGCCAGAAGCCAAGCTCACAGCTAGCAAGTGCAGCAGAGGTGGTGGTGATGGTGGTGGCGGTGAGAGCCTCTCCCGCCTTTGTGGCAGCACTAAGGAGCAGCAAGCTGAGTAGTAAGGAGCGAGCAGGAAGGTGGTAAGGAGCAAAGGATCCCGGACTGCAATAGGGCACAGGCTGGGCTGAGGGATCTGCCTCTCCTTCTCCCTCAGCATGAATTTCATGCACCAGGCCTCTAGTGCTATGTATAAAACAGCACAGATCCATGCTTAAAGATTGACTGATCACTTCCTACTCTCCTGTTCACAGCACAGAGAAAAGATTAACTAGAAAGATGCTCATACTGTACATGTTTACATAATGAAATGGCTGATTCCATTTTGAAACAGTGATAGATTTTTTTAAATGCTTATAAACTATAATAAATCTCTTTTAAGATTCTAATGAAAACTGTAGATTGAAATATGTATCTGTTTTATTGCAGACACATGAGATTCCTCCATTAGGCTCTCTCCCTTCTTGCTTAATAATGGAATGCCCCAAACAGGGACTGCATTTCTTAGTGGCTCTTTTACCTAGGTGTGGCTGTGACTAAGTTCTGGTCAATGAGACATAAGTCCAAGTGTCATGTTCAACTTCTAGGAAGTGTTCTTAAAGGTAGGGATCATTGTCTTCTACTGGTTCCCCTCCACCCCACCTCCTTTCATCTAGATTGCTGGCCTGAATTCTGTAGCTGTCATTTGGACTAAGAAGAAAACCAGAGGCTCAGTAAAGCCAAACAACAACAGGGAAGAGCCTGGGCCGCTGACAATTATGGAACTGCCTACTTGTCCTGAATGGCTTATCTGTGGAGTTTGTGTAGTGTTAGAAGGAAATGAACTTATGTTTTGTTAAGCCACAGTTTCTTGGTGTTCTCTCTCAGCTGAACCTACTATTGACTGATATAGGTATAAGCACATATGAGTTTACATATAATTTGAGGGGTGGTTATCTAGTGATCCCAAATTAAGAATATCACTTTAGAAATACTACTATATATCACTTCAGACATGGTTCCTGACTAATGATGGTCCAACTTAGAATTTTTTGACTTTAGGATGGTTCCAAAAAAAGGTAACACATCATAAGCAGAGGCATAAAAAAAAATTGTACTTCAGTAGAAATTATACTTAAAATTTTGACTTTTTTTCCGGGCTAGCAATGTTTGATGTAATAGTCTCTCATGATGCTGAACAGCCACAGCTCCCACTCGGCCAGGTAACATGGGGGTAAACAAACAATATTTGACAATGTAGTATTAAATGCACTTTCAATTTACGAAATACTCAACTTCTGATGTGTTTATCCAGATGTAACTCCATTGTAGTGGAAGAACATCTATATAGGATACAATAATACTACTTAATGTTAGTTCTCTGTAATTAGCAAATTTTTTCGTATCCTTGTCTTTCTTAATATTCACAAACACCCTGTGAAGTATATATTGTTTTTAATCCTATCAGTTTATAGATTATAAAGCAAACATGAACCCCACAAAATTGATTCAAAAGCAAAAACAAAAAAACAAAAGGCTCTGGGTCTCTCTTGCTCAAAGTTAATAACAGAGTGAAAGTCATTACCAAGGGGAATGACTTCAAACCCCATGCCCTCATCATTGTTCTAATGACTGTAAAGCATGGACAGGCACCCCCAACTTTTATTTTTAAAAACTTCTTAAAAATATGTAAGGAGCCCTGGCTGGGTTGCTCAGGGTTAGAGCATCAGCGCTCAGACCAAAAGGTCCTGGGTCCCATACCCAGTCAAGGGCATGTACCTCGATTGCAGGTTTGGGGCCATGTGCAGAAGGCAACCAATTAATGTGTCTCACATCGATGTTTCTTTCTCTCTCCTCCTCCTCCTCCTCCTCCTCTTCCTCCTCCTTCTCCTCCCTACCTCCCTCTCTTTTACTCACTCTAAAAAAAAAAATATTCTTGTGTCAGGATAAAAATAATTTTTTTAATATATAGGAAGTTAAGTACATACAACTTAAGAGTAACAGTTATGCTCTAAAAGGGGGATTCTATTCTTATATAACTAAAACATTCAGACATTATAAAGTTAATTACATTAAAATGATTTCTACTTTTTAAAGCACCAGATAGAAATGCAATTTGCATATGATTATTGAAAATATAAGAGAAAAAACAAACCAAAGCTTTGTTTCCTGTATAATGCTTCACTAACAACACAGCCTGCCTTTCTTCTGGTGATAGATCTTTTCCACAGTGGTGTATGATCCAAGCAGGCCAATCCAAGTGTGCCCACAATAACTTTATAAATGGAGCTGATGGGTGAATTGTTAGGACATGAGTCTAGGGACTCAAGTTCTTAAAGAAAACCTCTTGCACAGTAGAAGATCATCATCTACACATCAGAAGAGGCCAAGGCAAGAGACAGGGGTGGAAAGGAAGAGAGAGAATACTGCCAGCAATCCAGACCCTGGTTTTAGTCCTGACATGTCCAGCCTGCCATGGCTTCCACAGTCTTTGATCAGACTTCTTCTCCTCCTAATAAAACCACCTTCTTCATGAAATTGGTCTGAGTTGGGTTTCTGTTACTTGCCACCTAAAAAATACTGACTCATGCAAACATTAAACATAATAATGTAAATTAAATTCCTAAGCTTTCGTTCACTCTTGCACTCATTTAACATTTATTAGGCACCCACTATATGCCAGGTACTAGGCTAGGAGCTGGGAATACTGTGGTAGGCCAAACAGACATAGTGCCTGACTTGATGAAGATAAGTAGATTCAAGGACAAAATAAACACAAATGAACTAACAAAAGAACAATTTTAATATTGAAAATGAGGACTTGCTGATGGCAATTTAGTGGTGCTACCTCTGATGACCTTAACCTTCTCAAAATTTTTGTAACGAAAATGTTGAGCCACCTTTTCTGGCAAAGGATTTTATAGGGGGTCATCTCTCTATAAACATGCTGTGATTCTGTGAACTTCTTTCAGCATTTAAAATACTAGAGTGATATTTTCATCCATAATTTTAGAGTCCCCTCACTCACTATATCACTGTATCTTCAATAGCATCTTTTTAGCATTTTATGTCTCTTACTTAATTTTTTTCCTTTTCTTTAACAAATGAACACTCACCTGATCAATTTAAGAATATTGTCTAATTGAGCCTAACTATTTTTAGTGTTCCTACTCATTTCTAATTTTTCTCAATGAAAATTCATTTATTGACCTTTTTCATTCATTCAACAAATATATGTGAAGAGCTTATTATGTGCCAGGAATAAAGCAGGGAACAAAAGAGACAAAATTCTTCCTTCTCAGGGATTTTTACGTTCTACTGAATTTTAGTAGCAATCTTATTAACAACAGAAATTTCATTTTTTCCATTGTTCATTAATTTCCCCCCAGTTTTGTTGAGAAATAATAGACATCATCACTGTATATGTTTAAGGTGTACAGCATGATGGTTTGATTTACATATACTGTGAAATGATGACAACCATGGGTTTAGCTAACCTCCATCATCTCATCCTATCTAATGAAAGAGTAATATGCAAATTGACCATCACTCCAACACACAAGATGCTACCCCCATGTGGTCAAAGATGGCTACCACAAGATGGTCAGAAGAAGAGGGTAATTGGGAGGGACCAAGCATGCAGGGGAGGGCAGTTAGGGGTGACCAAGCTGGCAGAAGAGGAAAGTTGGGGGGACCAGGTCTGCAGGGGAGGGCAGTTAGGGGCAAAGAGACTGGCACAGGAGCAGTTAGACATCAATCAGGCTGGCAGGCAGAAGTGGGTAGGGACAATCAGAAAGGCAGGCAGGCGATCAGTTGGGAGTCAGCAGTCTTGGATTGTGAGAGGGATGTCTAACTGCCCATTTAGGCCTGTATAGGCCCGATCCATCCCTTGAGGATTCCCAATGGAGAAGGTGCAGGCTGGGCTAAGGGACATACCCCATCATGCACAAATTTCATGCACCAAGCCTCTAGTATAGATATAATATACAGAAAAGAAAGTAGGATACACTTATGTGTCCACTACAGACATGACAGAAATAGATATTATTTTTCTCTCTGGAAATATACAAAGCTCTGAAACTTGTTTAATTTCTATTACTTAAATAAAGCTAATTTTATGGATCCAATAAGGTTGACCGGGTCCCTGTAATTTACCTGAGCCACTGTTGGCCCCCAGCAGTAAATACCTTTGGAATGAGGCTAGCATACCAACCATTCCAATCACCGCTCACCCTGTGAACACTGCATTGGGCTTGTCCCTCTGAAAATGAGATCAAGATGCTGAAAAAAAAAAAAAAAGCAGACGACATTGTTTTTCCTGCCAAAAGATTTGCAAGCATGAGTGGGCAAAATGACATATATGCACTGGGATTGTTTACAAAAAAAATAAGGGAAAGCAGTTTTATAGCAAAAGGTATAATTTCTTAATGGCAGTTAATGAAACTGGAGCCTAGAAAAGGTTGTTCTCTCCAGTCTTAATTTCCATGCATTACAAGAAAGAGCCCCTTTCACAGTTACAACTTTTCACTTGGACATCTGGGCTGGTTACTCCACCCCCTTTTAATCTCTTTCAAAGAAGCCTTTTATGCACAAAAAACATTCACTTATTTTCTTTTGGCTAAAAAAAAAAAAATCCAATCTTATAAAGTAGGTGTTCTTCACAGCATCGAGGTTGATGAAAACCATACCCTTGAACAGGAAGTTCAAAGACAGAATGGCAGACAAGAGCAGATCCATCTGCAATGGAAACATGTTACTATCCTTCCAGGGCCAAAACCACTGACAAGAGCCACCATTATTTACGAAGAGCCTCTGCTCCTGGCTCTGGTCAGACTCGCTCCTAAGCTGCTGCTGGGCTGAGGGAGCCGCTGATATCTGGCTGGCGTGGAGTCCTCATAACTGTCAGGAGCAGACGTGCTAGTGAAATATTAAGAGGAAAATGAGTCGGTTGGACCTATCAGTGGGAAAAGGAGCAATTTAAAAAGCTGCGAGGAAAAGAAGAATCTGCTAACATTTAACTATAATTCTCCATCAAACTTGATGAACCTTTAAATAGTGACCAAGAAGGGCTCCTCCATAGCATTTCTCTGCTCTGGCCCAGAGCAGGTTGCTAGCACATTTGGGTTTATTCAATGGGGCTCCTTTTTCCAATTTGCCTTTTTTTTTTCTTTAAGATTTTAAATTTATTTTTAGAGAAAGAGAAAGGGACAAGGAGAAAAACATCAACGTGAGAGTGATGTAAGAGCGAGATGTCAATCCGGCTGCCTCCCAGGCGTGGAGCCCACAACTGCTAGTATGTGTCTGACCAGAAATCAAACCTGCACCCAACCAACTGAGCCACATTGGTCAGGGCCTGATTTGCCCTTATTAGTATTATTTTTTTTTTAGAACAAATTATTTCTTTATTCAGCAGCAGAGAAGAACCTGGAGGCAATAGGCTTAGTAGTCACCCTAATATAAATGCACTAGAAGAGATTTTGTATAACGCTCCAACTTCACCATTACAAAGTTTCAGAATACAATTGAGTTATAAGATGCGTATCATTCTAGCATCCAATTCCTTAGAGTTAACACTATAAGGAAGAATTTCCTCTGTTGTTCTAAGGAAATACAGCATTGAGGAATACATCTTACCTAATAATAGACAAACATGTAAATTAACCATACCTCTGCTATGCCCACAGCCAATCAGAGTGAGTATGCAAATTAGAAGGCCAAAGATGGATGCCACCCAGCTGTCCAGGCACAGAGTGGCCAGGCAGGGCAGGATGCTTGCTATGAGAGGGAGAGGAGGGGGCGCTGCAAAGGAATCTCTATAGGAGTGGCGTGCCACACCAAAGACAAGACTGCAGACTCTGGAGTCTGCAGCGAAGAGGAAGATGGAAGACTACCGCTGGAGTCTGCAGCAAAGATGAAGACGGCAATCTACAGTGAAGATGGCAGACTCCTGCAGACCCTGGAAGCTGCAGCAAAGAGCAAAGACGAAGATGGCAGACTCTGCTAGAGCAAAAACCTGGATCCCAGGTGCTGGAGGAAAACCGGTGCTGGAAGCCAAGGGAAGGAAAGCCTATTGCATGAATCTCTTTGTGCAATGGGCCTCTAGTAGGTATATAATTGGCCTCAATGTAATCATAAGATCTCATAGTATGATTGTAAAAATAACAATATAAAAATACAAGTTTTTGCCTTAGCCAGTTGGCTCAGTGGATAGAGCATTGGCCTGTGGACTGAAGAGTCCCAGGGTTCAATTCTGGTCAAGGGCATATGCTCAGGTTGTGGGCTCAATCCCCAGTGCAGGAGGCAGCCGATTAATTATTCTCTCTCATCATTGACGTTTATAGCTCTCTCTCCCTCTCCCTTCCTCTCTGAAATCAATAAAAATATATTTTTTAAGAAAATAGAAGTTTTCCACAAGTTATTTCAATATTCAATCAGTGCTTTCAAAACTTTATATGATCCTTTAAATGATCAACTGTGTTTAATAGGTCAAATTTCAGTTTTAGGATCTAATGTTTACTCTCATATACTAGTTTTCTGGACAAATTGTGGCAAATTCCAGTAATATTTATATCCTAGATAATGCACTATCATCTTTATGGTATTAAAAGTTCGTCTACCCCTAACTGGTTTGGCTCAGTGGATAGAACGTCAGCCTATGGACCAAAGGGTCCTGGGTTCATTTCTGGTCAATGGCACATACCTTGGTTGCAGACTCCTCCTCTGGTTGGGGCTCCTGTAGGAGGCAACCAGTTGATGTGTGTCCCTCACATCACTGCTTCTCTTTGTCTTTCCCTATCTTTTCCACTCTCCCTAAAAATCCGTGGAAAAAATATCATTGGGTGAGGATTAACAAACAAACAAAAAAAGCTTGTCTATCTTTCCTGAACTAATAAACATTTATTTCTCAAAAATTATTTAGTCCAAGCATCCCATATCTTAGGAATGAGGCATAGAACAATGAAGTAACTTGCATAAGGTCAACTAATTAGCTGTTATTAGTTTATTGGACTTACTATCCAATTCAAATCTTCAACCAAGAGCATGAGACAGTCACTCTTTTCACTATAAAATACCACTGAACTATGGATGATTGATGGCTAGATGGCATATATAAACACATATATTAGAAGATATACACTGAGTGGCCAGATTATTATGATCTCTGAACACATAATAATCTGGCCACTCAGTGTGTGTGTGTGTGTGTGTGTGTGTGAGGCCTAGTACATGAATCTGTGCATGGGTGGGGTCCGGGTCAACCTGACCAGGGGCAGGGGACATGGGCAGCTGGCTGGCCTGCCTGCTGGTCGAACTCCTGGTCAAGGGGACAATTTGCATATTAGCCTTTTATTATATAGGATATACACTGAGTGTCCAGATTATTATGCATTCAGATATCACAATAATCTGGCCACTCAGTGTATATTCATTTGGATGTATACATGAAGGAATTCCTTTTTTTACTGAGGAATACAGTTAGGTATTCCTGTTGTGTGGCATAGACAGATGGCAGAATTAATATATTTGTTTAAAGGTAATGCCAATACAAACCTTGCCTTTGTAGATGGGAACCACCACACAGAACCAAAGGCGCTAATAATGAAAAGGCCCCCCCTCTGCTCTACTCCACATGACCACTGCTTCGTAGCCTAAGTATGCTGAGTTTTCATCTCATGTTTACATTTTTAAGAAAGATAGCCATTTATAATTACCAGGTTCACTCTGTGTTTAGGGGTAAAACAAACATTTTGTAAACTATGGATTAACAATATCCTCCCAAACTGCACTCAGGAATCTAAGACCTTCTGGTTCCTAAGGCCTTACAGAAGATACAGGGTAAGACTATCTATGTGGTCTTGTAGGATTTTTCTGACAATATCAGAATAAGTTATAGCTGTTTGTTTTGTTTTGTTTAAAGTATTAAATTATGGTCTGCTATAGTAATATTGTAAACTTTATACTCAAAGTTTTAAGTCAAAACATCATATGTAGAAACAGGATTTGTGAAACGCCTGATTATTTCAACTTCCACCTACTCCTTCAAAGGCCCAGTGTAAGAGAAGGGAACAAGAGGGTAGGGCAACTTGAGAAGTCTTTCTCCCTCTATTCCAGAAAAAGGAGGGAAACCATTCATAGTACTCACAGTACAAAAGACAGGAGGCGTGTGGGAAGCTTTCATTTAACCTCTGAGAACTATTTGTATGCAATTAGGAGATATGTCAACAATTGAGTTTCAAAGCCTCAAAATAAACTGCTCTGGCAATGATATTTTAATACAGGTAACCCTTTAGAGAATAGCAACATTAATCTTGTATAGCCAACCACCCTAGAAAGGCAAGCAAACACACAACACAAAACTGCCATAGTTCACCAAATGCAAGTGTAAAATACATCCCAAAGATGTTAAAATTGAGGTGGGGGTCGGAAATGTACAGCTTAGAACAGATAAATACAATGACAGTGTGTGATAGTTCCAGCCACAGAGGTTAGCCACTACATTATTTCATTTAATTTTTGCAAACTATAGTCTACCTCCTAATCCATGTAAATGCTACACATGGGTAAATTTACTCTTGACCGCACTTGAAGTAGAATTTCAGGCAATTATCTCAGTGTGTGGGTTGAGGAAGTCGAGGTGATTTCTGTATAATCTATCCTCCACATCCTGGGTGGAATACTTGCTGTCATAAACTACCTTTTTAATAAGACCTCAAGGAGAATATCACAACCCTGGATGATTATTATATTTTCATATTCAGATTATTCTTAATTTAATTGATTTTCTAAAGGTTTTCTGTGCAGTTTTTTAAAAGGTGAGATATAGTTCACATACCATAAAATTCACCATTTTAAATTATTCAACTCAGTGAATTTTAGTATATTCACAAGGTTATACAACTGAAAAATGTTCTAATTCTAGAACATTTTCGTCATCCTATCAAAAAACCCAGACTCATAAGCAGTCATCCTCTATCTTCTCTCCTTTCCAGCTCCTGGCAACCACTAATCTAATTTTTATCTCTATAGTGCTGCCTATTTTTTGATATTTCAAATAATTGGAATAATATAATATGTGGCCTTTTGTGTCTGACTTATTTGGTTAAGACAATGTTTTCAAGGCTTATATACCTAGGTCTAGGTTATAGCATGTGTCAGTACTTCTATTTTTATGACTAAATACTATTCCATTGCATGGATATGCCGCACCTTGTTAAACCACTCATCAGCTGATGAACATTTAGGTTGTTTTTGTTTTGGGTCTATTGTGAAAAATACTGCTAAAACCTTCACATACAGCCATAGCTGGTTTTCTCAGTGGTTTAGAGTGTCGGCCCCCAGACTGAAGGGCTTGGGTTTGATTCTGATCAAGGGCACATAACTGGGTTGCAGGCTCAATCCCCAGTGTCATTTGGGGTGTGTGCAGGGGGCAACCAATCATTGTGACTCTCTCGAATTAGTATTTCTCTCTGTGTCTCTCTCCCACTCCCTTCCACTCTCCCTAAAAATCAATGGAAAAAATATTATCAGGTGAGGTTAACAAAAAACAAAGACATGCACATAATAAGTTTTTGTATGAACATACATCCTTAAATCTCTTGGATGTAAGAGTGGAATTGCTGGTTCATAGAGTAACTTTATGTTTAACTTTCTGAGGAATCACCAAGTATTTTCCAAACTGGTTGCACCATTTTACATTCCCACCAGCAGTGTATGAAGGTTCTAATTTTTCCACAATGTCACCAACATTTGTTATTGTACAAATAACAAATATTTATTGTCTCAAAAAATATAGTCATTCTCATGGGTGTGAAGTGGTATTTCGTAGTTTTGATTTGCATTTCCCTAATGACTAATAAAGCTGAGAATCTTTTCATATATTTACTCATCATTTTCTTTGCAGAAATGTCTATTAAGTCCTATGACCATTTTTCAATTGGGTTATTTGTCTTTTTATTGATGAGTTGTAAGAGTTCTTTATATTTCTTGAATAGTAAACTATGACCAAATACATAATTTTAAAATATTCTCTCTAATTCTGTGAATTCTTTTTACTTTCTTGATAGTACCCTTTGGGGGGGGAAAGTTTTTAATTTTGATGAAGTTCATTGTGCTGGATATATGATATTAGGAAATATGTCAACAATCATGTTTCTGGTTTGTCTCTCTGCTTAATTTTATAGTTATAAAAGAATATCTATGAAATGGACAAATTAAAAGTTGCATAGTCAGAATATACCAAATTCATTTTGTCTTAAAAAACTTATACTAATTGTTTTCCTATTTAAGTCAGGGAAAAATAGTTTGACAAAACATCAAAATGAATCTGAGCAGTTTTTGACAATGGATAGACTGGAGGTCTATCTCTAGATGGCCCATCTGCCTGGAGAATTTCTGTATTTTTACATGTTTTGGAATCTACATCTGGACTAAATGCTATTTCATTAATTCAAAAAGCATCTTTGCTTGCCAACATTTCTAAAGATGAGAAGTTATACAAACATATTTCCCCTGTAACATTTCAAAACATGCTCAACCATTAAAGGCAAATTAACTTTAAAGACATCTGTGCTACTGTGTATGATATACTTGCTTCTTCTGCAGAGAACTGCAATGGCCAGGACTCCTCGCTGGTAATAAAAGACGCTATGGTGACTGTATAGCTTTGCAATGGGAAACACGCTGGAGGAACTTTGAAGACCGGTCAGAAACTGCAACGTCTGGGTGGCAAGTGGGATTGCATTAGGCCCAAGGGACATTGCGAAACCCTCTTCCCAGCCATCTGTTGCTTTGTATCTGAAATGCTACTGGAAGCCAGTCAAAAAGAGGATAACAAGTGAAAACTATTTTGGCAATAAAACAAAAAATAAGAAACCCAAAATAAACATCTTCCCACAAACAGTTAGATTTTTGGTTGTACTCTAAGCACACGTGGCAATAATTTCAGAAAATGCACACGCTACACTCACTGAAAATGCGGACAGAGATTGAATGATGATTGGGAGGGAAGAAGGAGGGGACACCTCTTCAGAAAGCAACTTGTCTGTTTAGTTATGTTTCCTTATAAGAAAAATGCTCCTTGGACTAGACTTTGAGTGGTGAACACAACGCAATATATAGATGATGTACTATAAATTTGAAACTTATCTAATGTTATTAACCAATGTTGTCCCAACACAATTTTTTTAAAAAGACAATCTTCTTGAAGGCAGAGAGCAATTTTTCTTCACTGTGTATTCCTAAAATTTTAGTGCTAACTAAGTAACTATGTTAAGAGAGGGTATAGGAATGATAAGATATGAACAAGAAATAAATGTCCTTAAATGAAACTATTTATAGGATATGCTCTAGGATGAGGAAAGAATACTGACTATGGTATCCTGAATGAGGTCTTTAATAATCATTCACTTATTTAGCAAATATTTATGGAGAACCTACCATGGGTACTGTCCTAGGTGCTGGGGATACAGCTATGAACAAAACTAGAGGCCTGGTGCATGAATTCATACAGGGTGGGGTCCAGCCAGCCCATCCCGATGGAGGCTGAGCAGAGCCAGGCTGGCTGGGGGGAGGGCCACAGGAGGTTGGCCAGCCAGCCCTGCCCCCAATAGGGCAGTTAGCCAGCTGCAGTGCACAGCATAGCAACCAGTCGTTTTGGTTGCTTGGCTTTTATATATGTAGACTAGAGGTCCAGTAAACAAAAGTTTATGCATGGAGGGAGGTCCCCTCAGCCCAGCCTGCACCCTCTCCAATCCAGGACCCCTCACAATCTGAGACTGCTGGCTCCTTACTGCTCACCTACCTGCCTGCCTGATCACTGCCAGCTGCTCTCCCTGCCAGTCTGGTCACCCCCAACTGCCCCCTCCCCCGCCAGCCTGATTGCCCCATACTGCCAGCCTTGCCACCCCTAACTGCCTTCCCCCCCCCCCAGTCTTCTGTTCAGGCCTTTGGTCATCCCTCACTATCCCCCCTGCTGGCCTGGTTGTCCCATGCAGCCTGCTGTTCAGTCATTTGGTTATCCCTCACTAACCCACCTGCTGGCCCAGCAGCTACTCTGAATTTACTTTACGATTTGTCTGATAATAATGGCCCCATGCAGCCTGCTGTTTGGTCATTGGTCTGGTTGTTTCAGTCATGACATCCCCTGGCTTTTTATATATTAGGATGGACCAAATCTCTGCCTTCATGGAGGTTATAATTAAAAGCTACATATGGAGCACTGAAGTGGTGCCACGCTTGTTTTCAGAGCTTCATGTGAATTATCTCCTTTGATCTTCACATGAATCTTGTGGGATGAGCCACTATTATCATTCTCAATTCACAGATGAGACAATTGAGGTTTAAGTTAAGGGACTTGGCTAGGTCCAGGAATCAAGGACTAAAGCATAGGGCTTCCTAGCCACTGAACTGCTAATATTCATAGCTGCACATCCATCACAGATTTGTTACAGGCCTCTAAGGCCACAATTTTATAGCTGCTGTGTCATGTTATTTAATGTTGCATGGCAATTACACAAGTGAGTGTTATACTATCTTGTTCTACATTATACCATTATAGCCATTTGCAGAGAAAGCCTGAATTTGTAACATTGAAATCCATGGACTTCAAAAAGGAAGCTGTGTGACTCTCATGGCTGTTGAGAGGAGAAAGGAGATACAAAGTTTAAAGAGAAGTTCACATGAGAGGAAATAATGCTATGACTTTTTCTAACATGGAAGAGTGCTATGTCTCATGGGAAATAAAGAGCTGCCTCTTAGCACCTGGGAAAAGAGGAAACCATGTAAAAGAAAAAATCTGGCAAATTCTACCCTATGATGGTGTGTATGTCCTAAAGTAATTGAGAATAAAAAAAACAAAACAAAAAACACCACTAGAGAATATATTATCTCTGATGGTCTTTCAGTAATTCAGACTCTGGAAAATACATGATATTAATATAATCCTCCTGGGATATCAACATAAATCTGATTGCTAAATAAGTTACTTTTGAATTATTGTTCCATAAAATGGCAGTCTAGTACAACATTCAACAGCTCAAATTTAGAAAACCTAACGTCCCTCTTGAGTCCCTGGCTACAACTTTCATAAAAATTGCTTAGGTGCCCTGTGATACAACACAGGCACACTTGAGGACTTCTGGGAGAAAAGACGCTCTCTGATGTATATGGCTAGAGAGTCTGGTCCTTTCGCTAGAGAGTCTGGTCCTTTCTAATCCTTCTTAGCAATATTACATCTTCACTCTAAAGACAGAGTAGGTCATGCTCTTTTCCCAATTATAATAACTTGTTGCTTTTCTCTTTAAAGTAATTATTTTCATTTATATTCTTCTGGGCTAAGGAAGCTCCAGAAGATGCAGTGATTCAATAATTAAAGAAAAAGAAACCATCCAGAGTCAAAATGAACATCTCTGCCAGTTTTTAGGAGGTTATGATATAAAAAAGAGTCATCAAAATTACATCAGAATATTAGACATGCAAGGTAATCCCAGTGAATCAAAGCTCAATCAGAGATTGCCACAGAGGCCATGTGTAGATTGTAGCCCATCTCTGTGCTTCATTTCATTCAACAAATACTAGTACTTACAGAGTACAAGATGCCAGGATCAGTGCTACAGGCATATATACAAAGACAGAAGAGCACAGTCCCAGACTTTGCTGAATTTACATTATGATTTATCTGATAAAATACATAATACAATATATAATAAAAAGCCCTTATATTTTCTCAACATCTTAAAGAAAGGAAATGGTCTTACAGTGCTAGAGGGAATGTAAAATGGTCCAGCTATTCTGGAAAAAGTTGGGCAATTTCTTTTCTTTTTCTCTGTTTTTTCTTTCTTCTTTTTTTAGTTTTTGTTTTGTTTTGTTTTGTTAATCCTCGCCTGATATTTTTTCCATTGATTTTTTTAAGGAGAGTGAAAGAGAGAGGTAAAAACAGAGAGAAACACTGATGTGAGAGAAACACACTGATTGGTTACCTCCTGCATGTACCTCAACCAGGGCCTGGGCTGGGGAGGAACCTACAACTGAGATATGTGCCCTTGACCAGAATCAAACCTGGGACCCTCTGGTCCTTAGGTCAATGCTTTATCCACGGAGCCAGAGTTGGGCAATTTCTTTAAAATCCAAATGTATACTTACTATACAATTCAGCCATTGTACTCTTAGCTATTTGTCCTAGAGAAATGAAAATTCGCACCTCCACAAAAAGCTGTACATGATTGCTTACAGGAGTTTTATTAGTAATAGCCAGAAATTGGAAACAACCCACATGTCCATCGGGTGAATAGTTAAACTGTGGAACACATAACCCAAGGAATATTGTTCAGCAGTAAAAATAAATGAACTATTACAACAACTTAGACGTCAAGGCCATCTGAGTGAAAAAAGCCACTCTCATAACGTTACTTACTGTATGATTCCACTTAAGTAACATCCTTAAAATGAAGAAATTATAGAGGTAGAAAACAGGGAATGATTGACATGAGGTAGGATGATAAAAGTAAAAATACAGTATGTCGGATGGTAAATGCTATATAGAAAAAAAAAAGCAGACTAAAAAATAAAGCAGAAGGCCATTTTGAGAAGGGCTGCTCTGAAGGAAGTGAGGATGAGCCGGCTGGGTATCTGAGGAGGAGAGGAAAGGAGATCAAGTCAGGAGCATGCTCAGTGTCTTTCAATAACAGCAAGGGGGTCAGGGCAGCTGCACAGGGACACAAAGATAACAGCACTCTCTAAGCTGTCACATCAGGAACCTCAACTCCTAGGCTTCATTTCTGCTAAACTGTGACTTCTATGGTGGTTAAGGGCCCAGGAATTAAATTATTAATACTTACTACCTGGGTGAGCTTGGGAAAGTTATTTAACTTGCCTCAGTTTCCTCATTTTTCAATGCAAGATAATAGGGTTGCTATGAAGGTTAAATATAGTTTTGGAATAGACTCTGGTATAGAAGTATGAAATATATATTATCTATTCTTCTTCATTATAGTCTAAAAATATTAGCTTTCCTGGATGGCCCTTAGGTTATTAAAAATCAGCACTATTATCACAGTGGTAAAAGACTAAATAAAGTATACAAATTAATTAATTAATTTAAAATGTGTGCAGAGAATTAATTAAATTTATGTGAAATTTAATAAACAAAAATGGTTTATTCTGATCATTTAATTGGTCATGATAATCATTTTCTATCCAAGCTACACAACAAAATGTAATTGCTTTCATTAAATCAGGTGGTGAAAGGTAATTAAGACTACATTACAAAATCCTATTATTAAAAAGATGCTTTAATAGGCTTTCTGACAAAATATCCGGTGAGAATAAGACTTAGATGAGGGATGAATAGATGGGGATGAAAGAACAAACACACAACGTTCCCTGTGGAATCATACATGATTTCAGCCCAAACCCAGCAAGTATCAAAAGATTATAGAAATTTAACTTCTGGTTTTATTTCAGCATTATTCTGGGTCCTGAAAACTTGCTTTAGCTAGAAAAAGTTAATGTAAAGTATACCAATACTGAAAGTAACTTGTAAAAAAATTGTAAGTTTCCATTAAAATCTCATGATTTTGTAAATGTTCAGAACTTTAGCATAAATAATCATCACCACTCCAACTGTCTTGCAGAATGAATCACATAAACCCACAGCTGTGAGATTAAGTATAGGGAAACAGACCTCCACTCTGGCACAACTTCAAATGCCTCAGCAGAGACAGAAAAATGTCAAACACAAAGTTTACACTGAAGCATTGTGGCTCCCCTGCTCGGGGAAGAACCACTGATACATTCTATATGATAAAATACATAACACACCGCACCCGTCATGCATTAGAAAAGGATTAACTTGCATAAACTCAGAGTGAGTGAGTTTATGCGTTGTTCTAGTCACTCTGTACTATACAGAAACTCAGCAATGAGCTGTACTTCCAAATGCTGATCTTCCCAGAAGACTTGGTGCTGATCTTGCTCTGGCCCTGCTCCATTCCTTGACTGTGGTGACAATATTCTTGTTGTACTAACCCAAAGAGCAACTCACAATGTTTCCAGAATGTTGTCCTCCTTTTCATAACAATTGCTCTTCTGAATTCTAGATGGTGAAGGTTCCAGTGGATTCTAGTCTACAGTACATGTGTAAAGTTTTACACTTATCTGCTGACATGAGGAAGTTACTTACTCATGGAAGAATTATCTTTGTGCATAGCACAAAGTCTGGCTGAGATAATTGTTTAAAATGAAACACACACACGCACACACACACATGCACACACACACACACACACACACACACACACACACACATACACAGACACAAATGGCCTTAAGCAGTGCTTTTAAAGAGAAAATTTAAAAACACTGGTTGATCCGTTAATCAAAAAAGGGGGGGATAGTACGGTAATATCATGTAAGGAAAAACATCCTGTAAGTAAATTATATCTAGAAAATTTTTACTTTAGAAAATTATTTTCATTTGTAATGCTAACAGCAAGACACTCATGAAAAGCACACATGGTGTCAAAATAAGCCAAAGGAAAATCATTTGGGCAAAAATAAAAAGGATCCCAAGTGAATTTTAGAGAAAAGACTCCTTTATTAACTTTTGATTGAGAATATGTTTATATACTTTCAGAAAACAATTCCAAGACCATGTGGACTCCTGCAACAGAGAGGAATTGACAGGTCTGCGTCAACCACGAAGACAAGAGGAGAAACAGTCCAGAGATGGAAGACGCTGATGACGCCTTGCCATGCTAACAGCCAGCAGCTGTGCGTCGCTACAGGATGCCTGGGACCAAACCAGAGAGGGTTAGACCGGCATTGCCACCATTTGACCACCACCCAGATACCATTGCTGACATGAACACATAAGGAACTGTTTGACATTGAAACTGAGACTCAGAACTGATAGACATTGAAATTGGGACTCAAACATTTTTTGTTCTCATAGATTTATTTCTAGTCTGCAGTGGCAAGGTTTTTTAAAGAAAAGAATCGGGGCGGGGAGGGGGGCGGGAAATAAGTACAGAGGCAAAGGAGCATTGAACAGACTGTCAAACTACAGTGAGAAGGCAGAGGAGGTTGGGGGAGGGGAGCTAAAAGAGATGAATCGATGGACTTGTATGCATGTATAATAGCCTAACCAATGGATACAAGACACTGGGGAGTGGCAAGTGAGGGCATGTATTGCGGGGTAGGGGAGACCAGGTCAATTGGGGAGAAAAACAAGAGACATAGATACTACTATTTGTAATACTTTAAACAATTAAAAAAGAATGAAAAAATAAAAATATTGGTTGAAGTTAAAAGATGTAATGTTAGAAAAAACCCTGTTTACAATAACAATAAAAAAATAAAATATTTAGAAATAAATTTAAAAAGAAAAATTTTATACTTATATGAAAAGTACTGCTTTAAAACACTCCTATAAAACACAATTGTAGACTTGAACAAATAGAAAGACATCTTTGGTTCTTGGTTAGAATATTTTAACATTATAAAAAAATACCTATGCTAAATCACTTTATTAATTTTGTGAAATTCCAATAAAAATACCAATAGCCTTTTGTTTCTGGAAATAAACTATCTTATTAAATACTGAAGTTCAAATTAAAAAAATACAACCCAAGGTTACCTAAGGAAAACAATATAAGAGCTATGAGAAAGCAATAGCCAAAAAAAGTATTGAAATTTACTACAAAGTCTCTGTAAATAAAATGGTGTGATATTGGAGCACAAATAGAAAGACCAATGAAACAGAACAGCAAATCCAGAAAGTGACCTGATCCCAGAAGGAAATTTGAATATGATACAGATGCATCTCAAAATGTGAGGGCAAAGATGGGCTTTTTAAAGTATGGTGTTGGAACAATGGATAATCACTTTAAAATTATATACTTTGATCTATTCTTCATGCTACCTATAAGTGCAAACTTCAAACTGATCAGATATTTTCTTTTTTAATATATTTTATTGATTTTTTACAGAGAGGGAGAGGGATAGAGAGTTAGAAACATTGATAAGAGAGAGACATCAATCAGCCTCCTCCTGCACGCCCCCTACTGGGGATGCGCCTGTAACCAATGTACATGCCCTTGATCAGAATGGAACCTGGGACCTTTCAGTCCACAGGCTGACTCTCTATCCACTGAGCCAAACCGGTTTTGGCTGATCAGTTATTTTAAAAGTCAAATTATGCAATTAATTTTTTAAATGTGTGGAATTCCTCTATCATTCTTCTGTAACGTGAAAATTAAAAGTTTCCTAAATATAACTCAAAATCCAGATTCAATAAAAAAAGATTGACATATTTGACTATCTAAAAAAAAAATGCATGGCAAAAACACTGTATGCAAAGTCAAAAGACCATAAATTAGAAGGAAATATTAGCAAATATATGCAAGATAAAAACCTAATAAAGAACTTCTACAACTTGATGAAAAGGAGGAAAAAAAAACACTATACAAAGACTTGCAAATTTCTTTGAATAAAAAATTCTCATAAAAATTAAAATGAAATACTAAAAAATGTTTAAACCAAAAGAAGGAAGAAAAGTGAAGACAGAAAAATAAAAACACCACAAATAATAAAATGATAGACCTAATACTTCAATAATTATAATAAATGTAAATGGCCTAAACACATTTAAATAATTACAATAAATATAAAGGGTCTAAACACAATTAAAAGAAAGATTATAGAATAGATTAAAAAATAAAAGGAAAACAGATGAATAGACAAATTGGAGCACAAGAAAAAGAAAATAGTTTATATAGTTATTCTTAGAAGCTTGTCATTCAAGGAAAAAGCTAGAAAACATGGTAAGATTAACTTGAAGAAGAAAAGATTGGAATAGGGAAACTTTAAATTTAAAAAAAAAATGTACATTGTGAACCTGTTCTTTACTACTGCAGGTCTATGCTATGATTTCCCACATACATGGTAGTGGTATAAGGTTTACTTCATCCTGATTCCCAGAGGGCAGATTATTGAATGTCAATCAGACGTAGAGAGATTATCAATCATTATAAGAAGCCAAAGAGAGAGCAGACACGTACTCTCATTGGCAATATCTTTACTAAAGCTAGACAAATATGGAAGTTGGGGGGTACTATGAAAGGAATTAAGAAAAGGAAAGGCAATTGCATAAATATTTTATTTTATTTATTTTTTTATTTATTTATTTTTTATTAATTTTTATTAATTTTTTATACATATCTCCCCATTGCCCCTCCTCCCTCCCAGGCGTACCCCGACCCCCCAGTGTCTGTGATCATTGGTTATGTTTATAAGCATGCATACAAGTCCTTTGATTGATCACTTATTTACCTCACCTAACTTTAATCTTTCTGCTATAATTTCACAGTCTGTTTGATGCTTTATGATTTTTGTCCTCCTGAGAATTATCAGTCTACTCCCTTTCTGTGCTCCTGATTCTATTATATTCACCAGTTTATTCTGTGGATCAGATTTTTAATTCACTTAATTTTTAGATTCACTTGTTGACAGATGTGTATTTGTTGTTCATAATTTTTTGTCTTTTACCTTTTTCTTCTTCCTCTTCTAAAAGGGTACCTTTCAGCATTTCATATAATACTGGTTTGGAGTTGATGAACTCCTTTAGCCTTTTCTTCTCTGTGAAGGTCTTTATCTGCCCTTCAATTCTAAATGATAGTTTTGCTGGATAGATTATTCTTGGTTGTAGGTTCTTGTTGTTCATCACGTTGAATATTTCTTGCCACTCCCGTCTGGCCTGCATCGTTTCTGTTGAGAAATCAGCTGACAGTCGTATGGGTGCTCCCTTGTAGGTAATAAACTGTTTTTCTCTTGCTGCTTTTAATATTCTCTCTTTGTCTTTTGCTCTTGGCATTTTAATTATGATGTGTCTTGGTGTAGTCCTCTTTGGGTTCCTTTTCTTTGGGGTTCTGTGTGCTTCCTCGACTTGTAAGTCTATTTCTTTTACCAGATGTGGGAAGTTTTCAGTCATTATTTCTTTAAACAGGTTTTCAGTATCTTGCTCTCTCTCTTCTTCTGGCACCCCCACAATTCTGATGTTGGTACGCTTGAAGCTGTCCCAGAGGCTCCTTACATTATCTTCACATTTTTGGATTCTTTTCTCTTCTTGCTTTTCCAGTTGAATGTTTTCTGCTTCTTTATATTTCAAATTTTTGACTTGATCCTTGCCTTTCTCTAGTCTGCTGTTAGTACTCTGCATAATAGTTTTCATTTCAGTCAGTGTATTTATGATCTTCTCTTGGGTCTCACTAAATTTATCCATCTTTTCTAGCATATTCTTGCAAAACCTTATAAGCGTGGTTTTGAACTCTATATCCAGTCGTTTTTTTTCCTCCATTTCTTTTGCTTGTAATCCCTTCCCTTGTCTCGGCATTTTCACTGTGCTGGGGAAACTTCTGTGCTGGATTCAGCCGCAGAAGCCTCTGCTGAGCTTGGGAGGGTGGAGTCTCAGGGCTTAAGGGACCGCCTTGCCTTCCAGTCGGCCCCGCCCTCCACGGCCCCTGAGTCTCACGTGACTGGGTAATGGCTGGAGCGGGACTTGTGCACGCGCACCCGCAGCGCCTCCGACCGCTGCCTTTCTGGCTCCCCTGCGAACCAGGACCACACGAGTCTAGGTCCCCAGGGTCTCGCCCAAAACAGGGGCCCAGTGGACTCAGAAGCGGTGCAGTTGGGAGGGTCTGTCTCCCGCCCACTCGCGAAAGCCAGCGGCACAATCAGCAATCCGTCCTCCGCGTGGTGCCGTGCTTGACCAGACCTCCGATCCTTTGCAACTCCCCTAAATTTCCGTGCACTTCTCCCTTTTCACAGTCCAAACTCCCTCCGTATGAGTTTCGGCTGGATCTGGGGGTTAGTGTCGTAAGATAAGGGGTTCAATGACGTTGGGAGTCTCCGTTTCCCTCCCGCCAGAGAAAGCCAGCCAGGTTCTCCGGCACCTGCTCTCTCAGCGCGCTCGTCTCCGTACCTCAGCTTTTTGCAGCTCCTCTGGGTCTCCGTGAGCCCCTCTCTTTCCCTCTAGTTGTAGAACTTCCACTCAGCCAGCTTTCCTGTGGTTCTGGATGATGTCCGTTCTGTCTTTTAGTTGTAGCTTTGAAATTGTTGTTCGAGGCAGCAGTGTAGGTGTTTACCTATGCCGCCATCTTGGATTCTCTCTGCATAAATATTTTAATCTTATTTTATTACTGGCACCTGGATATGAGACTGACAATTTCTTTCTATTTTGAACGTGCTAATTTACAACTTTTCCCGACAATACCTATTTATAGTTTGAGAATAAAGAAGTCCATAAAATTCTCTTTAGTAATTTTATGCAGATACTGGCCTTCTAAAAGGTCTGACAATGGGACTCTTGATCCAGAATACAAAGGAAATGCTGCAGAATGGAACCTGGGACCTTTCAGTCCACAGGCTGACTCTCTATCCACTGAGCCAAACCGGTTTTGGCTGATCAGTTATTTTAAAAGTCAAATTATGCAATTAATTTTTTAAATGTGTGGAATTCCTCTATCATTCTTCTTACAGACGACTTATTCACTTTAATCTGCCCAGCATTCATCCTCTTATTTTTCTATTTCTTTCCCTCTCTCTATGAGCATTGGGTGGGCTGATTTTCCCTTTGTCTCAAGAGTAAAGATGTAACTTTGGCCTGGCCAATAAGAGCACTGCATCCCTAGGCCACAGCATTGACTTAGAGATGGCTATATCATCTAACCAAAGCTACTCAGAGTAGAAGCTAGAACTCTTATTTGAGAAACCAGTATAGAAATACCTTTTGTTTTCCCTGGTATATGAACCTGGAGGATGTATATTAGTCAGGATAGGCTACATTGTGTTATAGTAAAATGCCTCAACCTCAGTGATTTAATGCAACAGGAGCTCTCCCGCATGCTACACATCCACCATGGATCAGCAGGCGAGCTCTGATCATTGAAGTCCTCAGAGACCAAAGCTGATAGGGGCCCCATCTTGACACATACTTCCTTGATCACCATGATAGGGAGAAAGGGACAGAAATACAAACCACGGTTGGTGGACTTGTTGTGAATAGTGCACTAGCTCATAAAAGCTTCTGCCCAGAGGTGGCACATGCCTCCTATGGTTTACATTTTACTGGTCAAAGAAAATCACATTGCCATACCTATTTTACGGGACATAGGAGCACAAAACTACCACGTATCCAGAAGGTGGGAAGCTGAAAAATATTTGGTGAGCTATAACAATTATACAGACTATAAACCTGGAATTTCCAGGCTTTGTGGAGAACACTGGCAGTGGTGGAGGAGGATAGAATCCTGATAACACTGTTGGAGCCTCTGGGTCCAGCTGTGCCTGAAGCTAGATGGCTTTGGGCTGAGAGTTTATGTGAAACCATAAACTCAGTTTTTTTTTTCTTAATTCAGTTGGGTTTTCTTCCATATTCAACAACTAAAAGAACCCCAAGCCACATACTCCACAATAGACAACAGAACCAAACAGTATTTTGGGGTTTTGAGAAACATGATAGAAGGTGGAAGGATGTTAACATATTCTTGAAACACCAACAGGTTTTTAGGCAACCACAGAGCCTCTAAGTGCCTCCACCTTGTTAAGATATCTTGGATTCTGTGTGGGATAAACGTTGGAACTATTATCAACCAGGTAGAGGAGGGGTGTGGCCCTGTCTCCATAGGCAGCACCTTTGGGTAGGCAGGCCTGGGCCCAAAACCTGCCTCTGCTACTTCCCAACTGGGTGTTTCTTAACCTCCGAGCTGCAGCTTCCTCAGCTGTATTGGGAAGATGGAGAGGAGTAACATCACCTCAGAGGGGAGAGAGAATTTTAATAAAAAAGTAAAGCATTCTCTATAAGGCCCAACACCTAATAGGCTTTCCCTACTACCTCCTTCCCAACTCACCTCCTGCTGTCGTCCTCCTTTCCTTGCAGGTGAGGAAGGAGAGGCTGCTGGTGTACAGGCAGGGGAGCAGTGTTGGGTACATTAGAGAAAGAGCTGTGGTCAAGCTTTGCAAAGTCTAGCCACGTTCAAGAGCAAATCCACCAACTTTGGTTTGTGTTTCTGTTAAACCCCTTTAACAAAACAAACACCACAGCTAATTTTTTATAAATGGGATCACAGCGAAGGGCTTCTTCAAACAGCAAGAAGACAGTAATCAGCTAGATGTATTTTTCCGTCCAACCAGACTGATGGAGATAGTTAACAACACATAAAGACAAGGTGGCTCTTTCATGGAAAAAAAAAAACCCTTAGGTTATTATTATTTTTTCTTTAAAGGAAACTTTCTAGAAAGGGCACAATGGACTTTCGTTTCAGTAAGTTGCATTCAGTTCACCAAATGGACCGGTATTTATCGAGTACTTACTGCATGCCGGATACTATGCAGGATGAGTGGGACATAAGTATGAGTAGCAAGTAATGCTGCCACTGAGGGGCTTTCTGCTGTTAGCCTCTGTACCCCGAGAACCACACCTGCTGGGACATACCAGGCACTTAGTCAACAAGGAATGACTGATGAAATGACCAGCTGGAGCAGCTCACAGTCCACCAGGGTTAAAATGAAATAATATTTCTCATATCAATGATTGTATCTCTCCATCTGTGAGTAGTTATTGATTAGATAGATCAAGACGTTTGGTGATCAGTAAAATATGAAATGAGATGTGATCACAAAGAGAGCTAATTCAAATATTTCTATCAGAAAAGAAGTGTTTCCAAATGCTTTGAAGACCTGAGAACTCATAACGCGAATCAGTAGAATTTTCTTCAGGTTTAGTTAGAGGAAGGCATGTTAATAGTAACAGTAATTATGATCGCATACTATTTACTGAGTGCTCACTGTGGGCAGGCCAAGCATTCATCCTCCCAGTTCTATGTAAGGCTGGCACTGTGATTCCCCTTCCCAGAGGAAGAAACAGACAGGTAAGAACAGCAAGGTCACAGTGCTCATTGGCAAGAACACTTTCAATCCTGACTCTCAGAGATTTCCTTCCACACCTCCCTCAGCTCTCTTTTAACCAGCAAACTACAGTTTTTCCTTATAATCTGCAAGGCATTCTTTTTCTCCCCCTTGATGGAAAGGTTTTGTTTCAATGGTATCCATATCAAAAGCCACTTAGGGAACCAACTGTGACAGAGAGGTGGGTTTTCTCCTGGTGTAGACCTGAAAGGAACCTTTAAGTAACTGGGAAGAAATGGTCCAACTCAAGCATTTAGTTTACATCACCCCCTGAAATTGAGGTTCTGTCCAAAAAAAAAGGGGATAGACTACAAGGGAGACTGTTATAAAGGCAATTTAAAAATCCTGTGGTTTGGTGGCTAAAGGAAAAAATAGTTCCTTCAGGTTAACATGCACTGTTAATCTTGTGAGGACTGCCAGTGTTTGGGACAGGCATGTCTTACCAATGAAGTATGCTTTCATTTCAGATTTTTCCAACCCCCTGAAGAGTGCCGTAATTCCCTGTGGAAAACAGATAAATTGAGGTATTGCAAAACACAGATGAAACCCAGACCCAGGGCCCAATCGGCAGTGACATCACACCGCATTCCAAAGCTGGCCTTCCCTGTGAGGAGCATACACTGAAACCAGTCTTGCGTTCCTTCCACTGTTGTCAGGTTGAGAGAGAAGTGGGTTTTACAAAACAGTAACTCCTATGGGGAGATAACGGCCTCCCCTCACACAGGCCTCATCTGCTTTTGTAACCACAAAAGCCATGGGCCCCTTATAAGTGTAACTGAAAGGTTCTCATTTAATCAAATCAGCTTGATCCTACATAAAGAGGGAAAAAAGTATCCAATCATTTTACAGTCTTATAAAAAAAATACTCTGTGATTCTCAACTATTAAATGCATTTAAAATAAAACTAAATCACAAAAATGTCCTTAATGGCTACATTCTCCCTTCCCTTTTTTGTGTGGCTATATTTATAATTTAAAACAGGTATTACTGCCTCTGTCACTACCACCACCAACACTGCAGCTATCAGTACTGAGCACGCACAATGTGCCAGCCACTGTCCTAATAATGCTATGGTATAGGTGCTACCAGGATATCCATTTTTTCAGATGAGAAAACTGAGATACAGAAATGATACCAAACTTGCAGGGCCATCCAATGAACATGTATCAGAAGTAGGATTCCGACCCAGGCAATCTATAGAACCTCAGTCCTAAACCCCTGAGATGAGGCATTAATAACTTGTATTTGGCCTGGTAGGCAGAGCCAGGTGCTATTAACAAAAATAAGGGATCATGGTTAACACCCAAGGTCTCTGGGTCCCAGAGAGCCAGAGGTGACCAGGACCTGAAATGCAGCCCCTGCTTCATAGTTCCACACTGGGACAAATAGCCAGTATCAGGTTAGAGAGACTGTCAGACCCAATCGAACCCAAGAGGACTTTTTGCATAAACGAGAACAAAAATAATATGTTGAAATTTTATAAGGTCACTAAAGTTTAATGTCTCCCAAAAGGCTTCAGTATTAAGTGGCCAAGGTATCTCATCACAAAATAAAAGTAAAGTCCTATATTTTATGAAAACTGAAAAATTTCTCCCTGTCATCCAATCTCTGTATGTATTTAAAGAGTGCCATTAATATTCCCAAACTGCCCCATGATGTCTCTTCTTCCAGCCAAACAAATGACCCCAAGCACCTGGGACTCCTAGTCACAGATTCTATCATTTAGCAGATGTCTTCCAAGTGGCTACTACACGCCACAGCCTGCGCTGGATACATTTCTGGATCTCTGAGGACACATAAATGTGTGGATCTCAACTTCCTGTTTATAAAAAAGTGACACAATGATAAGTGGACCATTTCCGAGTTGATCAGAACTGCTGCCTGTTCTGTTCTTTTTTAATGAGGATAGTTACTGAGCTCTTTATTTCCTCTTTTAAATTTTTTTATTTAAATTATAGTTGATGTAATTTGATTATCAGTTATATTAGTTTAATGGTAACTAATAAAACAGTTTCAGGTTGTTCTGTCCTTTCATTCTACCAACAACGAGGTGAAGGAAGAATATGGAAGTGAGAGTAGGGCAGAGGCCACAGCTGCCTGCACCTGGGCCCCAGGTAATACAAGAGAAGGAAGTGAAGGCTAGGTGCTGGGGCTGGCTGGTGAGCATGGCCCTTTCTAAGGGGCAGCCTCCATTCAGCTCCAATCAATTCTTCACATTTTTCTTGAAAATAAACTCATCCGTTTATGGGAAGTCCCTCTTATTGTTCTGCTTTGGCTTACAATGGGAAGTTTTCACAAACACTGCGTAGGCAAACAAAAGAGGGCCACAGAACAGCTAAGGCTTGCTGGGATGAGTCTGCAATCCAGTGTCTCCGAGGAGTTGTAGGAAAGAGGCAGCCAGGCCTGGGAGAAGGCTGTGATGGGCAGCTCCTTTGGGTCCCTTGCACGTCCACAGGGAACCAACTCTGTAAACTGCTGGCAGAGCTGACTGAGTGCTATGCTGTGACCTGGTCACAATCAGAATAGTGCCCTGCAAAAGCTAGGTAGAGACAGACGCGGCGAGGCCTGTAATCTTGACTCCTTTCGTGGAAGAAAGTGACATTCCAGCCAGCCCTGCCTGCACACTGTTTCATATTACATAAACACAGCTAATTGGTTATGACTGCTACAGTGATTAGAGATGCATTAGCAATTTGACTTTTTTAAAAGGAGGCATTAATCAAGACCACTAATATAAGCAGCTACCAAGATTGCTCTCATTTTTCTTGTCTTCTTTTCCAAAGTGTATTGTGGCTTTTAGTATTTCAGCTGCTATCATCACATCATATTCCTTGCCTAATGGGATAACCTAAGGAATAACTTCCCAAGACTCAGTTACTTTGGTGCCAAATAAAAAAATCTAAAGGGATGAAACCTAATGGGGGAAAGTGATTAACAGGAGAAGTTATATACTTATAAGCATAGCCCGTGGACATAGGCAATAGAGTGGTGAAGGCCTGGGAGGAGCAGGAGCGGGGTGGAGGGGGTCAATGGAAAAAATAAATAAATAAATAAACAAAGGGGACATCTGTAATACTTTCAACAAGAAAGTGAAATTTTTAAAAAATCTAAAGGGGAAAATAATCTTGGATTCTGACTTCTGAAGCATGACATGCTGACAAGCTCCAGCTCACTCACCATGAAAGGGAAGAAAGAGTCCCCTATAAACCCCTGGCAAGAAATTCAGCCACTAAATGGAACAGCTGTGTCACAATAAACAATGAGAAACAGAATAAGTAGGTGGGGAGGAGTAGCTGGAGCCACTCAGTCCAGAATTAATACCCAACACCATACAGAGATGAAGAACTCTGGCTTTGGCCTCAAATGGGCCTCAGTTTGAATTCTAGTTCCTTTACTTAATAGGTGTGTGATGGGCAGTGACAGACATGGCCAGAAAGTGGCCAGTTGAGTGCCTGTAAGAGACAATGCCTGTTGATATCTAAGACTCTGCCAACTGACCCACTCCAAATGGACAACTCCCACCCCATTTCATGTCCCAGGCCCTTGGTTAAGTGTTCCAGAAGAGAGGGTGAGGTCTGGGTACCTCTAGTGGGGTGATGTCTCCAGGGAAAGCCCCTCCCATGTCTGATTGGGGGGGGCCCAACAGAACACACTACTCCAGTTCCATATGGATACCCAGACCTGACTCCTCAACTTTCTGATCTGGTAGGTCTGGGTAGAACCTGCAAAGCTGTATGCTAAACAACTCTCATGTGCTTCTGATACAGCTGGCTTGCAGAACAGTTGTTGGAAACCACTCTAGGAAAGAACCCAAGTAGATCTTCACAGACACATCTGTGGTAACCCTAACCCTAAAAATCCTCTCCTGCCTTTTGATGGGTCAAGCTGAACCACTCAGAACTGGAGTACGTGAGCTATATTATCTTAATCCGTTGAAAATTTATTTTCTTGAGTCATGCTCAACCATATTAAATGCCATACTCAATCATATGAACAAATTTTTGAAGGATTTAGTAATAAAAATGTTTTTATACTGCCTGATACTTTTTGATATTTTAGAAAGTTGTAAAATGTGTAAATGATTCTCCTTTATTTACTTTTGCCTCTTAAAAGTGGAGAGATGAACATCTAAACTCTATTTTATGACCTGTATTTTTTTATGTTTACACTTTTTTTATGTTTACACATTAGAGATCCAGTGCATGAAATTCGTGCACAGGAGGGGAAGTGTCCCTCAGCCCAGTCTGCACTCTCTCCAAACTGGGACGCCTACCGATATCGGGCCTAAATGGGCAGTCAGACATCCCTCTCACAATCTAGGACTGCTAGATCCAACTGCTTGCCTGCCTGCCTTCCTGATTGCCCCAAATCGCTTCTGCCTGCCAGCATGATCACCTCTTAACCATACCCCTGCCAGCCTGATTGATGCCTAATTGCTCTCCTGCCAGCCTGTTTGCCCCTAACTGCCCTCCCCTGAAGACCTGGTCACTCCTAATTACTCTCCCCTGCAGACCTGGTCCCCCCCAAATGACCTTCCCTGCAGGCCCAGTCACCCCCAACTTCTCTTCTCTGCCAGTCTGGTCACCCCTAACTGCCTGCCCCTGCAGGCTTTGATCATCCCCAACTGCCCTCCCTTGCAGGCCTGATTCCCCCCAGCTGCCCTCCCATGCTGCCCTGATTGCCCACAACTGCCCTCCCTTACAGGCCTGGTCCCTGCCAACTGCCCTCCCCTACTGGCCATCTTGTGGTGGCCATCTTGTGTCCACATGAAGTCAGCCATCTTTGACCACATGGAGGCAGTGTTGGAGTGATGGTCAATTTGCATATTACTCTTTTATTAAATAGGATAGAGGCCTAGAGCACGGGTGGGGGTCAGCTGGTTTGCCCTGAAGGGTGTCCCAGATCAGGGTGGGGGTTCCCTTGGGGCATGGAGTGGCCTGGGTGAGAAGCCTGTGGTGGTTTGCAGGCTGTCCACACCTCTCCAGTGACCCAAGCAGAGGCCCTGGTATTTGAGGTTTATTTATCTTCTATAATTGAAACTTTGTAGCCTTGAGTGGAGGCCTGGGCCTGCCAGGGTGTGCAGAAAGCTTGGCTTCCTCCATTGCCGGGGCAACCCAAGCCGCCTGCTCACTCCATGGCTGCAGCCATCTTGGTTGGGTTGATTTGCATACTCACTCCTGAGTGGCTTGTGGGCATGGCTTGTGGTTGTAGCGGAGTGATGGTTAGTTTGCATATTACTCTTTTATTAGATAGGATTATTGATTTCTTAATTATATTTTATTTGTATGGCTTAAAATTCTCTGTGAAATAAATAAAAGGTATTAAGTTAAATGCCTTGCATTGCAGTTCAATGTAAGATGTTAAATGACTGAAATGTTAACCAAAACCTTTGGTAACTGCATTGTAGAGTGGATGGGAAGTACAATGAAATCCTATTTTTAATATGGCTTTGAATAAATATTTACAATGTAGTTAAGAAATTAAAAATAAATAAAATATAAGAATCCCCATTCTGGGAGCTGGAGACCAAAGGCTCTATGTACCCAGTGATGAGCTTATTGGAACAGAACCTTGCCAGGGAAGGTTTCATCCTATTAAAGGGACCAACATGTTACTGAGTTGTTTAGGATATGAGGCCAGTGAGCTAGATCATCTTACAAGATGGTTTTGATGCTGTGACCAGATATTTCTGGCAAACAATAACTATTAAATCTATTAGTGCCAGGCAGTGTGCTGGGAGCATGGCGCTAGTATTTGAGAAAGAGAGAGAACAAATCTATCAGGGCTCTTCTTGCCATGTAGGCAAATGCACTGGCATCTGACAACCCAACTTCCCATGGCTGGACCAACAAAAGCTGAGGGTCAGGTGATAACCCAACCCAACCTATAAGATTTTCTTCAGGGAAAAGAAATATAAGAAAGTAAGTTCATCTCACCTATGAATACCTTAAATGTCCTTTTCTAATGAAGCTTAAAAAAAGTTTCAATTCCAGATATGTATGTGTGAAAGAAAAATGAGAGTGTGTCAATGCCTAGATTTATTTTTCAAGTGGCACTGGTGAAGAGCACCTAGATTTACTGTCTAGCTGATGATGTCGTATTTGTAGCATTTGACTTATCAGGAATAGAAGAAATAGTTTTCTGCAATACAGCAAATAGTTTCATAAAGTAAGAAGATTTTACAGAAAATAGTAATCATGATCAAATTCTTCTCTCACCATTTAAACATCTCAGAACTAGTTCCAGACCCCCAAAAGGGTGAACTGTCAATCTAGCCTCCATTCAACCAAGTCTAGGAATAGAAAAAAGTGAAGAACATCATGAAAATGTCAAAACCCAGTATTTGTCCCCACCTGCATTCCGCACCACAATTTTTAAATGAGAGCCAGAATACAAAGGTGAATAATAAATAGTTGCTGCCCATAGGAGTTTAATGTAATAGAAGAGGAAACAAACAACAGCAGTAGCTATACACAGCTAAATACTATATAGGGCAATCCCCTGAGATAGGTACTATTATATCCTCATTTTAAAGATGGAGTATAGTGGAAGGAAGAGAGATTAAGCAACTTACTCAAGATCACCACCAGCTAGAGAGAACACACATGTACAAATATCTAGCATATGAAACAACACAAATATTACGTAGATGCCCTAGGATTTTCACAAATCAACTAGAGGCCCAGTGCACAAAATTCATGCATTGAAGGGGTGTCCCTCAGCCCAGCCTGCTGCATCCTCTCCAATCTGGAATCCCTCAAGGGATGTCTGACTGCCAGTTTAGGCCTGATCCCTAAGGGACTGCTGGCTCCCAACCATTCGCCTGCCTGCCAACCGGACCACCCCCTAACTACTCCCTTGCCAGCCTGATCGACACCTAACTTCTCCCCTGCTGGCCCGATTGCCCCCAACTGCCCTCCCCTGCCAACTGATTGCCCCCAACTGCCCTCCCATCCTGACCCAATTGCCCACAACTGCCCTCCCCTGCCAGCCTGGTTGCCTCCAAATGCCTTCCCCTGCAGGCCTAGTCCCCGCACAACTGCCCTTCCTTGCTGGCCATCTTGCAATGACATGGGGGCAGCCATCTTGTGATCACATGGCCATCTTGTGACCACATGGGTACAGCCATCTTGTGTGAGAGCATGATGTCAATTTGCATATTACCTCTTCATTATATAGGATACTGAGGCACAGGGTTCACTTCAGGCTGGGATAATTAGAGAGGGAATAAGAAAGGCAGTGACAATTGAGTTGCATCTTAATGAACAGGTGAGAGTTTTACAGGTAAGAATGGGGGGGCACAGAGGATGTATATTAGAAATAGAAAATAGTATTATTGGAAAACACTTTATTCTAGAGATGAAAATTAAATTGTTTAAACACTGGGGAGAAAATCAGAAGGGTTCTTAAACGTATTATTTGCCTGGATTTAAACCCTTTTTCCTTTTCCTTTTCCTTCACTAACATTATGTAATTTTCTCATTCATTTTAGGCCAAAAAAAGTTCCTCTGGTAAAGCTGCAACATATTTGCCATGTTGCAGAGTGTCATATTAAACACGGAAGCGGAGTTGGAACTTCCTGATTTCCTCATTCACTCAATAAATATTTATCAAGAGCCTCCCATGTGCCCCCAAGCATGAGCAGGCTTGAGATACAATGGTAAGCAAAAGTCATAGAGTTTATGGTCTGGAAGGGAAGGCCAGACACTAATCAAATTATCACACAAATACACAATAAATTGTTCACTTTTCCGCACCTGATGGACATGCAGGGAACTGAGCTAGTATGGAGAGTTGGAGGGGGCCAACCCCAGGATTTGTGGTCTGAACTGAGCTCCAAAGGGTGGGGTGGGGAGTTAGTTGGAGAGAATTACTTGTGCAAGGCCCTCAAATGTGGTGGGAGTGTATGGTATTTAAGGCACTAAAACGCCTGTGGCTGGAACAAAGGACATGAGAGAATAAAAAGGCCTCCAGAGTGAGAAGGTGAGCATAGAAAAATGACACTGTTCACGCCTATGCAGTCTAGTGCAAAGGGTATGTCGATTTGTTCAGACACAAGATGTGTGGGTGTAGCACACTATTTGGCAATTGCTTCTAGTTCCTCCCACTCTGGAGAGGAATGACCCAGATTTTTTTCAGCCTGATCATGTCCATTTTTGCTATTCTATTATTTTAAGCAAAATACTGTTTTTCACTTCCCAACTGCAAAACAAGAGCCATATCCTTAAAAGAAACACGCCACAAAAAGCCAATAAATGTATATATGTTCTCAAAATTTTTGCCTGACTTTTCATATATTGAATCTGAATTTAAAATACATGTAGGCATAAATTGGCTCAAGAAAGAACTATAAAGATAACAACAATAAGGAAGTAATTAGGAATTCGATATTTTGATTTTTATTTGTACCACCCTACCAAAAAGCTCCAACAAATACACCTTGGTGGTTTTTGTTCTGTTCTAAGCTCTGTGTGGAGCTGCCTGGATATATAACAGCTTCAACACTTCCATTCTAATATCTGGAAGGCCTGGTGCTCTGAAATGCTATAGTCACTCTCAAGTCAAAAGTCACTAATATCCCTCTCTAAAATAAAAGGCTGGACTCATCTCCGGTGATGTCATTTTTGTCTGGGCTTCTGCATTCTCAGGGAGAACAACTTGAAATAATCAAGAATACGGTGTGCAATTCCCAAGGTGACCGGTTTTCTCACAGAAGTGTGAGATTAGGAGTGAGGAAGGAGGAAGGGGGGAGGGAGATAGCAAGCTAGAGATCAAAGTTTACAAATAATATTACAGATACAAATACAGAATAAGTTGATGCTGTGTGATTTGTTTCTAGCAACAGCATTTCAAGTGTTTTAACTTCTTTTAATAGATGAAAACATGCACTTCACGTCTTGTACATCCAAGAGGTAACACTGTGAACTATCTCTGACTAGTGTTATTGTTTACTTGGCGCATTGTGCCTCTACTTTGACAGAAAGGGTGTGTATTCCCAGTTAAAACTTATCTAATCACATTTTAACCTGGAAGAAAACCTTTCTTGGCCGAAGACTGAATTCTCTGCAAGGTGGTGATTTGTACCAAATAGAAATGCTGAATCTGACATCACTGCATTAAAAAAACAGATTGGATTTAACTGTGTGTTTTTTTTTCTTAACCACCACAACAAAAATAAGGAAATAAAGAGTCCAATTATTTCAGAGTATAGTTTGGACAAAACCACAGCTTCTAAAATTAAAACCCTAGCCATGTTGCATGCTGAAAAATGTAAACTGTTCATGAACACTGCACCATATCAGTTTCTACTCCAGATGGTTCTCTGTCGGGTTGGCAGCAACTCAAGAGCCTGACGAAAAAGGTGCAGGCATATGTCTTGTGTTTAAAATGAAAAAAGAAGAAAAAAAAAAAAAAGAAGGGGGGCTTCATTTTATAAACAGTTTGGTGAAAATTACAATTTCGTTTGGGACCAATTCAGTCCAGGTGCTAAGAACAGAATAAACAGGCAATACACAAAGGCAGACATGTCAGGCTTCTGTGGGAATTACATCCTTGGTTACCTTTAGAACTACATTTTAAAATACAGAGATATCACTGTTGTACACATATGTTCTCCTTCTGGCTTTTTAAATGTTAATCTTCTATTCTCACATAATAAAATAATGTAAGTCAAAGCCTAGGGCCCTTTGTGTCTCTTTTTAATTTTCTTCTGCTGCAATTTTAGTACCTGAACTGCTTGTCCCTAAATGTTTTTCCTCCTACCTGAGATCCTAATGGTCCTCCTTTTGGGCTTAGCAGATCCTGCTTTATATTCTGATTTTACTTTTGAGGATAATGTCTCCTAGAATCTGGAATGCAGATTCAGCACTAACATGCTCAACAACTTCCTCTCCAATATTAGCTTTACAACCCTGATGATATTAATACACCTGTAGAATAACATAGCTAGAATAATGCTATGACCTTACTAGAAAAACTGGACACATTTAACACAAAATCCCACCTAAAACCTTCACTTGAGAAGCATATATGGGATCTGACTTTCTACTTATCAGTAAGTAGATCATCAAATATACATCAAAATACTAACTAGTTTTCCCTGGGTGGTGGGCTTATAGGTAATTTTTATTTTGTGTTTGTATGTGTGTGTTTGTTAAAGAGCAAAAGGTCTTTCAAGTATTCTACAATAAGCAAGTAAGATTTCTATAATCAGGGAAAATCTGAAAAAATATTCCTAAAAATATTTTAAGGAACATATAAACACAAATGGAGCTTTAAAATCCAACCAAATGACAGTATCTGTCCTTCTAAAGCTTACAGTCAAAGGATTATACACTGAGTGGTGAGATTATTATGATATCTGAATGCATAATAATCAGGCCACTCAGTGTATATCTTATATAATAAAAGGCTAATATGCAAATTGTCTCCTCGATCAGGAGTTTGACAAGCAGGCAGGTCAGTCAATCGCCCATTTCCTTTCCCCTTGGCCAGACTGGCCAGACTCTACCCAGGCACGGATTCATGCACTGGGCCTCTAATACACACACACATACACATACACACACACACACACACACACACACACACACACACACACACAGAGTGGCCAGATTATTATGCATTCAGAGATCATAATAATCTGGCCACTCAGTGTATAAAACTAGAAGACCGATGCATGAAATTCGGGCAAGGGGCTCTGCAGCAGCAGCCCCAGAAGGATGTCCGGTTTAATTAACATATTATGCTTCTATTATTATAGATTACACAGCTCTGCCTGATAGGCACAGTTACTGTTACTTGAGTGTTGAGGGGCATCCACATGGTGAGGGCAGTTTTAGTTCTAAGAATTACTTTAGTGGACAGTTGTTCTGAAGCTGTTTTCTAACATTAGTGAAAATTCCAGACAGTTATTTTAGGCCTACACATACCTGCTCTTGAAACAGTTATGCAGGTGTCAATGACATCTTTATCCATTTACAGATACAATATTAAACTCAAGAAAGAGAAGACGTATTTTTTTAATGTAAAGTATGAAACTAATTGATTAGTAAATATTCTCATGGTGGACATATCTCACTTTTGAATGCTAGTATCTATCCCTTCCATTGTGGAATCACTCCTATCCCTATTCTAAGCGGCAATGATGGGCTGTCAGTCACAACTCACTATCCATTGCTTCAGATCCCTGCCACAGACCTTCCTGCCTGCTGCCACACAACAGGGGGCGGAGGGGAGCCTCATGATTCATCCTTTAAAAAAATTAATTAGTTTATTTATTTTAGATTTTATTGAATTTATGGAGTGACATTGGTTAATAAATTTATATATTTTCTAGTGTTACAATGCATCATCTGTATATTTGCATAAAGGGGATCAAATATATGATGACGAAAGAAGATTTGACCTTGGGCAGTGAACACTCATGACTCTTCTTGGTCAAAGGGACCTCATTTCTCCTGGCAACAGTGACTAAAAGTCAGCTTCATTTCCTAGGATTGATCTACAACCCATAGAAGAAAAAATTATTTTTTTTCCCCTGGGTTGCTAATCTGGAATGACATAAGCCAGGAATGGCCTGGAAAGATGAGAGGTCACACAGAGGCAGTTGTGATAGGAAAGAATGAGGTCATGCTTAGGAGGCAGAAAATCTGGGATGCAGCCCTTGCCCCAATTCTCCTAAATACAGCTGTGTCTCTGAACTTCCTATATAAGCAAATATGGAAGTCAATACCAATGTGGAAAACATCAGCAGAATATATGATAAGTATCAATCACCTTAATGATCCAAGTGCTCTGATTTTAAATTATTAAGAATAAAATAAATAATTTGGTAGAAAAAAAAACAAAAAAGAACATTAGTAGCATATATTTGTTTTTCATAGTACTCAATGAAATTTATATATGGCTTCTACACTGTTCTTTACATTTCTGAATTTTCTCAATGAGCAGATATGACTGTGGAGGGAAAACCTTAAAGTATAGACAATAACATATAAAATTAAATTTAAGAATGTTAGGTTGGCATCCATCAGTATGCAGGATGAATGAGTGGGTTGGTGTGGAGTCAGGGATGCTAAGGAAATCCATGGGCCAGTGTGTGCCTAAGAATAAAGAAGCATCTTTGGAGAGACCTAAGCAGAATCTCCAAGGAAATACCAGTAGAGATGGGCTACAGGGGGTGAAGTTGAGTCAATGACTCAATTTTTTTTTCCCTTCTGGGAGGATACAGGTATCCTGAAAAAGACGGAAGGGTATTGAGGAAGAGCTGATTTAGAAATAGAGAAGGAAGTATACTGACTCAGGTTAGTATACTAGAACCATAGAATGGAAGAGAAAAAAGGGACTTTAGATTCACCTAAAGAAAATCCTATTTTATGAGAAGGATCCTAAGACAAGCAGGCTAAGTGACTTACATTCAGGTTACATAGCTAGGGGCATATTTAGGAGTAGAAATAAGGCTCTCTCCCCACTTTTCAACCAGACTCCATCTCTCCTATCTGGCCTATAACTATGTGGTTAAGAAAACTACCCTGTATTTTATGCAATCAATTTCTTCTTTTTCTTGACTGAGACATTTATATAACATCTAAATACATTTAAGAATCAGCAATAATTAATCTGTCACCCACACAATTATGATTATTGGCATCATGTGTAGACACAAAATTAAGTGATATAGACAGTATGTCTTATGCATTTTGCACATAAAAATATCAGTGCAAAAAGATCCATTCCAGTGTCTTAGTTAAGAATGACATTCTAATGATGTGGCATGGAAAAATTAAGTATTTGAGAAAGTAATTTGTAGTGATCCCTTAATATGTTAGCAAAATTACTTAACTAGTTTGCCACCATAATTGGCAGCTCTAAATATCTGTCTTCACAGTTTGTGACAAATTTTAAATATGAAATAAATATTTTAAACTTCACTTGATATAGCTTTTTGTAATATGTGCTGTGGTGAACTATTTTAATATGCTGGACAGTAAAACTAAATGTAACAGTTCCAACATTTCTCATGGGAGTGATTTAGGGCAGACATATGTTCTTCATCAGAGTTTCCAGCAGAAATCTTAGAAATCTAGAGGGAAAAAATAGACCCTATTTATACCAAACAGTATTGCAAACCATAATGAAAAACAACAATATGATTTTTTGTTTTGCTTTGCTTTGGCAGCCCTGAAACAAGAAACCTGATATGTGAAGTGAAGGTGTATTCCTAATAAAAAGTCTAATACTGAATGCCACAATAACTGAAAGCCCATAAATTAGAACCAAGAGATGAGACAAATGCCCTTCTGACATGAATTTTCCCTACAGCGCGAAGTCCTCCTTCAGTCAAGTGTGTGGATTCTACAGTCATGATTTGTACACTGTAGAATCCAGCTTACTATAATGAGCTAAAACTTTTGTTCAAGTGTGGGTAACATGAAGACTTGTGATGCACTTTTAGGATCTCTCTTCCACTTACCACACCGCCAGCCTTGTCATTGCCAAGCCAATAGGAATGCTGAAGGTCTAAAGAACAACTTCTCGAGGGAAAGATTTGTGAAATCTTGAAAACTGTTTTTCAATCAGAATAGTGCCCTTAGGAGCAAAAATCTGCAAAAGTGCATGTTCTGAATTTGATGAATTACTGAGGGAAAACTGTGAGATGAGGAAAGAATGCAGAGGTGATAGAGTGAAGGAAGCATACAAGGAGAAATTCGTATTAGCTCCTCATCTTTTACAATTCTCTGTTTGGAAGTACTTCATATTTTACTAAGAACACTAACTTTCTACAAGGCTAGGAAAAGTACTTGGCCAACTATGAAAAAAGCTTTGTTAAAAAAACATACCTCTACTAACATAAAAAAAAAGTGTCTATGTCTTGTGCTAATAGAGATGCAAGTTTTTATAATAAAATGGCAGCCACGAAAAGCGATAATAATTTTATATTGTCTATGATTACTTGAACTTTTAAAAAGAAAGCTATTATAAACAAATTATTGCAATAGATTTTTAACCTTGGCTACAGAATGTGACTTTGTTTTATATGGATAAGGGTGTATACATGTTTTCCATTATAGAGCAGAACTTAAAATATCATAAGCTGCCTTGCACAACCTATTGAAAATAAATGCTCAACTCTTTCCTCATTTGAAGGTGATAAAGAGACATCTATTTGGGAATGCAAGTGAACTCCAGCTGAGAGCTCACTAGACTATGCTTTCCTTCCTAGTGTCTTTGAGAATGGTACTTTCCAAATGGGACCTGCCTTTCCTCCTTGTTATATGTGATTAATGTGGTCAGGGCACAGGGCAATGGACAAGTGAGAAGGAATAGAGAAGCAAAAACTTAGGGAACAAAATGGCTCAAAATCAATACTTGCAAAACGAAATATGATTTTTAAAATCATGGTAATTTATAGATTTTATTTAAATAAGTGTGTGAAGTCCTGATTATTCCAGTGAGAGTATCAAGAATCCAGCCATTATTATAAGCCAAAATTTGGGGAATTACACAAATAAGGAAGCACAGCTATGGATCTAGCAAGAAAAATACCATCCAGAACTTGAGGAGAACTTATGTACCATCCTTTCCTCAAAATTTAACTCTTCATATTTCAGTGCCAATGCCTTAGTCCCAGTGTCTGCTCCTGGTGGTGAGAAGCTCCTCATGGGGATGAGTTGGACTTTTTGGCTGGCTTTATTTTCCTGAGATGCCTTCCTTTTATTAAACTCAAACTGCCTCGTAGGGTTTTCTGTCCAATAAACAGAGTTCTGCGAGAAGTCTACTTCCACTTAGATGATATCTTTATAGAATCTATTGGAAAGAAAACCTATGTTGCCTCACTGGTAAATTTATGCCAGATTAACATTTAAACAAAAATGATTTTTTTCCTTTAGTTAAAAGAAGTCAAAAAAGGAGGTCATTAGGTCCCTTCCTTTGGTTTCTGATAAAACTGTAGAGTATCATTTTATCTGCCTAGAGATCTTTCAGATTGCCAGTAAGTCCTAGAGTAGAGATTCAAAGGCTTTCCTTTGTAATCAATACCTGAGGCAGTATCTCATATAAAAATTACAACCTGGAAATCCACAGGCTGCATCCTGGTCTTCAGTAACATTTTTGACTCATATGGTGTTTTAGAAAAATTAGCTAATTTAAAATTGGTTAATTTTAAATTTTAAAAATTCAGATTTCTGATTTCTCTCTTCCTCCCCCGCCCCGCCCCCCCCCCCAATCCATCTGCTGACTATGGGTGTCCTAGCTGGAAACGAGCAACCTTTTGGTGTATGGTATGATGCCCAACCAACTAAGCCACACTGGACAGGGCTTGATTTATTGATAGAGTAGCAACATCAGATTCATGCTCTCCTGGCAACATTTGACACAGTCCCCACCACTCCCTATTGCCTCCTTCTTTAAGACTGAATATCCTTTGCTAATTATTACTGTACTAGAGGCCTGGTGCACAAATTCAGGCATGGGTGGGGATCCTCGGGGTGGCCTGTGGGGATCGGACCAAAACCCATAGTCCAACACCACCTGCAGCTACTACCTGCCGCTCCCACTCGTCCTGGCCCCACTATGCCTGCCACAAGCTCTCATCCAATCAGTATCAATCAGGAGAGGCTGGTGCCACCACAGCAGCACTCACCAGCCATGAGCCCTGCGTCTGGTGCCCTCCCGAGGGTAGTGGCCAGCGGGCTCAGGCCAAAAACAGCTTTCTGACATCTCCCAAGGGAGAAGGGCCAAGGGACTCCATCATTGCACAATTAGGGCCAGAAAGGGACCATGGAAGGGCTCCAGGGCATGTCTGGCCCATCTCGTTCAGTCCCAATCAGCCAGACCCCAGCAGCAAGCTAACCTATCAGTCAGACCGTCTGCTCCCCGGTTGTCAGTGCATATTATAGCAAGCAGTTGAGCAGCCTTAGTATATCATTAGCATATTGTGCTTTGATTGGTTGAACAGTTGACGGGTCACGGGAAGACTGGATACTTAGCATATTAGGCTTTTATTATATAGGATTTTCACAGTTGTTTTTCTAAAACCTAACCCATTTTACTTATTTATATTACTTTCTGGTCCTTGTATGCATTTGATTTTGAAACTCCTATTGCAACCCATGCTTTCAAACATTTGTAAAGTATGGGGATACCATGTAATTATGCTTTTGGTATCTGTCAATTGAAATATACAAAGGAAAAATTCTATAACCTCAGCAATACCTTTAAATGAATTTATATATTATAAATCACAATAGCACCACAGATATTTGCATATTTAGTGTATGGGTGATATACACTGAGTGGCCAGATTATTATGTGCTCAGAGATCATAATAATCTGGCCATCAGTGTATAAAGCACACATGGAGCAGTGAACCTTTTGCTCTAAGTCTTATATTTTCCCAGGGTCCATGAGCCCAAACGTGGGCTCGCTGGTCCAGTAAAAAGAGTTCTAGTGGGAGCCAGGAGACAGTCCAGTTCCATCCTTGTATTGAACAGGCTCTTTGTTGGTGATTTTAGGTAAGACAGCCTTGATTTCTCATGTGCAAAGTGAATAGCCCAGATATTTATTGAGAACCTTCCCACCTATAAAACATAGTAATATATGCATGTGAGTCCTTACACATATCATAAACCCAAGCAACTACAGGACCTCCCAAGAATGTACCTAGGTTTTACCTAAAAACAAAAAGTTTATTAGAGAGGAAACTTCCATGGAAAAATGTGAACACAGTGAAAAATGCAATTTCACTATTTCCAAATGTTGATACAATTTTATATTCTCTCTTAAACCATGTTTAAAATACTAGCAGTATATTTGTGAATAAATTATCTCAAAGAGAATTCAGCATTATAGATATTATCTCAGTTGAGTTCAGATTTGGGGTATATTTTTTAGACTTGAGTTTATGGGTTCAAACTTACATATTCTTTTCATACCAAAAGATATGTATATGAAAATTCTTTGAACACTACAGTACTATCTAGTATTGTCAGATGTTATTATGCTATTATTACCTGATATTTCCCCAATCCTTGTCTATATAGGATTCTATTTGACAGACCTGATTCAGTAATCTGAAATTCATTGTTCATAGATGTCATTTAATACCAAGTCATCATAGCATTAAAATTCACACATTTTGGATGCTTAGTTATATTTTATATAATATTACATTGTTTTGTAGTGTTGTCTCTAAATGACCAAAAGCTCTTTGAAAAGGGATACTGCCTGATGAAAATATTGGTGATGACAATAAAATAACAATAATGATAAAAATAATGATGACAGATAACATATACTGATGACACATTAAGCACCAGAATCTGTACCAAGCACTTTGAATATTTTATGCCATGAGTTTGGTACTGAGATCCAGAGTTAGAACCAGATTTCAAGGCCTGGTCCGGAGATAGAAATATCAATGATGAGAGAAAATCATCAATTTTCCCCTACAGGATATCAAGCCTGCAATCCAGGCATGTGCCTCAATGGGGAATTGAACTGTGACCTGGTTCATGGGTTGATGCTTAACCACTGAGCTACACCAACAAAGCTATTATATGCTTTTTACTTTGATCCTTTCTCACCTCTTGACTGAAGCATGGATACAATAAGTCAAGAAAAAGTGCCCATCGTAGGACCATAATGACAAAACCATGCCTTCAAGGAGGACGGAAGGGAGGGAAGGAGAGAGGGAGGGAGAAACCAGAGAGTCCTGCTGCCTGTCTTTGATCCACTTGTAGAGAAAAATAAATCCCTCTTTGTTGAGCTAATCTGGTAAATTTTCCATTACATATATCCAGGTGCAATCTTAATGCAATAATACAGTAACTGATAATCTCAAGTTAGAAACAGGAAGTAAAAGAAGAGTCTAACAAATATAAGTTACAGTTTCTATGGCATTAGTATGACTCTCTCTTGAACCACCTAATTTTTAGATAATCATTCACTTCCTAGCTTTATTCTCAGCATCACTAAATATATCTAACCCCTACTGACCTTTTCTTTAAAAATAGAATAAAGATTCGGGAAAATAAATCAATGAGTAACATACAAATTGTTTTCCAAAAATAATTTTTTCCAAAATAGTTTGGGATATTAAAATCCATATGCAAGTTTTGTTTGTCTTTGCTTCTGATTCCAGAACTTTCTGACCAACCAATCTTAGCACACTGATTTGCCCCTAATAGGTTCCAGGTGTGCCAAGCTTCATTTCAGTTCACAGGTCAACTGGGTAGGGCCTAGAGTATCCAGAGCCCCCAGGGCTAGTTGGCTCTGTCCATAAGAGTCCTGCCTATTTACCTCAGTATACTTTGCAAATATTCTCACTGCCTGTGTGCATCACAATGCACTGCCCTATGACATCTAGATGCTATAAAAATAATAACATCAAGGGGGGGGGGAAATGACCTATTAACAATACTACATGGATCAAAAATTAGCTCACACACATAACATTGTTTTGTTCTCGACAAAATCTTGAGTGGTCAATAGAGCACTCATGTTTATTATTATCAAAGATGGGTGATTTGTCCCATAACACACACTGCTAGGAAATGGCAGAGCCAGGACTTCTGAATCAAGGATTTCTGCCTCTGAGCCCTATGCTTTCCTGTAGGATGCCATTCCGAGTCTGTACAGATCTTTAAAATTCGCATTTTGAGTTCATTCTCTGAAAGAGAGTTCAAATGGTTTTCCTTTGTTTTTTCTTGTGACTGCCATGCAAACACTAATGTATATGGAAACTGAAACACTCTTTGAACTTAGCAAGACTGAGAAAAAACATATTTAGGACACACCAATTTTCTTTCTTCAGCTCCCATAGCTGATTACCCAGAAAACCAGCCCTTGTTATTTTGTGTGAGTGGAAAAGAGGGTTTTTGCCTACCACTGTCCCAAAAAGTATCTATTAAAAATAAAGTTGTAGGTTGCCATTGATCATGCTGAAGTTTTGTTTTGATTTGCCAATTATAATTTCTCATTGTCCTTTCCATAAAGGGAATAGGGAGAAAGAAAAGAAGTTGTCAAAACTAAATTACATATTTAACATATAAAAGGAAATCTGAATTTTACATACAAAGCAATTATTGTCAAGAGATATTACTGAGATAAAAAAAAAAAACTAAGTTTGCTTAGTCCTGTCTTAGCAAAGCTAGACAACCAATAGATTTCAATGACTAGAAATGATCATTTAATTTCTTTATAACAATGCAGAAATAAAGAGGATACATGCATAAACATAGAAAGGTATACAGAAACATCTCTAAGTAGCTATTATAGACAGATTCAAGTGTACAACCCATATCTAAAATATTAATCAAATATTAATTCACTTGTTCAGAAAACAAGAAAATGATGGAATGGTTGAGTACACATGGCTTAACACAATAAGTGAAAGCAAGTCTAAGTGAGAGAATATAATAAATGCAGGGGTAATAGAAGTGAGGTAGCAGCAGGTATAGAATTTTGTGTTTAAAGACGTGGGATCTAAATCCTGAACACCAGGATTCAAATCCTGGCTCAATCACTCAGCAATTGGGTGATGATAACATGCTTAGGTTTTTAAGTACAGAAACAGTGTTGTTCTCTTGATCCTATCAATAGCTAAGAGTAGTAAAATTATAGCATTTTATAAAAAGTAGAATTCTTATATTGACTCATTGCTTATTTTCAATAATACTTTTTAACCAACTCTTCATCAACCACACAATGTGCACAAGGCATAAAATAAATTCTGCCACCCTGTAATAAATAAGCCTAGACTAAGTTGGAATAACATAAGCACAACTCTGTAGGCAAGTTCATGGTAAAAAGCCAAGCTAATCTAGTTCTACAATATGCACATTTGAAAGCAATTCGATTCTTCCAGTACATAATGGACATCCCATCCCTGTTCCACAAGACTGAGTCATGACAGCCTCAACACTTCCCTCTTACCTGTTATCCTGGGGTGCACATTACACATTCTCCTCAGCAGCTAGCTGCAAACATGAACCCTACTTCTCAGGACACGATTTTACAACCTACTTAAGGAGGGGATGTCTAACCAGCAAAGTCAGTCTATCTTCAGAAGTCCAGTCCTTTTGGTGTGCACAAAGGTTGATAAGTGCATGTGTGTTCCACTGGTAAGTTCACTTGAGTTAAATTTAAGAACCAAATCTCATCAATCCAGTTTAAGCTGTACATGCAAAGTTAATCCAGGGAGAAATATATACTTAGTATTACAAAATACGGTGTCTCTAAAAGTTTTAAGTATATTAAATTCCAACAAATTCTTAATTCTTCAACTGCTACACATACAAATTTTCCTAATACAAACATTAATGTGCAGAAGTGTTTTAAAATGTGAAATCACAGTTAAAAGCAAGCAAAGGCAATATCCTGAGCAATCATAAATATAGAAACTAATAAAGAATGAAATGCTAGGTCAATAAACACCTCGAGCAAATATTAAATGAATACTTGTACAGCATGACTTCAATTCCCAAAATAATAAAGGAACTACTAATGTTACAGAAAAGCTATCCAAATAGCCTCAGCTGAAACACACCATCTTTGTTGTCTGTTTCTGAAATTACTCATTTCAAGAATAACGTCCAATTAAATTCTCGTAGCATTCAATTTTACTCTTAATCAAATCACTGTTCTTAGCATTGTATAAGCCATATTAAAGCTTCAATACTCGTCTATAGCCAAACACAAGTAATCACATCTAGTGCTGCACCTAAATGAAATGGAAACAAATTCCACACGTTTTCCTTAAGTAGATTTTAAGTTGGCAAACAGGTTCTACACTAAGCAAGGAAACGGCTCATTTCTGTAGAAATTCGGTTTCCATCTCATCAGAGTTTCATTTTCCATAACCACATATAGGAAAGGTCAGTGGTGGGCAAGAAGGAGAACACACATGTGTAGGAGCAATCTGATGCACCCCAGGGAGGAGCAACAGGGGCTAGGAGGGAAAGCTGGCAGATACACCAGCTGCCTCAGCAGAGCCTTCCTGAATATGTACATCCTACATACATATCCATTAGTGAATGGAAACTCGGTATGTTTTTAAAGCATTTGAGTTTTATGGGTAAGTTTTAATAACATCTGTAAGTTTCCAACAGAATTAGGCTCAGTCCATACTAAATGATACTGGAATTCACAAAAAATAAAAATAAAAATATTGAATTTGATACTGAATAAAACAAATGAATGTCTCTCTGAGTGATATCACAGTTCTTACTGAAGTGAAAAGTTAGATTTTATGATATTTAATTTTATATTTCTCCCCACTTAACATAGTCTACTTTACTAGGATGTTTTGTATTAATGAATTAGTTCAGATTCAAAATGAAATATGAGAAGTCAAAATAGAAAGCTACTCTGGAATATGGCAACTCTTTAATCCTATAAGATTGTATACTATCTTAGGAAAACTTTTTTTTAAGTTTTAAATGACAATACCAAAGAGAATATGTCAACAAAAACCCTTTGAGTAGGATGCACCACATTTTATATTCTCTTTTAAGATGTTATGCCCTATGAGTATTTTGTTAATTTAACAAGGATATGGCTCTAAGGAATATGAATTCTGACAAGCAACTAGAAGCCATTTCACTCCCCCGACTGGAAAAAAATATATACTGCAGTGAGAACCTCTGATCCTAAAAGCTAGCTAGTGTTTATCATACCTTATGAAATTCCAAACCATTCCAAAAAACATGGCTACATCCTCTTTCAGAAATGGCTGTTATTATTTTTATTTTATTATTGACTTTAGAGAGAGGAAGGGAGAAAGAGAGAGAGAAACATCGATGTGAACGAGAAACATCCCCCGCAACCTGGGTATGTGCCCAGACCAGGAATCGAACCTGCCACCCCTTGGTATACGGGACGGCGTTGCAACCAACTGAACCTCACCAGCCAGGGCTGAAATGGCTTTTATTGTTAAACCTGTTTTCTGTATCACTGATGTTTATGTATTGTATCTTTGGTAAGCACTCACCTGTGATTTTTTGCAGCAAAGGTGACAACTTAGACTCCTCACATAAGACTTGAGCCAGTGCTTCCTTCACCTTTTCTTCTGTTTCAGCCAGGTGTTTGTCCTCTGTGAACTCTCCAGTGACAGAATAAATGTATATGAAGAGGACCAACAGCTCTTCTGGGCTGTAGTCATCGTTGGTCCTTTGATCTGAAGGCTTAATCATGGGCAGCAGTTGATTTAACACAACAGGCATCGTTGACTCCCCGATGCTCTGAAATAAAAGATGGTAATGTGAAAATACGTCAAGCTTGTACAAAGATGTAATTTATACACTACATCACATAGGATGCAAACAACGCTTAGATGTTCAATGTCTAGATTGTTTCTTATTTGTTTGTCTCGTCCTGGAGAGAATACTGCATGAAGTCTAGTGTTAGAGTTGTTGTTTCAAAAGGTCTATTTTATTTTTTTGTTAATTCTCACCCAAGGTTATTTTTTCCATTGATTTTTAGAGAGAGTGGAAGGGAGAGAAACAGACAAAGAGAGAGAAACAAGTTTGACAGAACATCAATTGGTTGCCTCCCACCCATGGGGACTGAGCCTACAACTGAGAAGATATGTGCTTTTGACCAGAATAGAACCTGGGACCTTTCAGTCTGCAGGCAAATGCTCTATCTGCTGAGTCAAACTGGCTAGGGTGAAAGATCTATTTTATAAAACACCTAGTCCAATTGTAGACCCTTTTATATTATCTTAAATATTACTTAAACAGAGTCCACTAGTTTCAAAACTAAAAATACAAGTACTTCAGACACTAGAAATACTATCTAATAAAAGAGTAATATGCAAATTAACCATCACTTGGCTACACCTACAAGCCACACCCACCAGCCAATCAGGAGCAAGTATGCAAATTAACCCAACCAAGATGACTGCAGTTACAGAGTGAGCAGGAAGTTTGGGATTCTCTGGCAATGGAGGAAGCCAAGCTTTCCACACACCTTGGCAGGACCAGGCCTCCACTCAAGGCTACAAAGTTTCAATTATAGAAGATGGATAAATCCCAGATACCAGGGCCTCCACTTGAATCTCTGTGCGGGATGGTGGCTGGCCAGCAAACCACCACAGGCCCTTCACCCAGGCCACTCCATGCCCCAAGGGAACCCCCACCCTGATCCAGAACACCCTTCAGGGCAAACCAACTGGTCCCCACCTGTGCACTAGGCTTTTATCCTATGTAATAAAAGAGTACTATGCAAATTGACTGTCACTCTAACACACAAGATGGCTGCCCCCATGTGGACACAAGATGACCACCACAAGATGGCCAGCAGGGGAGGGCAGTTGGGGGTGATGAAGCCTGCAGGGGAGGGCAGTTAGGAGCAAACAGGCTGGCAGGGGAGCAGTTAGGCATCAATCAGGCTGGCAGGGGAGTGGTTAAGGGGTGATCAAGCTGGCAGACAGAAGCGGTTAGGGGCAATCAGGAAGGCAGGCAGGCGAGCAGTTGAGAACCAGCAGTCCTGGATTGGTAGGATTGGGTCTAAATGGACAGTTGGACATCCCTTGAGGGGTCCCAGATTGAAGAGGGTGCAGGCTGGGCTGAGGAACACCTCCCCACTTCACAAATTTTGTACACTGGGCCTCTAGTTTAAAATAAAATTAATGCATTTGTAAAGTAAATGATTACTAATAAATATCCATATATTCAAATGAGTGTTGATACTCCTTCAAAAAAATGACCTCAGCTTTTGCAGCATATTCTTTTTAACATTCTCTATATTGGTGAATATCAGTCTAAATAGGTGTTGTTGTTTTAATATAATAATGCAAAGCCATTTTCTCCTAATTCTGGTGAATATATAAGGGATCAAGCTGGGTAATGTCACTTGGGGTTCAAGATATCTTTGGCTTAGTATGAAGGTAATTCACCTAATACCTTGAAAACATTTTTGCTTTTAGCTCTTCCACCAATTTCTTGAGTGGTAGTTAGCAGAGAATTTCAAAATTCCTTGCATGTGAAAATAATATTGCATTCCTGCAGTAACGTATAACTTACAAAGCACTATGCACATTTGTAGTACAGATTCTGAGATTTCGGTGAATAGATAAATCCCCATTCTAAATAGTGTGGTTTAATTTCATCTATAATAAACTCTATAACACAAAACTTAACTATTTGTATTTATATTAAAACCAGGAGAAAAATGATCACCACTTGCAACTTGCACATTATCCACTCAAGAAGTATTAATTGAGCATCTACTCTTCTCAGGTACTATTCTAGGTCTGCAGATACAGCAGTGAACAAAACAAATCCCCTGCTCTCATAGAGCTCACAGTCTCGTTGAGGGAAATAGACCATTAAAAAGCTAAAGAAGCTTTTTGGCTCAGTGGATAGAGCGTCAACCTGCAGACTCAAGGATCCCAGGTTCGATTCTGGTCAAGGGTATGTACTTTGGTTGTGGTCACATCCCCAGTGGGGGGTGTGCAGGAGGCAGCTAATTGATGTTTCTCTCTCACTGATGTTTCTAACTCTCTCTCTCTTTCCCTTCCTCTCTATAAAAAAATCAATAAAATTTAAAAAAAGCTAAAGAAGTAAAATATAAAATATATTAGATGATGGTAGAATAGAGAATAATAAAGCAGGAAAGGAAGATGGGACTTCAGGGTGTATGTTTATGGTGGTGAACATGCACTATTTTAAAGAGGAAAAGCCATGTGAATATGGGAGTATTGGATTAAAGAAAGATCTATAAAACCCTCTCTCCTTCTGAATGAAGTTGGCAACAAGCAGTGGAATGTGACTTGTATTGGGATGACTACCCAAAACAAGTTTTTTTTGTCAAGTCACTTTTACACCTGAAAAAATCTTTATGTATCATGTCAAGGTTATGGTTCACAATTATATTATTTAGTACACGAAAAACAGCTGTTGCCATTTATTTCCACTAAAAATCTTGGATATTCACAATGTATCACACAAAATAAAATGGTAAGTTTTTGGAATGAATAAAGTACAAATGAATAAAGAACAGAACAGAGATTTTACTGTTACATGGTGACAAGACATGATTCATCAAGTATAAACACACCCACTTCTCAAAGGAAACACTGAAAGTTTTGAAGGCATCCTAGAATTGTTCTATAGCTTCAGGATTCTCTTGAGAGGAACATTTAAGTATTCTTTCTTTGCTTTACAAGCTGCCAAAAACAATTTAAAACAAAGGAGCCATGTTGTTGGCCTGTTTAAAGAGGGGTTGTGTGTGGGGGTTGTGGTATTCTTTCTTTCTTTCTTTCTTTCTTTCTTTCTTTCTTTCTTTCTTTCTTTCTTTCTTTCTTTCT
>JAAGEH010002528.1:24577130-24617844 GCA_011751065.1 Lasiurus cinereus
TCTTTCTTTCTTTCTTTCTTTCTTTCTTTCTTTCTTTCTTTCTTTCTATCTCCAACTCCTTGGATGACATTAAGCAGATTCCTTCATTGTTTTATAACCCATTTCTAAAAAGCAAGTGTATACATCAAGTATTTTTCCTACAGAAGGCCTATGAATCTTTCCTAGAACAAAAGGATTTTTAAGGGATAGTTAGAAAAAGAAAAACATAGTAGGACAATCATCATAATCATTTGAAAGGACTCACTCGCTCACATCTGTCCATCAGAGCATCTCTCCCAAATTGCAAATCTAAAATATGTTTTACTAGAGAGTGAAATCCCTTAGTAGTGTCATTCCAGCAGACTTCCATTGGCTAGGTAATACCTGAGCACACCAAATCCTAAAATTTCATTCTCATCTGCTCACTGCATTCCAAGAAGTTAATTATGGAGTTGAATATAGAGCCAAAAGTACTGATCAGTCAGAAAGAAGCATCCGATGCAGAGGAAGTAAAGAGGCTCCATCTCCAACAGCCTGAGTCCAATCTTGACTGTTCCTCTATCTAGTTCCTTAGCCTCTTATAACCTCTTTATCTCTAAAAGGACATGATATAATTAGAGGATAGCTGAGCTTTTAAATTATATTTTTGTCAAGTGCTCCATTCTCACTTTCTCCCTCCAGTAGAAGACAGAAAATCATGTTCTTACTGTTGATTATACAGCAAAATATAAGAGCAAAAGAAAATAAAAAAGCTTTACTATGTAAGCAAATGTAGATACAGAAATACTGCAGACATGTGTGCAACATGGACTGCTATATATAATGCATTTCCTAATTCTGGTCACTTGCAGGTTCTAGAAGCAATGACATTCTAGTAGCAATGAGCACACTCAGTGGTCAGATCTAAATTTCTAATATCTTATATTATAAAAGCCTGATATGCTAAGTGTCTGACTGTTTGTTCAACCAGTCAACCAATGGCTATGATGTGCAATGACGCTCCAACCAGGAGTTTAGCTTCCTGCTGGGGTCTGGCAGATTGGGATTGGGTGAGAAGAGCCAGACATGCCCTGGAGCCCTCCTACAGACCCTTCCCATCCCCAATCATGCACCAGTGGGGTCCCTAGGCCTGGCCGTGTGCCCTCTCACAATCTGAGACCCCTTGGAGAATGTCGAAGAGCTGGTTTTACCCCAATCCCCGCAGGCCAGGCCGAAAGTCCCCACTGGTGCACGAGTCCATGCACCAGGTCTCTAGTTCCAAAATAAAAGGAAACAGGGATCCTTGGGGAAATGGCTAATTCAGGGATGGTTTAGGGAAAATACAAGAGGAACCTGGGAGATCTTGCAGTGCCTGAAAGTAAAGAAAGTCCTGAAGAAAAACAACAACACAGCAACACAAAAGAATGGAGATAACTGGAAGACCTCCCAGCAGCCAAAGCTAAAACAATTTGAGCAAGAAAATTAAGTTATAATGGATTATAATCCAAAATATAGAATAAATGTGCATCATGCCATACTGATATAAATGAGTGCATTAATTAATAAATGTAGGAGAAAAGAAAAACCTTCCTTACAGAAAAGTCCCAATAACTAATGCAAATACACCCCACCTGGAGGTAGAGCTCAATATCCCCACCTTTTGAGTGTGGGCTGCACATGATGACTTGCTTCTCAAAAAATCATGGATAAAAAGAGGAGGGAGAAGATCAAGGTTAATATTACCAATGATAAGTTATATTGATATTGTGTCCCTACTATGATGTTATGAGAATGACATTCATTTTTGTTTTCTCCCAAACCTAAAACTGCATGACAAAGCATCAGATAAATCCTGAGAAACATTCTACAAAATGCCTAGCTAATACTCTTCAAAACTGTAAAGGTCATGAAAAACAAGGCTGAAAAACTATCATACGCCAGATGAGACTAAGGAAACAGAATGACTAAATGTAATTTGGGATCGTGAAATAGAGAAAGGACATTAGAGGAAAACTAGTAAAATCAGAATAAAGTCTGGAGTTTATACTTAATCACAATGGACCAATGTTGGTTTCTTAGTTTTGACAAATGTACCACAGTAATGTAAGATGTTAACAATATACTTGGGATATATAGAAAAATCTCTGTGTTATCTTGGCAACTTTTCTATATATCTAAAACTATTCTGAAATAAAGCATTTATTGGGAAGGAAAGAGGAAGAAGAGGGAAGGGGAGATTAGATGAGACAAACACAGGTAAATGTTGGTCTCCTTTCTGTCAGACAATTTCAGCTCCATATGAGGAAGAACTCCTACAACTAGCACCAAGGTAAAAGACCAACGAAGGACATAATAAACTTTCCACCAATGGCACAGGGAGGCAGTGTGATCATCTGGCAAAGATGTAACCGAGAGAATCCCATGCTACTGTGGTTTGGAAGGTAAATTAGAGTTTCCTAGTGCTATCCATAAAACATGGCTCCAGACTGGATAGATATTCATCTTCTGGTTTTCTCTGCTCTTAGAATGAAATACCAAGAAGGAAAGAAAAAAAATCAGTGATCCCCTAGATTGAAACCTTTTTAAAAGTGAAAGAAAGACTCTGAGGAGGATTAATAATGAGGATGTGGAAGTAAGATTACATCCCTGGATTTGAATCCTGGCTAACCCGTTATTAGCTGTGTGATCTGGGGCAAGTTATTTAACTTCGCCAAGTCTCAGTTTCCTCGTCTATAAAATGGATATAAAACCACAAATACTTGAATATTGATTGATCCCAAACTATAGGCTCCTATTTTCATAATTCTGAATTATGTAATTAAGTAATTCTGACAGCTGAGGCCCATTTGGCTCAGTGGATGGAGCATTGGCCCAGGTTCGATTCCAGTCAAGGGTATGTATCTTGGTTGTGGGCACATCCCCAGTAGGGGTTATGCAGGAGGCGGTTGATCGATATCTCTCTCTCATTGATGTTTCTAGCTCTCTATCCCTCTCCCTGCCTCTCTGTGAAAGATCAACTTAATATATATATATGAAATAATTCTGACAATTACTTAAAATACTTTGAGGTTAAAATAGAGGAATCCCCACCACAGGACAGGCTTTTTCAGGACTCAAACATAAGGGGACACCCTCTTTTCTGAGGACCAAATTTGGTGGAAATACTTTCCCCTATATCTGAGAATAGACAATAATAGGGGAGTAACCAATATGGCGGCATAGGTGAACACTACACTGCTGCCTCGCACAACAATTTCAAAACTACAACTAAAAGACAGAACGGACAGCATCTAGAACCACAGAAAAGCTGGCTGAGTGGAAATTCTACAACTAGAAGGAAAGAGAGGGGCTCACAGAGACCCAGAGGAGCTGCAAAAAGCTGAGGAGAGAGTGGGTGCTGGAGTGCCTGGCTGGCTTTCTCTGGCAGAAGGGAGACGGACACTCCCAACGGCATTGAACCCCTTATCCTACGACATAAACCCCAGGTCCAGCCGAAACTCATACGGGGAGAGTTTGGGCTGTGAAAAGGGAGAAGTACTCGGAAATTTAGGGGAGTCGCAAAAGGGCAGAAGTTGGGCCCCGCGCATAGCACTGCATGCAAAAGACCGACTGCTGATTGTGCCACTGGCTTTCACAAGTAGGCAGGAAACAAAGCATCCCAACTGCGCCACTTCTAACTCCACTAAACCCCAGATTCGGCGAAACCCTGGGCTCCCAGATTCATATGGTCCCGGAGCGCAGAGGAGCTGGAAAGGCAGCAGTCTAGAGGCACTGCGAGAGCATGCGCACACAGGGATCGCTCCAGCGATTACCCAGTCACGTGAGACTCAGGGGCCGTGGAGTGCGGGGCCAACTGGAAGACAAGGCGGTCCCTTAAGCCCTGAGACTCCACCCATCCCAAGCTCAACAGAGAGGCTTTTGCAGTTTTGCAAGTCTAGTATCATAGGGCTGAATCCAACACAGAAGTTCTCCCAGCATAGTGAAAATGCAAAGACAAAGTAAGAGATCACAAACAAAAGAAATGGAGGAAAACAAACGACTGGAAATAGAGTTCAAAACCACGGTTATAAGGTTTTTCAAGAATATCCTAGAAAAGATGAATAAAGTTAGTGAGACCCAAGAGGAGATGAAAAAGAACCAACTAGAGATGGAAAAGGACCAATTAGAGATGGAAAAGGACCAACTAGAAATTAAACATATACTGACTGAAATAAAAAATATTATACAGAGATCTAACAGCAGACTAGAGGAAGGTAAGAATCAAGTAAACAATTTGAAATATAAAGAATCAGAAAACACTCAACTGGAAAAGCAAAAAGAAAAGAGAATCCAAAAATGTGAAGATAATGTAAGGAGCCTCTGGGACAGCTTCAAGCGTACCAACATCAGAATTGGGGGGGTGCCAGAAGAAGAGAGAGAGCAAGATACTGAAAAACCTACTTAAAGAAATAATGACTGCAAACGTCCCATATCTGGTAAAAGAAATAGATTTATAAGTCCAGGAAGCATATAGAACCCCATGTAAAAGGATCCAAAGAGGACTACACCAAGACACATCATAATTAAAATACCAAGAGCAAAAGACAAAGAGAATATTAAAGGCAGCAAGAGAAAAACAGTTCATTACCTACAAGGGAGCACCCATATGACTGTCAGCTGATTCCTCAACAGAAATGATGCAGGTCAAACGGGAGTGGCAAGAAATATTCAACGTGATGAACAGCAAGAGCCTGCAACCAAGAATACTCTATCCAGCAAAGCTATCATTCAGAATTGAAGGGCAGATAAAGAGCTTCACAGATAAGAACAAGCTAAAGGAGTTCATCAACTCCAAACCAGTATTATATGAAATGTTGAAAGGTATTCTTTTAGAAGAGGAAGAAGAAAAAGGTAAAAGCCAAAAAATTATGAATAACAAATACATGTCTATCAACAAGTGAATCTAAAAATTAAGTGAATTAAAAATTTGATCAACAGAATAAACTGGTGAATATAATAGGATCAGGAGCACAGAAAGGGAGTGGACTGATAATTCTCAGGGGGAAAGGGGTGAGGGTTGTACAGGGAGAGACTGGACAAAAATCATACACCTATGGATGAGGTCAACGGGATGGAGGTAAGGGTAGAGGGAGGGATGGGAGCAGGGTGGAGGGGAGCTATGGAGGGAAAAAAAGAGAAACAAACGTAATAATCTGAATAATAAAGATTTAATTAAAAAATAAATAAATAAAAGAAAAAAATAGACAATAATAGCTTCTGCTTCTTAAGGTTGTTTTAAAGATTAAATAATAGAAGTAAATCACATAGCCTTGCATAAATATTAACTATTACTCCAACTCCTATTGCCTGAACTGCTTCCTTCCCTAACTCCTATACCTTCTAGGAATAGGAGTTAGCAGTCTCGAAGGAGGGAGCAGCAGCCTGCAAACACTGGATGTGAAACCACATCTTGGAACTTAGCTGCAAAGTTAGTCAAAGGTGAAAGGCAATATAAACATTATTATACATTGCCATTAAAAAAGCACACATGGAACAAACCACAACCAAAGCAAAAAATAAAAAGACTTCTTTATGAAATACCAGGGATTAAATTTCGTATTCATTTGCTATAAATGGGCCTACTGGTAGGAGGTGGAAGACTGGAGCTGTGTTGAGAGTGACAAAACTATTCTGTAGACTGGGGCTCCTGTTATTTTTGAATGAGTCCCCAGTAACTTCATACAAAAGGTCCTCTGTCAAATGCATATTGTCTTTAGAAAATCCAACTTTTGGACTGAATTAAAACACCTCTGCAAGATCAGAGTCCATCTCTCTGCTGGCTACCTCTGCAGGCACGAGGAGCAAAAGGCCATATTCTGTGTAGCTGCAGAGCAGGTTGGCTAGTTTCACACCTGCTCCTCCATTCTGCAGTCCTGCAGACTCAGTGAAACTCGAAGCCACCCTAAGGTGCTACAATTCCTCCAAGCTCCTGCTCGGTCCCAGGCACGCTGCCAGAAAGGGCCTGAAGGAGTGCCTACTACCCCACAGCATCACTTGCCATCCTTGCACTAAGACTTGCCACTATGCCTTAAATTCTTAAGCCATTCTGCTTCTTTATATATCCCAGGCAAAACCCAAATCTTGGTATGTGTAAGGATAACTCATTGATGTACTTATGCATTCTTTATTGTTTACATACAATGTGCCAGGTACTGTGATATACTCTGAGCATACAAAGAACAAAGGAAGATACATGATTCGAGAGCTTACAGGAGAGTGGGAGTAGGAGTAAACAGTAGTGAGGATGCAATAATCAATGCTTTAGTACAGCTATCTGTTCACTTCAGAAAGACAGTAAAGGAATACCTGAGTCCTGGAAGAAGTGGCACTGCAATTGAGTCAAATAATCAACCTCTCATATGAGGAAGGAGCAAAGCTCTGAGCAATGAGCAATGAGCAATGAGATAGAATCCTTCCTTCATTACTTTAACAAAATTTTAATGCACACTTACTAAAATTGTGTGCTAGGCAGAAAAATGGCCCCCCAAAGAAGCCCAAACTCTAGCTCCCAGAATTGTAAATATATTACCTTAAATGGCAAATGGGATTTTGCAGCTGTTTAAGTTACAAATCCTGAGACGGGGAGACTAGCCTCCATTATTGGGTGACCCCCATCTAATCACATGAATCCTTAAAGTAGAGGGCCTCTCCCATGGTTAGACGGAGATGCAATGATGAAGGATCAGAAAGAAGCAACACTGCTGGCGTTGGAGGTGGAGGAAGCGGGCCACGAGCCAAAGAATGCTGGGGCCTCTAGAAGTTGGAAAAGACAAGGAAACAGATGCTCCTTTAGAGCCTCCAGGAAGAGATGCAGCGCAGCCAACACCTTGATTTGAGTTCAGCGAAGACGGTGTCAAACTTCTGACCTACACAACTGTAAGATAGTAAATGTATGTTGTTTTATGCCACTAGGTTTGTGGTGGTTTGCTGTATCAGGAATAGGAAACCAATACAAGTAGTTTGTGTAAGGAAGGGCATGAGAAACTCCACATCAGGGCCCATGGTCCAGAGAAATTGGTACACAGTTCCATAAATAATTGTCAAATAACCAAACGAATAAGAAGAGCAAGCACAAAGGTGCCTAGGTGGTACCTTTCTTTTCCATCTGTACCACTAGGCATCTAGTGAGTGCCTTCAGGGATGTTACAGAAAGGGAAGGCATGGAGACACATCAAATTTAAAATGTGCTACCTATCAGTTTCACCTAGAACTAGTTAGTTCAAAATCATGTAATATTGATCAGGCCCAGCATAATCATGTAGGACAGTGATTTTTTTAAAGTGTGGTCTATACACTCAAAATTCCAGAGACCTTTTCAAGACATTCACAAGGTCAAAACTGGTTTTACAATAATACTAGACATTCTTTGCTCTTTTCATTGTGTTGACATTTATGCTAATAGTGCAAAAATAATGGGAGTAAGATTGCCGGTACCTTAACACAGATCAAGGAGAGTGGCTGGAAACTGTGCTAACAGGCATTGTAGTCTTTATCACTATGCTATGTACTCACAGTTGGATTTTTTAAAAAGCCAATTTCACTTAAGAATGCTCTTGATTAAGCAGTAAAAATTAATCTTACCAAATGTCAACCCTTAAAGGTCTCTTTAATATTCTGTGTAATAAAATAGGAACTTTGTATGAAGCACTCCTGTTATATACTAAGTGCAATGGTTATCTGGGGGGAAAAGCGCTTACGTCATTATTTGAGTTGTGAACTGAACTAATGGTTTCTCTCATGCAATAGCATTGTTAATTGAAAGAATTTCAGATAGAGAAAGTATGATTATTAAGACTTGGGCATTTGCCAAACATTTTCTCAAAAATGAACAAAGTGACCTTGTTCCTTCAAGAAAAACAACTGATATATTTATTGCCAATGATAAAATTCTGCCTTTTAAGCAAAAATTCAAATTTTGGAAACTTGTATTTGCCAGATTCTCTACACTTAAAGACTTTCTGATGAGATTAATGGTGACATTAAAAATGTGATTTTTTTGAATTGCATAATGAAATGTATCAACATTTGGAAGAGCTGCCTAACTCAGTGAGCCAATATTTTCCACATGACCAAAGTATGATGTAAGAAAATCAGTCATAGGTACAAGATCCATCCAAAATAAAAGATAAATGAGAGAATTTTAATACTAAATAGTACAAAAAGCTCATTGATATGGTTTCCAACCCCACATTACAACTGACTTTAAGAAATTACTACTTTTATCTGCAAACATCTGAAAAGGCTATCAAAATATGCCTCCCTTTCCCAATCATACATCTGCATGAGGCTGTATATTCTTCATATAGTTCAATCAAACAACTTTTGGCAGCATATTAAATGAGGAGGCAAATACGAGAATCCAGTTGTTTTCTATTCAGTGAGACATTAAAGAGATTTGCATAAATATAAACCAATGACATTCTCACTTATTTTTTACTCTATTTCCCTCCCCCCTTTTTTTAAAAAAAAATTAATCCTCACCTGAGGGAACTTTTCCATTGATTTTTAGAGAGAGAGTGGAAGAGAGAAGGAAAGACAGAAAGAAATATCTATGTGAGAGAAACACATCGATTGGTCTCCTCCTGCACATGCCCCAACCAGGCCAGGGAAGAGCCTGCAACTGAGGTACGTGCTCTTGACCAGAATCGAAGCCAGGACCCTTTGGTCCACAGACCAATTCTCTACCCACTGAGCCAAACTGGCTAGGCTCTATTCCCCTTATTATGGCTAAATTGCAGATGAAGTGATAGTAGGCACTATTTTCTTTGAGAGGAAAGCAAAGCAATATAGGTTACTTAAATCAGAGCTTCTCAAAATTTAATGTGCATATGAATTACTTAGGGCTCTTGCTAAATGCAAATGCTGATTCTTTAGGTCTGGGATGGGCCTGAAGATTCTGCATTTCTAACAAATTCTCATGTGATCCCAATGCTGCTGGCCTATGGACCACGTTTGGAGTGACATCTGGACTGAACCACTCATCAACTTCTAGACTGCCATGTGTATGGAAAATAAATTATCCTGTCTGAGTCACTATATTTGTAGATTTCTTTGATATCTCACCTTAACCTGAATACCAACCTAACTCATAAATCTATATCTCTAGCCAAATTTCTCTCCTTGTTCCATACCCATATAGTCAGCTGCCATTGGACTTCTCCACTCATACAACTCATCTGCAACTTAACTCAATACATCTAAAACTGAAATCCAGATTTCTTTGCCACCAAATCTGCTTCTCAGTCTGCATACCTTATACTGTTGTGTGGTAACATCATTGACCAACACAGAAACTTGGACTCTACTTCAGCTTCCCCTTTCCCTGCCACAATGAGTAAGCCACCAAGTCCTCATAATTTTATATGACTACTAGAGGCCCAGTGCATGAAAATTCATGCACTGGAGTGGGGATCTCTTAGCCCATCCTGCCCCCTCTCACAGTCCGGAAGCCCTCAGGGGTGGGAGGCAACACAGTGATCAGGGAAAGGCGATGCCCCATCACACCTCTGCTGCTGCCACTGCCGGCAGAGAAATCTTGGTGGCCCTGGTCACCTGAGCCTCAGGCAGCCCTGAGCAGCTGGGCAGCCGACATCTGAGGCTTGCCTGAGCCTCAGGTGTCACCTGGGCAGCCACCATCTGAAGCTTTCCTGTGCTCTGGGCTGGCCCTGGGTGGCTGGAGGGCTGAGGGGACTGGGGGACTCCGGAGGCAGGCACACAGCAAGGCTGGGCCCATCCCTTCCGCCCTGGTGGGGCTAAGAAGACAGAGTGCTGCCATCTTGTGGCTGTGGGTGCCACCATCTTTGAGGATGGGGTGATCGATTAGCATATTCCTCCCTTATTGGCTGTGGGTGCCATCATCTTTGAGGGCGGGCCAGTCAATTAACATAGTCTCTCTTTATTAGATAAGATGTCCTCCTCTCTATCCCTTCCTTTACCACCTAAGTTGTAACTACCATTATCTCTAGCCATGATTTATCTCATTCCAAACCAAACATTTGATCTCCTAAACATTATTTCATGGTTTCCACTGCCTACAAGATGAAGCCTTTATATGACATATGCATTCCATGAGTAATGGCATAGATAAGGCATTAAGAAGACTCAATAGGATAAGATGTAAAGGAACACAGCAACCCTGGAAGCCTCCCAGTTATTCCTTTGTTCCAGGGGCAGGGAATTCTAAAAACAGGTTAGTTTTGCCTGTTGTTGTTTTTGAGAGGCTACTCTCAAAGTATGAACATGCTTCCCAAAACCTATTCCTCCAAGTGGCACTTGGAATGAGCTGGCATTCTGTATCTGTGGAGGAAATGATACCCTGGCACTGAGAAATGGCAAAGTCCTCAGTTGAAGTGAAAACAGAGTCTACAGACTTTTTCTTCCACTAAAAATGCCATTAGAGAAAAATTGTGGTAGAGTCAGTCACACAATGGAATACTATACAGCAATGAGAATTTCATAAAACAACAATATGGATGAACCTCACAAATATAATGTTGAGTGAAAAATCCATAAAAAGGAATGTATTATATGATTCCATTGACATAAAATTAAAAAATTAAAAAACAACAACAGGGAAAACTAATCTGTTTTCAGAATTCCCTGCCCCTGGAACAAAGGAGTAACTGGGAGGCTTCCAGAGTTGCTGGTAATATTCTGTTTCTTGATCTGGGTGCTGATTACACAGATGTCTTCAGTTAGTAAAAATTCATTGAACTGCATTTTTCTATGTTATATTTTACTTCAATAAAAGCTTTTTAAAATGCCATTATACCCGGCCACATTTCCTGTGTCCTGGGAAGAACAGAGCTATCTACTTTGAGTTCTTATTACATATTAGCATGGACCCAAAGCAAGAGCAGGAAGATAGAAGCTTACAGGAGTTATCAAAGAATCTACTTCTGCTGCACTTACCTTTGGCTACGAATAAAGGTTCTGGCCAAAGATGGAAAGAACAACTTTCAATGGCTGTTCAGCTTAAAACACACATATGTTTTAGGAGGTAGAAACTGTTTTTGTAACGTTTTTCCCCATCTCTCGGGAAATGATGCTACACTGTGCTTCAAACAAAACTGCCAAGCTTAAGAGGCTGTTTTCTGTAAACAGGCCAGCTGGGCCATAAGCTGCATGACACGAGGGACAAGCTACTTCTTCAGAGGGCAGAACAGAACACCACAGAGAGTTGGGAACTATGCATCCAACAAAATCTCCAGCCATTTGTCTTTATCTGGCCACTTTAACGATTTAAGAGCTCTCTTTGCAGTGTTATCATCAATCAATTACAATGATTGAGCAGCCGCTAAAATCTGGAGTTTTTAAAATGCAACTATCCATGACCTAAATTTCCTGCTTGTTCTGTTGGCCCCAAGTTAGGACAGTTTGTCAAGGGAGCCAATAAATATAATAAAAACAGGTCAACACTGGGCTTCTTTCTGAAGTCCATGTAAAAATATTCACGCTCCTCCATCAGTGCCAACTCAATGTGTCCACTCTTGGCTTAAACTCTTCGTAAATTCTTCTTCTCACAACAAAATATTCCATAGAATATACACATTATCTAGCCTTCCTCCTCTCCCCGCCCCTTTCCTTCTTTCCTTCCTTGCTTGCTTTCTTTTTAACATGGCTAAGCAACAGTTTCCCAACTCTTAGCAGGCAACTAAAATGATGCCATTTTGCTAACTCTAGCAAAGGAATTACCTTTTGGCAAATTAGTGAATATATGAGAAAATGAAAATATAAATCTTTATTACTTAAATGGAGAATGTGATACTGCTCTTCCAAGCCCGTGATGGAATTTGAATTCTAGGATCCACAGAGCAAAGACTACTGATTGGGGAGGAAGAAGAAAAAGGTGGTAGAGGCACCAACCAGTAAAAGAGGCAGCTTAAAGGTTGTCTGTGAAAATAAAAACAGTTGCTCTGGATGGTTGCTCAGTGGTTAGAGTGTCCGCCTGCAGCATGCAGGGTCACAGTTCAATTCCAGGCAAGGGTACCAACCTCAGTTTCAGCCTGTGAGAGACAACCAATCAATGTGTCTCTCACGTGGATGTTTCTCTCTGTCTCTCCCCCTCCCACTTTTTCTAACAAATAATAGGGGAAAAAATATTCTTGGGTGATGATTAACAACAAAAAAACTAGAACAGTTATCTTAAGTATGATTTCAACAAATTTTGTATCACTTAACAGGAAGGAAGGAGAAGGGCGCTGCACTGTCCAAGGCCCCAAACCCCGGCATGAGAGGTACCAGAAACAACGCACCTTCCCCACATCCCTGACGTGCCCACGGAAACCTGCAGCTCAACGAGCTGTGGCAAGGCCCCAGAGCCCACTCTCCTGGAGGCACCCAGTCAGAATCTCAGACTAAGACTGGGCCATCTTATTCAGGAACATTCTCTGCTCCAGCGGGAAGCTTTGGACAAACTCCAGAACAGGCCTATGTGCCAGAAAGAAGACCTAAAGGCACAACCGTGAAGGCAGCATGGTTGTTCTTGGGCATTACCAGATGCTCCTTGTCAGCTACTCGATATCCTATGGTCTGGTTAGTGAACCAAGACACTTGATTTGAGATTTTATTTAAAAGCCATCTAAAAATAACTGGTAACCTAGGATAAAGACATTGCCAAATGGTAAGATTTTACATTGATTATACTGTCTACCAAAACCAAGAGGAGACGTTTAGTTCTCTCCCCATATGGGACAAATTTCTGTATCTTGCAATGTTGCTCCCTGTTCTTCAAAGTTTTCAATATTAATGTGTTCTTTTAACACATATTTTGGCAGGGCATACATAAAGGTGAACTGCAGTGTCCTGTAATAATTCTAAGCTAATTACTATAAGGCCTCTTGCTATGATAATGCACACACAATACAAGCATATATACGTGATAATGAACTTGCTTTTCAATTCATTGCTGGTTTATAAGAAAGTTAAAAAAATTTGTACTGGCAAAGAAAAAACAAAAAAACCATAAACCAGTCATTGAGCTGAAACCAGATGCTAGAAAACAAGCCAAAAGAAAGCTAGTGTTGCCTTGGGGAAACATTGGCTTCCGCACAGAGTCCAGAAATTTGGCCCTGGGCCCCTTTCAAGATGGGAGAGTTGAACCTTCAATTCCAATATTAATTCAGGACACTGGAGAGATTAAAGCAGTTGCAGATTTATAGTATCCCTAGTGAACAAATCTCCCTGAAGGAATGAACCCCTTAGTTAGGCCTGCAGAATTACCAAAGATTATTCTACTGGATATGAGCTCACAACCAACAACTTCAAAACACACAAGGAAGCAAACCATAGATGACTCAGTAGACACATCATACAGCAGCTACATCTCAGTGACTTCAACAGTGGGATTATCAATTGAAGAATATAAACTGCTTATATATGAAACTAGAGGCCTGGTGCATGGAATTCATGAACTGGTGGTGGGGGTGACCTGTGGGGATTGGCCCGTTGTGGGAGCACTGCTCATCTAGGTCAGCCGAGAAGCTACGGACCCGCCCTCTGAGTGGCTGCTCTCTGGTCCACCATCTTCCATGCAGCCAGAGCACTCACCTCTCCAGGGGACCTGTTCGGGGCCAGGCCCAGGGACAATAGCACTGAGAGGCAGCAGAGTAAGCCTCAGTTCAGTGGCAGCCACGAACCAGCCTCCCAGCCTCCTTGGTCAGCTCTGCGAGCTCTGCGGCAGCGCTGTGTGGACTGCAGGTCTCTGGAGGAGGCAGCAGGGAGTGAAGAGGAGGAACTGGGGGCAAGGAGGCAACAATCACAGCCTGGGTTCCTGCCTGTCAGCCCAGGGTTTGCAGTAGGAGCAGCTGCTCATCCTAGTCAGTCGAGTGGTGCTTCCACTGTATTAGTGCACTGACCACCAGGGGACAGCTCTTGCATTGGGCGTCTGCCCCCTCATGGTCAGTGTGGATCATAGCAACAGGTCAACTGGTTGTTCTGGTCGTTCTGCCATTCCGTTGCTGGGCTTTTATTATATAGGAAGCTCAAAGAAATAAAATGAGCCCTAGCTGGTTTGGCTCACTGGACAGAGCACTGGCCTGTGGACTAAAGGGTCATGGGTTCAACTCCAGTCAAGGGCACATACCCTGGTTACAAGTTCCTGGCCCTGGTTGGGGTGTAGGCTGCAACCAATCCATGTGTTTCTCTCACATTGATGTTTCTCTCTGTCTTTCCCTCTCCCTTACATTTTCTCTAAAAATCAATGGAAAAATATCCTCAGGTGAGGATTAACAAAATAAAAAAAATGAAAATGAACATATTAAGACAGAAACAATATACTGTCATACTATCAAAAATAACCTGAAATGCCTTGGCCGGTGTGGCTCAGTTGGTTGGGTGTCATCCCATGCACCAAAGGGTTGCTGATTCAATTTCTGGTCAGGACACATGCCTGGGTTGTGGGTAGCCTACCAATATTGCACTCTTGGGTGGATGTTTCTCTCTTTCCTTCTCCCTCCTCTCTCTCTCTCGAATTCAATAAAAATATTTTTTTAAATAACCTTAAGTATTTTTTTAAAAAACAGAATTTTTAAAAGTGAAAAGCGTAATATTTGAAATTAAAAACTCAAATACTGACCTCAAATAATGAAGAGAAAAATAGGGAAACAGAGGATAAATCTGAAGATATCATCAAAACTATGACAAAGAAAGAAAAGATGAACAATATGAAAAGAATATTGAATGAGAAGGTATAAAACATGTTGGACTAAAGTCCCAGAATGAAAAGGGGGAAGAGGCACATAGAAAAAAATCATGAGAATTTTTAAGAACTAAAGAAAAACATAAATATATAGAATAGAAAATATAATATATAGCAAGATGGGCAAATATAAAGAAACCCAGAATTAGATATTTTGACATTATAATAAAATTATAAAACACACACACACACCTGAAAAGCAGCTAAATGGATCACAGCTAAAGGAACTGACATTACCATGACTACATGTGTCTCAATATCAACAATAGAAGCTGGACATAATAGGATCAATACAATTGGCAAAATCCTGAGTGATAATCATCTTTGCACACTTAGCTCCTAGTATAGTGCCAAGGACATTCTTAAGTGTTCAGAAAATGCTGGTTGAAAATATCAACTCTATTCTCTATCTCTACTGTAATTAAATAATTAAATTAGTTACTAGGAAGAATAAAATGAGAGTCACAGTAATGAAGTCAGAAATTGGCTTATTTCCTCATTTCGTTAAGAATCTTGCGGTGGCGAAATGCAACAATAAATTAACCGAAATATGAAAAGCATCTACTAATATGAAACAGGGAGTCCCCTACATCCCACCCTTGTTCTCAGTCAAGAGAAATATGTATTATTCAGTGCATTTGGCATGCATTGTTTTCGTTTATAAAGATCCATATCTTTCACACAAATGTTGCTGCTTATGCCCTGCAGCATACACAACTGATTTGCATGTTTGTGACAGACCGCTGTACCATATTGACTAGAGAAAGTCTTAATCGGCTCCAATTGCAGTTTTCTCTGGAGTTTCATATTCTGCTGACTGCAGATAAAACTTTCTTCCTCAACAATGACTGCATATATGTAGCCATTTCCCATAGAACTCCACAGAAATTTGAATTGAAATTCAGGAATTCAGAAGGTACCTAACAAATAGCTAAAATTTCAAATCATTTTTAGAGTTAATAACTTTTTCACTTAAGTAAAAAGCAAATATTATTACTGCAGAAATAAATTTTATTTCTTAAAACAAAGCCATGTAAAGTCATATATTTTAGCTTGGTTTGAATTTTCTGTATTTAGAGACTAGGATATTGGATATGCAAATTCACTTGAGACACAATTGTAATATTTTCCAAATTATTCAAATATAAACAAGAAATCCTACTAAGTTTAAAATTTCAATTGCACATGGAGTAAGACTAAATAATTGTTCTAAATCTGTAAGTAATTAAATGAGTCTATATAATAACTATGTTGTTTTGCAATCTTTCCAGTTTCTTTAGCATTCATTGTAGACTAAAATTAACTCCTAAGTTAATTAAAATATAACAAGAATCAGATTTATATTGCTGTTATTTTATTTATCCAGGCCTTCCCCATGATTTAAAGTGAAAAAAAGAGCAGTGATTAATTTAGAATGCTTTGGTGTCTTCAAATTTGCCTCCATGAAATATTTTATCAGTATTTATAAAGCTGTGACCTTATAATCATAGTGAAGACTGCCCATCCAATTCTTCCTATCTCTGTTCCTCCCACATAATAGCCTATTTGCAATTATTTTTATCTATTCAACTATTTTATCACTTAATTTTACAGAGCAGGCACATTAAATTGGGAAAGAGCTCTCAATGTTGAAGGAAATAATGGAATATCCTATATAATAAAAGGCTAATATTCAAATTGCCCCCTAGACTGGGAGTTCAACCAGGGTGCGGGGCAGCTGGTCAACTGCCCGCAGTCCCTTCCCTTGGCTGGTCCCACCACCCGGTGGCCCCCCACACCCGGTGGGCCCACAGCCCCTGATTGGGGCAAAGCCAGCCAGACCCCAACTGTGCACGAATTCATGCACTGAGCCTCTAGTACCATAATAAAAATGTATCATTGAATACTGAGATCTAAATTAAATAACATAGTCAAAGTAAAAACATGTCCACCTACAAAACAATTTCTTCTTTAAACCAACTACAACTTAAAGCATAAATAGAATATACATTGGCAAATCTAAAAATACTAGATAGATTTTAAATCAGCAATGCTTGAAATTACATATAACATCCACAGGAAATTTATTTTTGTGAACTGGAAGAGTATAATACAAGTGGGAAAATGTTATTCAGCAGACCAGTGAGCCAAGACATAAACGCTCTCATGCCCACCACACCCTATTTCACTTCTGCTCCCTACCATTGGCTTGGTGGAGGGACCTGAATAAGGAAAAAAGAAAAAACTATCATGATAAGCAAAGCATCTGAGGGACAAAACCATCTAGACCACTGTTCTGACAGCTCCATGATGAGGCTTGAAGCCAGGAGGGTCAGATAGAAACAGTTTTAAAGCATGTTGACATAAATGAAATCAAATGTACTTTCTTCTTGTCTTTTTATCCTTTCCTTTTTATTAGCATTGCCTTCCTCCTCTTCGTCCATTCATTCTTACATTTATTTAACAAACATGTGTCTAGGCACTGTGTACTAGCTAGAAGGGAGATGTTGGTAAATGAACAAGGTCCACCTTTTATATAGCTTGGAGTTTAGTGGTTGATGGTAACATATGAACAGACAATCACAAAACAGAGGGTTAGTCTGAGACAGTAAATAGCATTCCTGGTCTTAAGGTAGAATACATTTGAGGCAGCCAACCCAGAATTGGGAGGACAGGTAAAGTTTCCTGCAGGAAGAGAAATAAAAAGAAATGAAGTTCTGATACATGTTACAACATAGATGGATCTTGAAAACATACCAAGTGGAAGAAACTAGTAATAAAAGACCACACAGTGTATCTTTCCATGTATATGGAATGTCTAGAACAGGGAAATCCATATGTATGGAAAATAGGTTAGTAATCTCTTAGGGCTATGGGTACTGGTGGGATGGGGGAAGGGTGATGGGGTGAGGGAGATGTTGGAGTGAAACATGGAGCTTTTCTAATAGATATATATTTTTTGTTAAGGTGATAAAAATAGTCTGAAATAGATGTGATAGTTGCATAACTCATACACTTTAAATGGGTGAATTATATGGTATGTGAATTATATCTTTATTTTTTTTAAGATACATTTTATTGATTTTTTACAGAGAGGAAAGGAAAGGGATAGAGAGTTAGAAACATCAATGAGAGAGAAATATCAATCAGCTGCCTCCTGCACATCCCCTACTGAGATGTGCCCGCAACCAAGGTACATGCCAGAATCGAACTTGGGACCCTTCAGACTGCAGGCCAATGCACTATCCACTGAGCCAAACCGGTTATGGCTGTGAATTATATCTTAATAAAGCTGTTACTTAAGAAAAAGAAATTAAAATGAGTTTTAATAGGATTATAATAAGAATGTGCCCAAACTTTGGGATTCTTAGGAAATTTTCAATTTTCCTTGTATTTAGGTTATTAGGATGATGGAGACTCCTTAGTAGGTATAAAATGGCCCTTTCAAAAGTTGTACTAGTTTCCATTCCTACATTTACAAGAGCTGCCTGCTCTTGGCTTCATATCTGCATGACGTTGACACATCAAACAACTAATCCAAGCAAGTACAACAGTTAATCCAAGCAAGGACAATGACATAATCTAGTCTATTAGCATTATGTGGTATAACAAATGCCTTTCAAAGATTATTAAATAAATGAAGCAAAGTAACCTACTCCAAAGAAATGCCCCATTGGAATATGTAACTCATTTCACTGCCTTTCAGTACTGTAACTAATAATAAGAGCCATTTAAGCAAAGCTTCTTACTTGTGCCCCAATATTCAATTTCCTTACTTTATTTAGTAACATGACCACCCAATTAGCATGACAAATAGCCCCTCAAAAAGAGACTACATTTTCCAGCACCTCTTGCACCAGGTATGGACATGGTGAGTTGTAGTGACAGGTAGCACTTCTGGGTCATAATCTTAAAGGAAACAGGTTGTATCACCATTTCCTCTATATCCCTATTTTCTATCTGTGGAATAAGGAAATCTTGCAAGAGATAGAGCATCTATTTAAAACCACAACAAGGCAGTGTGTACAGCAAACCAATCACATTGAGGTGTCTGGGCCCTCGCACCAACAAGCTGCCTTAAGGCCTAGGCCACTGACAAAGATTTTTACACGAGAGTGAAGGAAATTTCTACCATGCTTGTCTCTATTATATTTTGGGGTATTTGTTATAGCATAAGATGTATCCTAACTAAATGAACCATCATCTGCTCTGTATGTCCACAGGCCTTTCCAGATGGCTGGTATACTATCCCTAAGCAATAGGATCTCACTTATTAACGCCTCACTTTGTACTTATTATTTGCTTCATGTCAAATGCAACAGTGCTAAGCAGAAAGAACATGTGTTTGTTGTGTTCATGAGTCCTTGCAGAAGCTTGGGAACTTACTTGCATGGATATACCCTGGCTGCCCATGAAACAATCCTGCTAAAAGCTACAGGAGATTAACGTTCCTGAGGAGCAAGCATTCTCTTTGTGGATGGATTTATTGTGATGATTTTGTTTCACCTCTAGCTGGGAGGGGGGTTGGGGAGAGGGAATGGCTTTTCAAACAAATCAAATGAAATGTAAAAATGCACTCCCCAAACCAGGAGCCAGTGAACATCACCAATCACTAATTATCTCATACACAGAATAGAGGGATAAAAGAGGAAAAACTTCTTCACTTGCTTCAGGCCACAGGAGCTAACTAGGTAGAACATATAATCCAAAGGGAAATATGGAGAATAATAAAATTCTCTGGAAATAAAAATCCTTTGCAATATTAAGTTTAGGACAAGAACCTACATAGGAACCAAAACACAAAACATCTTATCTTACTCCCTTAAGTAGTAGTGAACTATGGCAATTTTTTTCATAGAATAATTTTTTTGTCTGGCATTCTTGAAAATACTGGTCTGAATAGCTAACTAAAATTTTAACTACATATAATAAATAAATAAATAAATAAATAAATATTAACTATGTTACAGAAGTAATTCACAACTATTTTGAATTCTAATATACCATATCTTTATTTGTTTGATTTAAGTGGTACTTCATTATGCAAAGTGCTTTCATATATAAAAATAAGTATTTGAGATTTTAAAATTTTAGTTGATCTAGTAAAGAAGGGGGAGAAAAAACTTGCCAGGAAGATGCAAGGATTGTGTTAGACTTTGTGCATATCAAGATGATAATAGCTCCAGTCTGAAATAGTTCAAAGTCTAATGGGGGGACAGAGAGATAGGCCCTTAAGCCCAACCATAATGTTATGTGGTATTTGCTTGAACAGGTATCAATATAAGATGCTCTGTGAGAGCACAGAGGAGGGATCAAGTCTTCAAGGCTTGGGACTGGCTTCTGTTTTCAAAGTAAAATAGATATGGGTTTAGCAGTCTTTACCTATTTGATTTAGTCCTGGTGCCAGGTTTCTGACTGCTACACATTGCTGTCCCAAGATTCTATTCTAGGCTTCAAACTTCCGGCTCCCTAATCTCTATTGTTCCTAATAATGCTATGGTTCCCTGGCAGTAGTCTACCTTCCTCCAGGGGGAGAATCCTCTAAGCACCCAAGTCCCCCCAGACAAAGGTACAGAACATGGTTTTTGAAAACTCTAGTCACTGTCTGAATTAGTCTTGAATTATTCAATGTCATTTTAAGCTACTATTTATTACTAACAGTAATATACAGCATGCATGTGCATACACGTTCACATTACAAAAGATACCCTATATAATAAAAGCCTAATATGCAGAACAACTGGTGAAAGAACCGGTCGCTATGATACACACTGACCACCAGGAGGCAGACACTCAACGAAGGATCTGCCCCCAGCCTGTAGTCCCCAGGCTAGTCAATGTGGGTGCCAGTGGGGGCCCTGATCATTCTACCGGTCACCCCACAGATTGGCCCTGATCACTGGCCAGGCATAGGGACCCTACCCATGCATGAATTTCATGCAGTGGGCCTCTAGTATAAATATAACTGTGATTATAATCTATGAGTGAGAGCATCAGACTCTCTTAATTAAACAGAAGTCTAAGGTTAATTAATAGCAAGTGAAGCTTTCAAAATAAAAGCATAATACTAAAACTGGCTCCAAGTTAATTAAATTTATTTTTCTTCAGAAATATTCTGCCCTCCTCCACATGCAAAATGAACAGCTTTGCGAAAGCAAGGTAGAAAATCATGCAACTACTAACCCAGAAATGAAGAGGGATACTCTCTATATAAATAAAAATAAACAAGGTGGGTTGTATTATTCTACAGTCAGCATTTTTCAAGATTCTGCTCAAGCCATGATCTTGAAGACAATGCTTCATATTGACTCAGCTCTGGAGAGCATGCCAGACACTGTTCCGCTCATTTTGTATGTATTTATTCATTTGATCTTTAGGACATCCCTACAAGATGGTTCTATTATCATCCTTATTTTATAGTCGGAGTCTTTCCCATCCTTCAAGGTCTAATTTAAATTTCACCTTCTCGTGAATTCTTTCTTACTTATACCTACCTTCCTCACCCATTCAAATTATTTTCCACCTTCCTCTTTCCCACTATTTCATTTCTCTCTGTTTTAGAGAACTTAAGAGTTCACGTTAAAGTTATTTATGTTTCTCTTTCTTTCCATGACATCAGAAGTTTCTGGGGATGTAGGCTCCAATTCATTTTGCATGCCCAGCAAATGTTTGTGGAACGAACAATGGCATTAATAGGAGAGGAAAGAAGAAAGGAATTTGGCAGCAGCTTTAAAAACAAAGGGTCATGAGTAAAAAGCAACAAGCAATTATTCTCTGTGTCTGCAGATGAGAGAACAAAAGAGATCTGAGAGTATGGGGTAAAACATTAAATTAATTAATAGGTAAACATTAAACTATAATTATATTGAAAAAAATATTAGTGAATGTTTACATAATCTTGAGAGGTGAAAAGGATTTCTAAACACGACACCAAAAACAAAAACCAAGCAAGAGAGGAACTGAATAAATAGTCCAGAGAGATGGCCCTGAGCCAGACTGCGTGGATTCCCAAGTACCATGTGTGGAGTCAACTCCTTTACTGTACTGTAAAATGGCGTGACAATACTAACCCCCATTTCATGTGGTTTGTGGGGTGGAAGGACTGAAATAATGATTGCAGAGTTCTTACTACAAAGCCAGACGCGTCTTCTATGAATATTTAAAGAGAAACCAATGAAGAAAAAGAGTTGACTGTACAAAAACAGCCTTTGTATTCTTAAATATATATATGTGTATGTGTGTGTGTGTGTGTGTAAATATATATATATATATATATTTACACACACACACATACATAATCAAATAACAAACAGGTGGAAAAAAGATGGCTACCTAAATACATGAAGATCTTATACAAATTAGCAAGAAGATGAAAACCCCCATAGAAAAAAAAACAGGAAAGCACAACTGAGCATTTCACAAAATATGAATATATACAATGAAATAACCAAGCATAAAAAATATTTACTTCAATTAAGTAGTTAGAAGGTATTAGTTAAAATGAAATATCAAATTTTTCTCATTAAATTAGCAATATTGATGATGGTATGAAGCAGAATACATACGTACAGAGCTTTGTGGGAAGTTTAAATTGGCACGTTTCTGGATGGTATTTTGCCAGTTAATATGTACATACCTTTGACCTAGTTACTCTAGGTATTTATGCTAAGGAAATTATTGATATATACAAATATATAAACTGCAGTCTGATTTATAAGGGAGAAAAACCGAACATGACATAGTGATCCAAACAACAAGAAGGGTTAGTTAATCACAATGCCTTTACAACGCTGTGACTACTGAGATTTCATGTAAGTCATTTAATGCCATGAATAAACAAAACAAAGAGACAACAGCATCATTACATGATTCCACTTTCATTAAAAACAACAATAGCAGAGTATATGTGTGTATGTGTGGGAATACATACACATTAAAAAGATCTGGAAAAAAAAACCATACCAAATGCTATCATTATCTCTAAATAATGAAATTATAGGTATCTTTGGAAAACTATAACATTCTAAATTTTTATAGTAAATATATTTTTAAATTAAAAATACTAAAAATTATCTTTTCCAAAATAAAAAATAAAATCATTAGCAGATAGTCCTGCCCATCACTCAGCTGGCCCTGAAATTAGACTATATCTTCAGTGTGGCTGCCCTGTACTCCACAAAGAGGCATACAATAATAATCATCAGCTCCCAGATAATAATCTTGCCACTCAGTGTGTGTGTGTGTGTGTGTGTGTGTGTGTGTGTGCGCGCGCGCGCACTCTCTCACACATTAGAGGATTAGAGGCCCAGTGCATGAATTTGTGCATGGGTGGGGTCTGGCCAGCTTGGCCAGGGCTAGGGGACATGGGCAGTTGGCTGGCCTGCCTGCTACTCAAACTCCTGGTTGAGGGAACAACTTTCATATTTGCCTTTTATCATATAGGATATACACTGAGTGGGCAGATTATTATGCATTCAGAGATCATAATAATCTGGCCAGTCAGTGTATGAGTAGTTCAAGAAGTGTAATGGAAAAGTTCAAGTAAATGCCAAAACAACTGTGGGGACTATGACACACTCAAGGGTTAAATGTCATTAGGCAAAAGAACAACAACTGAACAGTACTAGATAAAGCTAAAACCTTAATCTCATGCTTACTCAGCAGCAAAAAGAAAAAACAAACATTAATTATGAAAGATTTAGTGATCTTACGGTTATAGTTCTAGAAATACTTCCAGGGCGTGTTTATCTACGCTATAACTCATTGCTTTCTGCAAATTTAAAGGAGCCTTTTGGCTGACAGTTCAAATGTTTGGTCACAGCTAAGGGGAAAAATCAGTTCAACCACTTTGGAAATAGTCAAAAGGAGACAACGTCCTCATGCTTCAAAAAGGGTGTGTGTGGCCCTAGCCAGTTTTGCTCAGTGGCTAGAGGGTCGGTCTGCAGACTGAAGAGGCACAGGTTCAATTCCTGTCAGGGCACATACCTCGGAGACAATCAGTCAGATGTTTCTCTCTTTCTGTCTCACCCTTTCTCCTCCATTCTCTCTAAAAATATACAAAAAAAAAAAATCCTTGGATGAGGATTTAAAAAAAAAAATGGTGTGTGAATGTATTTCCAGCTTCATAATAAAATAAGAAAGTCCCAACATTCAGAATGAATCCAGTCTGCATGCAAATACATTCAGCCCATCTTTCTCATATGACACAAAGGAGCAGGTACAACACTGTGTCACTAGACTGTACATCCATTCATTATTATGACTATTGCTGAACAAAAATCCCAAGTTAAGAGTAGACATATGGTATAGGGAGCAGTCTATTGACTTGTGCCCTTTTATTTTTTTAAATCTAACCACTATGTTTATCTTTTGTGTAAGTATTACAGAATCATAATACTTTTTTAAAATATGTTTTTATTGGTTTCAGAGAGAGGAAGAGATAAGAGAAGAGAAATAGAAACATTAATGATAATTGCTTCTCAGCCTTTTGGCTAAGATCAAGTGTAGAAATATCAATGATGAGAGAGTATCACACATCGGCTGCCTCTTGCATGTACCCTACTAGGAATTGAGTGTGCAACCCAGGCATGTGAGAATTGAATTGTGACCTCCTGGTTCATGGGTTGATGCTCACCTACTGGTCTTGACTTGTGCTTTTTAAAACTAATGAGATAATCTTCCAACAGAAGAGTCTTTATTTCATCCAATAAAACAAACCAAATAATTGCCTATATTGCTATTTATTGTCTATTTCAGTTAGAGTGGTCACCTGTTTTTGCTTCTTTTTCCCACCCATCACCCATCATCTCTTTTCTGGTTAAGAGCACCCAGTTCTCCTTTGGGAAACTACTGCTCATGTTTTGGTTCATACAGTGGCATTGACCTCATTTTCTAACTTCAGGAACTGACAGGTAACCCAGGAATAGTCACGCAATATATTCATTCCCCTAGACAGAATGAATATGCAACAGCTACATGATCCAAGCCAGGCCCATTTGGGGCAAGAATCATCAGACTTAAAATTTTTTTAAGCTCTTGGGAAAGAAGCACATTCTTTCTTCCCTACTTCCATGCTGAGGGGATATGAGCCTTATTGGTGCTAGGGGGATCTTTCCATCACCTAGACCCTACCTAAAAATGAAAGTAATAAAGAAGGGAGTAGAACCAAGAAGTAGAGATAAAACAGAGTCCTAAGAAAGTGTTCTTAAAAGCTGGATCCAACCATGCCTGAAGCCATTCAGCACCATTTGATTGGAATTTCTGTCACACAAAACCAACAGAAGGCAATAAATATGGGACAGGGAGGTTAGAGAATTGTCTCCTCCCTCCACAATGGATCTACCTGCCTTAATCAGCTGGGCTGCTTTAACGAAATACCATAGAGTGGGTGGCTATAGCAGGCTGTATTTATTTTTTTCTGCCCAGTATCCATTGCCCCTTCTCTGTTTAGAACATCTACTTTCAACTCTTCTGGAAGTTGAAACCAGAGCTGCTATGAGTAAGTACCTGGCATTATAGAAATTAAGACATAAAATTCTTTAATAACCAAAATATGCTACTACAGAAAAACTGTTGTGATAATCAAAAAGAATAAGGTTTGCACTTACTTTGCTTCAGATCTAGAACAACATTAAGTATAAAAGCTGAGCAATATTTGCTAGCATAAAAATCATGTATGAGCCCTAGCCAATTTGCCTCAGTGGATAGAGCACCGGCCTGCGAACTGAAAGGTCCCAGGTTTGATTTTTAGATCCTACTTAAGGAAGAAAAAAAAAAAGTATAATGGAATTTATGAAGAGTTTTTTGTTAAAGAAGAACTTGAATATTCTTTTGTTTCTATCACTGTTGTGTGCTTTTTTAATTTTTATTTTTACCAAAGTAAATATGAACATAGTTCAGAAGATTCTATTCAAATAGTGCAGAAGAATTTGTAATGGAAAGCCAGAGCCTCCTGCATCAGCCCTTCATGGCCCATTCCTACTTCTTAGGGAAATCACTTTTGGTTGATTTGGGGGTTTGGTTTCTCTGGGGATCACCTTGATTGCGGGCACATCCCCACTAGGAGGTGTGCAGCTGGCAGCTGATTGATGTTTCCCTCTCATCGACGTTTCTAACTCTCTATCCTTCCCCCTTCCTCTCTATAAAAAATCAGTAAAAAATATTTTAAATCATGTTTGAGAATATTCATAAATTATTTTTTCCTAGACATACCAAATATGATAAGATTAGGTGGCCTCTTAACAAAAATAAACAGGACACAACACTTTGTCAGTGCAGAAATGTTTTTCTCTATGAAAATCAGAAAACACCTATTAGAAAGGGATTTCCTGGATGCAATGAAGTCCCATGTCTACTGTCTGTAACCTACTGTGTCCCAGAAGTCCCCTGTCCTGGTGTCCTTCTAGTTGAGACCACTCCTGCTGGATGGATGGATGTTAGATGAAAAAATGGGCTCAGCCCCTGGGGTGACCTCAGCCCTGGCTACCCCTGAGTACCTAAACAGAGGAACAGTAATCATTATGTCAGGGGTCCCAAGCTGTAGGCCCTGGGAGAAAAATATATTGTTTAACAAGAAGGATGTTTGAAAATTGGGAAATTTCCCATAAAAAATTCACACTTCCAACTTTTCTTAAAAATCTGAAAGTTCAAGCCACACTGAGGCTAAACTGCCTGCTCTCAGGGTCCCACTGTCTCTGCCACTCCCTACTGTCTACCCCATGGTCTACATTACCAGCCTGGCTGCCAATGAGGACGAAAGCCTTGCTCTCCTAGTCCAACACACTTCTTATTGCTTTTTAAGTATAAAGCCTTATTTAAATCCAGCTGCAGAGGAACATGAACTCAAGGTGAGAGCACTGAGTTGTTGTCACTCTACCACTACCTGTGTGACTGCATGCAAGTCACTCCTCTCTTCGCCAAGTCTGTGAAATTGGGGTGTTAGTTCCTCCCACCTCCCTCACAGGGCTGCTGTGATGAAGAGTAACAGGGATAAGGGATGTCAAAGTGCTCTACAGAGAAGACATGTCATCATACAGTAGCATTAATCTTTGGATAGAACAGCACATTTTTAAAAATATAAAGCATCAGTATCTTATATGAATACAGTATCTTATATGAATATTTAAGGGAAGTACACTGGGAAAAAAAGCTTGATTTTGTATTAATGGTTAATGGTACAAAAGAAATATTAAGACTACATACTCAGGAAATACAAATATATATTTTTCACTGAAAACTATTTCCTTATTTTAAAAACATAAGCATAAATAATATCTAACTTGACAGATTGCTAAACTGGGAAATGACTAAATTTCCTGAGAACTACAGATAAGTTTAAGGTCAATAAGTTCAGTCAAATAAAGAACAATACATATGACCAAAAAAGTCAATCTAGAAATGATGATGTAAAAAACAAGCAAAAATCTTCTGCAAAGGCAGCTAAGTCAAATGCTGATATTAAAAGTATGCGATGAGATGGGATTACCTACCACCTCCAAAGAGAACATAACAGAATTTCATAAGTAGTTAACCAGCTTTAAGATTCCAGACAGTCAAGGTTACTATGATTATCTGTTACAGAGAAACTGACCTACAGAATACAAATAGATTCCGGCAACGGTATCGAAAAGGCAAAAATAATCTAAGAAGTCCTTGAGGCACCTTGTCACTACATTCATCACTTAAATCTATGGGCCTCAGTAATTTGGGAATGAAATTAATCAAAATGGTCCACAGGTCATTGGTCAGGTTTATTTAGTCATCAAAAAAGCTGGCCTAATTAACCAAACATTATGAAAAATGTCTTCTCTGGAAACCTTCACTTTGCCAACAAAGGGAACTTTTGAGACTAAACAAAACCAACAGCAGTTTCTTAAATGCTATATTCTACTTAACTTTTCAGATCCTCCTGAAGAAAGAAAAAAAAAGTATAATGGAATTCATGAAGAGTTTTTTGTTAAAGGAGAACTTGAATATTCTTTTGTTTTTATCACTGTTGTGTTTTTTTAATTTTTATTCTTACCAAAGTAAACATGAACATAGTTCAGAAGATTCTATTCAAATAGTGCAGAAGGATTTGTAATGCAAAGCCAGAGAGAGCCTCCATCAGCCCTTCATGGCCCATTCCTACTTCTTAGGGAAATCACTTTTGGTTGATTTGGGGGTTTGGTTTCTCTGGGGATCACCATCAAGTCATTAAATAATGTGTTATAATTATATCACTTTTATAAATCACTTTTTTTTATATTATCTATTGACTTCCTATCAGAATTCATCTCACTTTCATCCCTTCACACATTCCCACACATACAACTGCTTATAGACATCATCTATTTATATCACAACTCTGCTTTATCTATTAAATACTATAAATAAAATAGTTACATCTTTGTTTCTTCTTCTACCAAATGCACCTTTTATCTCACAGGTATACATACTAAGAAGAGTAGAGTTTTTTCCTTTCCTCCTCTTTCTCCTCTCACAACTACCACTATATTAGTTTATTCCATTGGGATTTTTCTCTCTTTTGGTCAGCATTACTCCAATTATATAAAGTAAAAAAGAAATTCACTATTGTCTATCACAAGCTCATTAGAGCCTATAATTGTATATTACTGCTGGTGATGTAATCGTGTCATACTTTTGAAGATGGATTGCTATTCATTATGAAAATCCATTTTAATAACATGCATTTTGTTCTTCAGGTTACAGACAAACTTAAGTCAAATTTCTCAAAAAATGACTTTTTATTCAACCAAGGAAGTTCGAATTGTAAGTGAATAAGAATTCTGCTGCCTTCAACTTTAGATCAATTTATCTTTGAAGCTAGAGGTCATCCACGGTTGATTTCTATCATTAGAGATATTACAGATTTCAGATAATTTAATTGTTTGGGCACATCACAGACTAAGAGCAGATTAACAAGAATCATATTTTATTTTAATCCTTCTGTACAGAGAACCAGGTTCCCTTGACCAAACAGTTCTTTCCATCACTACCTGACAACCTCTGGTACTTGTCATCCTATATCCCTTCTGTTTCCATCCTAGTTCACAACACCATATTTAGTTGATGATAAAAAGTCCATGGATCTGGACAGGGCTTGGTATTAACAAGATTCCAAATTAGAGATATGATATGGAAACCCCAAGTGTCTTTAGGAACAGAGAAAAGCAACATGTATCACGTAATGCTTGAGCAAGGTAAGAGCGTGGCTCTAGAGTCACAATGCCTGGTTTCAGCAACCAGCTCTGCCACCATCAGCGATGTGACTTGAGCATGTGACCCAAACATCTGCACCCTTCATTTAAGAAATTGAGTTGTTGCAAAGATGAAAAATAATTATATATATAAGGCATTTAGTATGCCACGTGGCATATAATAAGAGTTTAACAAATGAGACTTGCTAAAATTATTACTATCATTATTATGATGTTATTGGTAAGAGAGCCTTGACTGGGCCATGTTTTTATGTTGGACCTAATTACATCTTTCACTCCTACACACCTGCAAATCAAATAGACGTCTTTCCTTTTCAAAAACCTGCCATTTCTTCTCATTGCAGTCATTGCTAATAGGGTTGGCAGGAAAAGAACTCAAGCTGGCCATCCTGGGCTACGCTCCCTGAGATGTTAACCCCACACTCTTGCAGGTCCTGGTTTCATGTTATGTCCTTCAAATGCTTTCATCATGTCACTTCTTAGAGTCAGCCCTAATTTTTTAAGGTGCATTTGAATAACCTTACATTTGGGACCAACTAAGAATGCAAAAAACAGATGTGCTATCTTGCAGAAAGACTGAAGAAATCCTAAGAAAAACTGATTCAGTACTACTTGGGATTATGATGAAAGTCCATTACATAGAAGCTACTGTTAACAAAAGCAAAAACAAGTAATGTGATAATTTGGTCTCAGTTCCCTATTAGACTTATTTGGGGCAAAAGAAAGCACATTTCTATGGAATTTTCAAAATATTAAAAGTGAGATTAAAAAAAAGAGAGAGGAACAAAGAAATTTAGTTTCATGGATCTAAAACTTACAAGTAAAATAGCAAACAATAGCTACTGTAATTTCAGATGGTAATCTTTCCTTGCAGCCTTTCTCATTTTATTAGACCAAATATTTCAAGCCTCATCTGCATTCTATTATAATCCTAAAGACGTGATATCTAGGATACTGTTTACATACAAAAATCATTCTAAATCAGGAGATGATATAAACTGACATCCAGATTCTCTTTACCCCAAGATTTTATATAATTAAGTTGTCTTTTTAAAAATAACAACAACAACCCTGAAATGATAATTTTCTCCTTTGGAACAGAGTTTTTTGGCTCCATTTAGATGCCAGCATAGTCTCATCATGAAAATAAATTAAAAGTAGGTGGTCTGGTTAGTCTTCACAATGCTACATTTTAATCAGGCAAAGCAGTGAAAAAGATGATTGTCGAATTGCTGGCATGTCTTCAAACAACAGTGCAAGCTGTCCATTTTACTCACAATGAAAAAGCTCTTCAAGAGATTTCGATAAAGGTTTCCCTCCTACTTGCAGTCCACATTTGTAATGTTTATATAAGTGGGGGATATAAATCTTGCTCCAATGAACCCCATGGTTTTTAAAGCAGACTTCTTGTTATAAACTGCCTGTTTCCGTTTTGCCTGCCTAAGCAAGCCAGGCAAAGCACATTCGAGAGAGACTGGAACTAATTTAATGTGCTCCAGGTTGAAGCCCCAGCCTCTGCGCCTTCACAGGGAGATTTTACACAGTGGATTACTGCTGACTTTAACAATGATTCATACGATAAGTGGCTTTTGATTTGTTTTTTAATGTCAGAAAATATGCATTGGAGAAAGAAATGTCATTAAAACCATTTTGTTAAAGCGGTACCATAAAAATAGAAAAAAAATGTTCAACTTTTTAAAAAGGAAAAAAAGGGGAGAGGGGGAGTCTAAATCTTACTCATGCCAAAGGCTTATTCATATGAATTTGTAATTTTACTCAATGCAAAAGAACCCAAAGTTGTTTACAGAGAGTTAGATTTAAGACTGGATGAATTCCAAGATTACGACTGGTTGCATTGATATACCTTGCTATAAGACTCATTCCCATTACTAAAAATACCAAAGTCACACTGTAGACAGACAAAAACATCATTCTTCATCCCGCCTCAAAGATATCCTGTACAGTTTTTTTTTAAGGTGCAAAATTCCTTGAAACCAACACTAATTAAAACAAAAACACATTCACAAAACCCAGGGTAAGATCCATCATCCAAATTATGTCAGGGGAGGAAAGTCTCCTCTGTTTAACTCAAAGGAACAGAGCAGTTGAGACATTAATTCAAAAGAAAACAAACTGAGAAACAAAAGTCTATATTGTACTATTATTCTAGATTTCTGCATTTCAGGGGTCTGAACCACTCATCAGAATATGCTTTTTAAATGCTAAATGTAATAAGATATACTTGTCCTAGTCATCTGTTAGTTTCTCCTTTTTTTCTTTGAAAGGGCCAAGCAAAGTCTTACAGTAGGGGGCAGTATCGTAACATCATGCTCAGTCTTGAAACAAGAGCTGACTGAAGGAGGAAAAAGGACCATTATTCTTCATTAAGATTACACCATGTTGGCATAATTATCCCAATTTACTACAAAATTTTAGTTTTTTCCCCTGACTCCAACTTGCTTTTTCACTCCCTATGTACAATATTAAGGTGTCTTAAATGATACAAAAAAACAAATGCTTTTTATAAAAACCTACCCAAATATCTGTGACATGTTGATTGCTACTTAGCAGTAGAAGAACTATTTATTGAATGTCATATTTCATGAGCATGAAGACTTCTCCAATTACACATATCCAGATGTTCTTTATTATAAACTAGAGGGCCAATGCACAAAAATTCGTGCAAGCGTAGGCCTTCCTTCCCCCAGCTGCCTGCACCAGCTTCCCTCCAGCACCCAGGACCCAGACTTCCCTCCTCTGGCCACCCGCAGGCTTCTGGGACCCCGAGTGGCTTCCTCTCCCTGGCTTCATCCTGAAGACGACCAATCTAATTAGCATATTTCCCTTTTATTATTATAGATAAACTATCACATTGGGAGATGGTTAAAAAAAGAGAATAAATATTTCATCTTGGTTAAAATGAAATGCAGAACTGATGTATAAGCTCAAGCCAAGGTGACCAATGCTAATTGATGTTAATTTCAAAAATATGAGGTAAGAAAATATTTACAAGCACAAGAATGTATTTGTACTTTCAGAAATAAACTTTTCTTTCCATTTGCCTAGAATGGTTCTTGGCTGGCCTGCTAGGAAATATGGAAATTGAAACTGTTTGTACTAAATGCTTGGCTTCCAATGACTTACAATGCTTTGAGAATCTGCAGAGGAAAAAGTAAACTTTTTTGCCAGGTTCTAAGAATAAAACCTATAGATACATAATGAGATTTTTTTAAAAAAAAACATGCATAATAGTAATCCATATGGCTTTATCTAATCCATAAATTTGAGTGATTAAAACTTTTATTTAAAGCTTTAAGGTCACTAAAAAAAAAAAAAGAAACTAATTATTTGACTTTAAAACAATCAAGACTCATGTAGTCTTAACAAGTATTTATGCTTATCTTTGTCTTTAATTTCAACTCAAAGATTTATTGGTTTGCTTGTTTTAAGAGTCAGGTGTTACAGATTCAAACAACGATTTTTCCCCAATCTAATAATTCTACTGAAAAATTTAATATTAAATCTATTGCTTTCTAGACATATAAGCCAATATATTTAAGTGTACAAAAAGAGATCCTATAAAAGCAAAAACATTATTGAGACATAATAAGCCACCAAGAATTCATTCAATCATGTATAAACAATATAAATTCTAAATTTCATTACTTTAAGTTATGTTAAGTTTATTCCTTACTTTTCTCTACTTCTCCATTTCTGTTTTAGTTGTTTAAAAGTTAGAGCTTCTTTGGTTTTTATGTTGTGTATGAGCGCATGTGTGCGTGTGCATGGGCGCATACATGATCCTATAGGATTCTGCCATGTATGCTTCTTAGAGAGTGGTCTGCTCCACAGCCTTTTCATCAAGGTCTTCTCAATTGTAATGGTTTCCTTTTTCGAGACTTAACAGAAAAACTGGACCTATAATTACTACCAAATTTTCCCTCAAAGTGAGCTCAACAACATATATTTGAGTTGCCAGTTGAGACATAATTCTTCATAATTATTGTAGAAAAGAGCCCGTGACAGTTGCAACAAAGTAACTGACTAATGGAAGAGCACCAGGTATGCATTTCCTTGCAACATCTGTTTGAAACTCTCAGTCATTTGAAGAGTATGTAAAATGGTCCCATCTTCTAATTAGTTTCTCACCAGCCCAAACAGCACTGCCAAAGTGGTTTTAAGTAGTAGGCAGAGCCATGGTTCTTCTGTAGCAAAGCTGATGTAACCATTCGGTTCCTCCAAATGCAAGCATTATTTCATCTCCAATTGCTGGCAATTGTGACAGAGAAAGGGGCAGCATTTTTCTTCTAATAAAAACATGTTTTCCTTATGATCTTAACATCTCTGTCACCTAAAATCAAAAAAGCATCCTAACAAACCCCATAAATGTGTACTCACTTTCTTGCCTCCCTTCCTTTGTACAGGAGGAGTGACTCAGAAACTCCAGGGTATGAGCTTTGGGTTATGTGGGATATAATAGGTATTATATTTGACCTTTGTGTCAGGTTCCTGGCACAGGGCTCCTAAACCCCATGGAATTACCTGTGTGACAAGAGTGTTTTTCATTATTCATGACAAGCCCCTTTTGATGATCACACCTGGGTTCATGCTCAGGAGGTGACTTAGGGTGGGGTCCTTAGGTAACCTCAGATGGGAATAGTCACACACAAAAAAAGGCTGAGTGATTAGAAGGTTGAAACCATCTGCTCCACCTACAATCCTATAGAGAAAAGACGGGCACTGAAGACCGCTATAAAAGCTCTTGAACAGGGGATTTAATAGGGTTCCAGATTGGTGAACAGATTGCTGGCAGAGTGGCACCAGAGAGGGCTGAAAGTTCTATATCCTGCCAACCTCTATACTTTGCCCTATTCATCTCTTCCCTTTGTCTGTTCCTGAGCTGTATCCTTTAAAATAAATTGGCAAATGTAAAGAAGTGTTTTTGCTGAGTTCTATAAACCATTCTAGCAAATTACTGAACCTCTAATTTATAGCTAGTCATTGAGCAGTACCAGTGGTCAAACTTACAACTGGGAGCTAAAGTGGGAGAGAGCCTCTTGCTAGGTCCAGGTGAATAGTTTCAGAATTGAATTGAATTATTACACACTCAATTGGTGTGTAACAAATTAAAGAAATGGTTGGTGTGAGAAAATATCCTCAGTTATAGTTCCATAGTACGGATGGGTTAAAGCCAGGAGCCTCTCATATGACCAATGACAGAATTTCCAAGTGCATTATCAGCTTGGACTACAATAGACTGCATTGCTTAAAGAAGAGAAAATTTTTCCCTCACAGTTCTTAAGGCTGGAAGTCCAAAATCAGAGGGCCAGCATGGTTGGGTTTTGGTGAGGGCTCTCTTTCTGGCTTTCAGATGGCTGCCTTCTTACTCTGTCTTCACATGACAGAGAGAAAGCAGGCAAGGTCTCTGGTGTCTATTCTTATAATGCACTCACTAATCCTATTGTGAGGGCTCCACCCTCCCAACCTCATCTAAATCTAATTATCTCCCGAAGGCCCCATCTCCAAATATCATCACATTGGGGTTAGAGAGCTTCAACATACAAATTAAGGAGGATACAATACAGTCCACAGCACTAAGACTATTGACCAAAGTCAGAAATATAGCTTGAGGCCATATAATAATATTTTTTTTCTATGGGTGGGTAACTATATTGCACCTGAACCCTTAAAACTAGGATATAAGAAACTGAGTCAACCTAGAGTCAGTGTAACAGAGATCCATCTTAATTCCTACCTAGCAGCCTCTCCTGCTCTCCTTCCCAGCCGTCCACCTCCAAACTCACCTTCAGCTACAAAAAATTCACTGTAGGATGTAAGAAGTATTATAGATGTGAATATATGAAAATGTTGAACTGTTGCCGAAACCGGTTTGGCTCAGTGGATAGAGCGTCGGCCTGCAGACTGAAAGGTCCCAGGTTCAATTCTGGTCAAGGGCATGTATCTTGGTTGCGAGCACATCCCCAGTAGGAGGCGTGCAGGGGGCAGCTGATCGATGTCTCTCATCAATGTTTCTAACTCTCTATCCCTCTCCCTTCCTCTCTGTGGAAAATCAATAAAATACATTAAAAAAAGAAAAAAAATTTGAACTGTTAAAATGTATTAGAAATGAAAGAAATTACTAGAGCATCCTGATATAATAAGATTTAAATGCAATATAAGCACTCTCTCTGCGACTAATAAAACAGAGCTTTTCTCTACTTAAGGTGAAAGTAAAAATCAGTTTCTGGATAAAAGATTGGGCCTCCTGTTTGGAAAGTCAGAAGGTAGGACAAGTGCTCTACTAATAACTAAAAGGCATTGTCCTCCATCAAGGGAAGTCTCTGGTTTCAACAAAATATGTTCAGATCAAATCCTGACTATATATTTACGGCTGAAGAGTAAGTGCAGAGAAAAGTATATTGTTTTTTTGTTTGTTCGTTTGTTTTAAATATATTTTATTGATCTTTTACAGAGAGGAAGGGAGAGGGACAGAGAATTAAAAACATCAGTGAGAGAGAGACATTGATCAGCTGCCTCCTGCACGCCCCCAACTGGGGATGTGCCCGCAACCAAGGTACATGCCCTTGACTGGAATCAAACCTGGGACCTTTCAGTCCGCAGACCAACGCTCTATCCACTGAGCCAAACCGGTTACGGCAGTATATTGTTTTAAGAGCATAAATTTAATCTACATTATTACCTGTGTAGCATCTAATAGACTCACTCTCATCACACACACACACACACACACACACACACACACACACACACACATACACACATTTAATTCACTCTATGCATCTGAGATCTATAAATCCGTTCTCAAAATCCAAATTTTAGCAGTTTGAGTTCTTGCTGGAAAATATAGTTGATATTATCATCTCTATATATAAAAGCCTAAGTGACCAGCCAACCAGCCAACTGGTAGATATGACACACACTGACCACCAAGAGGCAGATGCTCAATGCAGGAGCTGCTGAGCTGCAGTCACTTGGCAGCTGCAGTTCTCAGAGAGGAGGGAGCCCGATTCCGGGGTGCGTCACCCAAGAACACCTTCTCGCAATCTGGGACCACTCAGGGAATGTTTTAGAGTTGATTTCGGCCTGATCCCCACAGAGCAGGCTGGGGGACACCACTGGTGCCCCGGACCTCTAGTTTATAAATAATAGGAACACAGATCTTAAAAAGAGGAAGTATGGTCAAGTATTTCCTTTAGTTTGTACTTTTGACTCTAGAGAGACCAGGTAGGTGTAATTGAAGATTTGTAAGTAACATTTTAAGTTTTAGAAAAATCAAAAGAGTTCAGGGTTAAGATGGGAGATTAGACATAAATCTAAATATTTGACCTCCCAAAATCCTAATAAAATTACACACAAAAAAGAAACAAAAAAGTTCTTTTTTTGTTTTAATAACTAAACTTACAGGTACAAAGAACACTGAAGAGGAAATGACAGCAACAAAATTTTAGAAGCTTGAAAGTCAATGCACATGTGTTAAAGGACTTAGGAGGAGCAAGAAAACCATATCCTAACTTGTAGAAAAGCGGAGAAATAAACCTATTTATACTACAGGATCCACAAAAAGCTCAGAAAATGACAGCAAAAGGTTCCTCAGAAACTGAGATGAAACTGTAGTACATTAATAAATGGGATGAGCCCAGCCAGTGTTGTTCAGTGGTTGAATGTCAACCCATGAACCAGGAGGTCACGTTCAATACCCTATCAGGGCACATGTCTGGGGGCGTGCAGGAGGCAGCCTATCAATGATTCTCCCTCATTATTGATATTTCTATTTCTCTCTCCTTCTCCTTTTCTCTTTCTGAAATCAATAAAAACATATTTTTAAGAAAGTAAGAAATTATTTGAGAAGTAGTTGGATCCTTACATCCCTTCCAATACTTCACAGCACTTGGCAACACCTCCCTTACCCTGGCAGAGATAGGAGGTATTCTCTGGAGAGAATAAAACAAAAGGTTTTGGTTTAAGGATTGCCTGGCAAAGACATGGGAATTAACTGAGCATACACCAAAAGCTGGATAATAACACTACCTACTTGTTATGGTCTGAATGTTGGTCTCCAAAAAGAAGTCAAGCTGAAATCCTAGCCTCCAAGGTGATAATATGAGGAAGTGGGACCTTTGGAGTAGGACATAAGTTATGAAGGTATAGCCCTCATGAATGGGATTAGTGCTCCAGAGAGATCCCCAGTCCCTTTAACCACATAAGGGCATAGTGAGAAGGCACTGTCTGGGAAGCAGGAAGAGGGCCTTCACCAGAATGCGGCCATCCATGCTGGCACCCTAATCTTGATTTTCCAAGCCTCCGGGACTATGAGAAATAAATTTCTGTTGTTTGCAAGTTTACCCAGCCTATAGCATTTGGGTATAGCAGCCTGAATGGACTAAGACACCACCTGTTCTATGTGGCTCTCAGAAGATACATTCAGACCTTTCCCATTCTATGCAGAAAAATAGGAGGGCATTCTTTGGGGGAACACTTATAGCTCAAGAGAAAAGACCTAATACTGATCCTAATGGTTCACCAGCCAACAACTTACTGATTACCTATAATAATCCTCAAATCTACAAACCTACCATTGGTTCAGTATATCCAATGAGCTTTTTAAACATCTACTCTAATCCTACAACCAGCAATTATCCAACATCTTATAAAAAAAATACTAACATGGAAGATAAAGAAGAAAACAACCTAAAAAGATTAAAATGGCAACGTGGAAAAACCATCAGAGAGAAGATATTAAAAATATATCAAAAATAAAAAGCTGCCCTAACCCATTTGGCTCAGTGAATAGAGCGTTGGCCTGTGGACTGAAGGGTCCCAGGTTCGATTCCAGTCAAGGGCATGTACCTTGGTTGCGGGCACATCCGCAGGAGGAGGTGTGCAGGAGGTAGCTGATAGATGTCTCTCTCTCATTGATGTTTCTAACTCTCTATCCCTCTTCCTTCCTCTCTGTAACAAATCAATAAAATATATTTAAAAAGTAATAATAAAAAAATAAAATAAATAAAAAGCTGAGTAAAAAGCTTAGGAAACAAAGTTAAGAGTATCTCCCAGCCAAGACTGGTTTGGCACAGTGGATAGAGTTTCGGCCTGCTGACTGAAGGTCCCAAGTTCGATTCCAGTCGGGGGCATGTACCTTGCTTGCAGGCACATCTCTAGTGTGGGGTGTCAGGAGGCGGCTGATCAATGTCTCTCTCTCATCGATGTTTCTGGCTTTCTATCCTCTCCCTTCCTCTCTGTGAAAAATCAATAAAAAATATCTAAAAATTTAAAAAAAAGAATATCTCCCAGAAAAAGAGAAGAAAAAAAAAAAGGAAACAAAACCATTTAAAAAGGTTCAAACATTAGAAGGCCAATAAATGGCAACAGAATTGCTCCCTCTCTTGTTAATTATGGGGTCAGAAATCATTTACAAGGAACATAATTTCACTAGATAGCTCCTGCTTCATTCATTCATGGGTCCAGGCTCTCATTATGCCCTCAAATGAGAAGCTTCCTATTTGCTATTGTTAAGACACTGTGTTAAGACTAAGAAAAAGATGACGAGAAACAGTCTTTGTCCTGGAGAAACTACCTTACAGAGAGGTGACAGAACAGTGTTCAGAGAGCCCTTAGATTGATTTGCAGGTGACTTTAGACTTAGTTCATTTTTAAAAAGATGTAAAATTAAAAATAATAGATGATTCATTTTGAGCATATTTTATACAACAAAAAGGAAGGAAGGGGAACTCCAATCACAAACCCTTACTCAAAGAAAAGACCTGGCACAAGATTGGTGAGTGAATGTATGTATGTATGTGTGTGTGTGTGTGTATATATATATATATATATATACACACATATATATATATATACATATACATATATATACACATATATACATGTATATATGTATATATCCTATATAATAAAGAGGTAATGTGCAAATTAACCCTTATGCCATCACAAGATGGCTGCGTCCACACTGTAGGTGGGATTCCCATAACACAAGATGGCTGCACCCATAGCAGAGACACAGTTCCTGTAAGGAGCCATAACAAGCAATCAACAGAGACCTGAGGCTGCAGGGTGCCAGGCCAGGGCGGAGGAACTGAGGCTATACCCCCCACCTGGTGAGGCTTGATGGGGGACCTCAAGGTGTGCCTCTCCACCCCACTCTGGGCCAGGGGACCTCATGCCATGCCCCCTGCTCCAGCGCCAGGCCAGGGGACCTGAGACTACTTCCTCAGCCTGGCAGAGCTTGATGGGGGATCTCAAGATGTGCCCCTGCCCAGCAGGGCTTGATGGGGCCCTGAGGCTGTGTCCCCCACCCAGAGGAGCTTGAAGGGAGACTTGAGGCTGCACCTCCCACCCAGAACTGGGCCTGGGGACCTGAGGGTGCACCCCCTGCCCACTGTGCTTGATGGGGGTGGAGCAAACTGGGTCTGGATCTCACCCAATGGAGGTGGGGCCAGCCGAGCCTGGGTCTCAGGCAATTTGGAGGTGCACACAGGTGGGTGGGGATCTGACTTTGGGTCCTGCAGCACACCCTAGTCTCTGACAGGAGGAAGATTTTCATTTATATTTTACTAATTTTCTTTCACTTCTGACACTTATAGAGAAAGGGCAAATAGCAATATTAAAATATTCCCTCTAATTAATTCCTTTTTAATGTGCACAAACTTCATGCACTGGGCCACTAGCATATATATGTATACACATACATATTAGGCTTTTATTATATAGGGTATTGTTAACACTATTACAGATGTCCCTATCCCCTTGCCTCATATATATATATATATGGGGGTTCTTATTGATTAAGGTATTAGTTATGTGTTATACTTTATATATTTTTAAGTAAAAAAATGTTGATGTGCAAAAGTATCTACTTTTTTTTAATATTTTTATTGATTTTTCACAGAGAGGAAGGGAGAGGGATAGAAAGTCAGAAACATCGATGAGAGAGAGAGAGACATCGATCAGCTGCCTCCTGCACGTCCCCTAATGGGGATGTGACCGCAACCAAGGTACATGCCCTTGACCGGAACCGAACCTGGGACCTTTCAGTCCGCAGTCTGACGCTCTATCCACTGAGCCAAACCGGTCTCGGCAAAGTATCTACTTTTATAATTCTCTCTTTGAAACTACTTTTTAAAATTAAACAATCATGTTCTGGCCCTAATCAATGTGGATGGGACTTTAACTATAGTTTCAATTTTAGAACGTGAGTTCCTTTGTTCTCAATGAACTCTTGCTATGTTCATAATATGTTGAGTTGAACTTTTCATGATAGCACTGAGTAGATTCTACTTGACTTGAACACTTAAGATTCTGCTCTCCAAACTGTAGGCAGCTAGGATAATAGGTGGGTGGGGGTGGGGAGAACAGGCTGAAGTGTTGATAATAAGAGGCTGCTTGGGGGATTGACGCAAGAGTGTGACTGGAAAGATTAGCCCAATATTTCTCAATCTGTGGTCAGGGGACCCTGGGGAACCTTTTCAGGGGGTCTACAAGGTCAAAATTATTTTCATAGTAATACTAAGACACTACTTGCCTTTTTTTCATTCTCATTCTCTGAGGAGCACACAGTGAAGTTTTCAAGAAGCTATGAAACATATGATATGACAACAGATTGAATGCAGAAGCAGATAGGAAAATCCAGCTGTCTCTTATTAAGGGAGACATTTTAAACAGATTTGCAAAATACACACAAAAAATGCTACTCTTCTCATTAAATATTTGTTTTGAAAAATATAGTTATTGTTGCATGTTCATATGCAATGGGTTTATTATTATTTTAATCTATTAATAAGTTTTT
>JAAGEH010002528.1:24619727-24918607 GCA_011751065.1 Lasiurus cinereus
TTTTTTTAAGTGCCAACTAAGGAGTTTGAATTTTAGGTTTAATGAGGCTATTTTTCACTTTCTAGTTTACTACTTCACCTTCACTTTTCCTTCCTTTCTTGGGTTGCCTTCTACTATTAGATGGGTAGTGTACTCCCAAACTAAGTTTCCTCCAGCTTAATTTTAAATTACTCAGGCAAAGTACTTCTGTTCCTCCTGCTGGGAAAAACAAAATCCAGAATTCACGGTAGGAAAAACATTCTCCTCTCCTCTAAACCAAAAGCTCCTTTCTTTCTCCAAAGTTGGTAAAGTTAACCACAATTAAAAAGACCAGGGTTTACAAGAGTCAAAACAATACAAAATGGGTAAGGGTCAGTATGTTTAAGTTGGTGTATTCAGTACACTCAAGTTGACACAATCACGATGAAGCCTTGTCAGCAAGTATCTGCCATCTCACTTCCTAAGCCAACAACAAATTCCAAAACAGGCTGGGAAGAGTATTCAAGTCAAAAGAAAGCAAAACCTTTTTGCACATGAACAGAAACAAACACAATAAAGTAGTAAGGAGATGATAAGTGTGTGTATTATTGTTACATGACTGCTGCATGGGATCATTTGTTTCTCAAAATGATGGCAGCTTTCTAAAGGAAACCAATAGAACAGTCAAATTCTGCTTCACAAGTGAACCTTAACTCAGTTGTAGTGATTACACCAATAATTTTTTAAAACAGCACATTCTAAGTTTTCTATCTTGCTTACAAATACAGTTGATTAAAAACAAAACCTCTATTCATAGCTAGTTGCAGGGAGACAGTGGACTGAGGAAAATATGTATCAGTATGGCTATTCCAATTATTAAAATATTGAAACACTTGTGTAATAATGATAAATAAAGGTTGTTAAAACGCATATGGTATATATAAAAACTTTCTAGCAATGATGATTATACTAGAATTATTTCCTAGACTTGGTGTAAAAAGCACTACCTTTTTACAAAGTTTACTATCTAAAGAAAACCAACTGTATATAAGACTTTAGACATAAAGAGATGATGAGTAAAAAGAGAACTCCAGATCATATCTTTTCATGTTTTATTGCTGCAGGTGTATAGAAAAAAAATTCCTCTTGGAGATGCACAGTGCCAAAGCAAAAACTCCAAAACCTTCTTTGGAATAGAATAAGAAAAACCTGTCTCTGATTTAATTTATTTCTCTTCTGACTTTTGATACACAAAGGGGTCTGAAATTAAAACCAGAGTGACCCCCCAAAGTCTATCTGCTTTCAGTCAGGCCCTATAAAAAACTTTTTTTGTCACAACTCTTAAGGGCTCATAGACAAAAACTTCATGCCAGTTTAAACTAAAAGAAAATTCAAGAATCAGATGTACAAGCAAATTACACAACATGTAAGAGTACCAATGGAATTCTGCTTCAAATAGTTCTTAAAACTTTTACATTCATCTAACTAATAATGCCATGCAATGTTTAACATAATTTTAAGACATACTAAGATTATAACCGGACAATCAATGGGTCCATGCTGCCTGTCACTACTTAAGCCAATTAAGCAGAGAAAGGGTTAAATCATATATGAGCATTTATTCCAATACTGCCGGCAGTATGGGAGCACAGCAGGTCACAAAAATCTGCTCTGCCCCCCACCATAAGTCAGCTGCTTATATTGGGTAAAAGGACAAAGATTACATGGGAAGTAGGCAAAAGGGTATGCCAATGGGCAGTGAACAGGTAATGAGGGCTGGAGATTTGCAAAGGCCTGTGAGTATGCAAAGGCTGAGGGTCTTCAGAGGGCTGGTGATATGCAAAGGGCTAGGGATATTCAAAGAGCTGGCAGCTCTGGTTTCCGCAACAAGGTTGTTCATCTTTCCATGATAATAGACAGCTCCCTGATAAAGAGGATAGGCTGCATTTCCAGGTGAGCTCCCATGTCCCAAGTGCACCTCCCAGCCAGGTTACAATGTGACTTCTTTCATCAGAATAAAATAATCTTGGTTAACAGAGCATGATTACGATTTCTTACAATTATGGCTAGTACCCAATATTGTATTTCTGCCCCTATCAAGGTCAAAATACCCAATACTACTAATAATGTTTACTACTACCACCATTACTATTAGAACCTAAGGGGCCTCAAATTGGAGCCCCCCTGCCACTACCTAACACTCACACACAGAGGCGGACTCCAACCTGGGTCAGGGGTATTTAAGCTTCCGGATGCCTCTGCCTAGAACATTCTCTCCCTAGATGGTCTCATAGTTGACTTACTCTCTTCATTCTGTCCTCTACTCAAATGTCATTTCTTCAGAAATTTCCAACCCTAACCACATGGCATAAAAGAGCTTCCCCAGTCCCCATGTCTTATTATTACCATGATCCAGATTTATTTTTCAGCATAACATATCACCAATACTGATATTGAAATTACTTGAAAGCCAGTACAGCAAGGGCAACAATCAATTAAACAGAGACTATAAACAACCTGATCAGTTTTATAAGCTCATTATATACAAGCTTTACATATTTGTTTGTTTATATATTTATTTTTTACTGTTTGTTTCCTTATTTATAACGTAAGTTTTATTAGGGAAGAGACTCTATAGTATTCTCTTCCTTAATGGAACATGGCTATTAGTCACATTGTAGGCACTCAATTATTTGCTGCAATAAGTAATTCAGTACTATGTGTCTGTGTTAGTATATTCTAATAATTTATTAAAAATATAGAGGATATTCTTATATGACATGTGGTCAATATTGAGTTATTCAAAGACCATATAAATGTATATACATGCACAATTTAGCATCAGATACAATAAAATAATTAATAATAGCATTCTACTAACCATAGCTAAGTATCTTTGAGGATTCCGGGTCAATTGCAAGGGTTTACACACATAACAAGAGTCCCAAAGACTCCATCCAATTGTTATTGATTCTACCATTGAGGGTTGAGAGGAGGAAAAATCTCTCTAAAAAAATATACCTGATTGAAATAAAAATTTTGAAACTCTTATTTTTTTTTCTTTATTAAGGTATTACATATGTGTCCTTATTCTCCCTTTGTCTCCCACCTCCCCTCACACTCATGCCCTCACCTCCCTGGTGTCTGTGTCCATTGGTTAGGCTTATATGCATGCATACAAGTCCTTTGGTTGATCTCTCCCCCTTACCCCCACCCTCCCCTACCTTCCCTCTGAGGTTTGGCAGTCTGATTGATGTTTCTCTGTCTCTGGACCTGTTTTTCTTTATCAGTTTATGTTCATTATATTTCACAAATGAGTGAGATCATGTGATATTTTTCTTTCTCTAACTGGCTTATTTTGCTTAGCATAATGCTCCCCAGTTCCATCCATGCTGTTGCAAATGGTAAGAATTCCTTCTTTTTTACCACAGCATAGTATTCTATTGTGTAGATGTATCACAGTTTTTGAAACTCTAACTTAAATTACATTCAGGGGTATCTGAAATGCTATCTTCTCTTTCCTTTCAAAAAAGTAAAAAAAAAATTCTCATATAGAAAGTAGTATAAATGAATCTCAGCAGTATCATGATTCTTATAGGTAAGTCATAGAAAAGAACTAGTATTGATCAAGTATTGGCGCATAAGGAGGTAATAGTAGTAACAGTGACAGCAGCAGAGCAGAAGCAGGAGCAGCAGAAGTAACTGCAGTGGTCAAATTTATCTTTCAAGTACCCAGGAGTTAGCAGGCACCATGCCTAATGCGGTATGCATTATTTCTAATGCACAGAACCACGCAAAAGCCACCCCAGTTAAACAAATGAGGAAAAGGGGGCTTAAGGATATCAAGCAACTGTTCTTGGAGCTTTCAGAGTAAATTGATCATTACTGAATCTCAAGGGAAGGAGAGAAGAAAATATCCTCAATTGATTGATGAAGAAACTAAGAAAAAGAGGATTTAAAGACTGAAAACAGGTCTTCTGATTCCCAGACACAGGAGTCTTTGTCTATTGAGACTAAATTATCCTGTGCATTCTTAATGTTGCCAAGACCTCGCCTCATAACAAAAATTGTAAAATTAAATTAAAACCCCACTGAATCTAAATCTTTATGAATTACAAAGACCTTGCTAGTAACTATCTATTCTGACAATACTACCACAATTTGGAATGTATGTGCCTCACCACCTCTTACTTGTTCTTAACGACATGAATTCCATCTAGTGAATATTGTCCAGATTTTGGATACAATTCTTAGGATATAATTGCATTAATGGTTTGCTTATTTTTTGCTTATTACTCATATGAACTTCAAGTCAAGACTATTGTACTAGAAAAGAATAATTAAGTTAAGATTAAAATGACATCGCCAGGAGACAAAGTAGGGCCAGGCAGGACAAGATTAATATTTCTCGGAGATGGCACAGAAGCTGAGGAATAGGGAGACACAGCAGGTCCAGTCCTTGAACAGGCAGCAGAGGAACAAAACAAAACAAAACAAAACAAAACAAAACAAAACAAAACAAAAAACATGTTTAGCAACACATGGGACTGATTCTGTTCATTATGTCCTTTTGTTCCCGGTACCTGACATTACTTTAAATGAGTCAGATTTCAGTATCACCGAGTTTCCCGACCATATTGTTTTCCCATTAGGCTTATTACTAAAACAGCTTTTCACAACATCAGTTAACACTTTGGAAATCTGTTCCTATATAACCACCTTATCTGGATTATATCTTCCTCCTTCTCCCCCACTTTGTTTCCTTAACACAAGAAAAACGGTACAAATTTCAATCATGTTCTAAAACAGGGAGAGAAGCAACAATGACTCAGTGAGTTAAAAAGAGAATAAAACCCTTGGTGCTGAAACACAAAAATCTTGATTATGTCACCAACACAGCATTGCACATGTATGTGCTCCAACGTTCTCCTCAAAGCTTTGATGGAAGAAATTATTTTTAAATGACTGCAAAGCATATCAATATGAGTGGTTGCCAGAAAGCTTAATTGTTATTTTCATCCACAGAACAGTGGATATCTGTCTATAATAAAGTTTTAAAATATTAGGTGATAAACACTTGCTAATAATATCTTGAACTTTCTTTTTCATTTGAAGTTTTTATTTGGTTTAATAACTTATTGAGATAACTACTTTAATGACAGCTCTTGAGGGGGGAAAAAGAGACTTGGAACTTCAACACAAATTAAATTAATTACAATTAAAAGAGCTTTCCAAGCAGCATTTTTTCCCCTATTATGTTGATTCCAAATGACTTGCTCAGTACAATAAGTCAGTACTAGTTCTGGTTACCATATTTAATCGTGATTTCAGAGATATGTCAAAACATCAAAGGGATATCATCACAAGTACAATAATATGCTGGAAGAAAAGAACTAGTTCCAAAAAGCTTAAAGCTCTAATTTGTATTGTGTCTCGTTTAATTATTGTTATCTTTGAAAAGTAATATAATTTCAGCTTTATGCATTTAATTTTGGACCCAGATATTTGTAGACATGGGCAGTAGCAGATTCTACAGAAATGTATTTGTAGTACCTCAAAGGCAATCTCCCCCCTCACACCCCTCAAAAAAGAGCATGGACTGGTCACCAGATGTGGAGGCCATATGGCACATGTACACGAGACATAAGAACAATATGGACAATAAGAACGAAGCCAATGAGCCCAATAGGCAGAAGCAATCACTCTGAGATGATGGACAAATGCTTGGTTCTGTTGACTTTCTGGAAAAAATATATACTTATATAAATATAGATCACTTTATTTTTAAACCTAGAAATACAGCTCAGCTAGTCATTTTCTCCAACTCTTTATTGTTTTGGCTTGAAAGGAAATTTACCCATGTGTAGTTTATTACTTGATCTGAATTCTGTCCTTTTCACATACAATTCATGTTGAAGTTAAGGGAAAGAAAAATGAATTAGGAACAGCTAGTAAGAGAGCCTTAAGTAGCACACAAATAAAATTTTTGTTGCTATAACTTTCAAGAAACTGTGACAGCTAATGAGTCACTAAGATAGGTATGTTCTGTTTGTGGATTACCTCTTGAATTTAATCCTTCCCTCCACAAGCCTCAGCCCTTTCTCCACAATATGCATCTTATGTTGGAACCCTGCCATGCTATAAGATCCTAAAGCATGCCATGCACTATCTGAACTATTTGAAGATGCAGCTCCTGCTACTTTGAATGCCTTTCCTACCCTTCCCTAACTGATAAATTTCCTTTCAGCCTTTAAAACATAGTCTAAGTAACAACTGTTTGTGAAACCTTGCTTGGCTTGCCCAGACAATTAATGCCTTTTTTAATGAGCCACTATAAATAAATCCATCAATACATTTCTATTCTAATAAAAAGGAATAAAGATAATCCTGATGGCAGCTGACATTTATAGAGGGCTCTATTTATGCCAGACATAAGTGTCATTCAAGGTTATGGACTTAATATAGATTATAAAGATTAATGAAAACAAACAAATAAGCAGAAACAGTCCCTTCTGCCACCAGAAACCAATCCACCTATAAAAACCCCTCTAACACTAACAAGATTATTTTTAACACTCCTACTATAGTTGTCAAGCGATCACATTTTCTTTTCTACGAGTCACTTAAGCCCAATAGAAACAAGAGAGCACTAGTGAAAGTATATTCTAGAGATCTCCTAGCTGTTAAGGATGTCCTGGATCTTTTCATGCCTTTTTTGCCATTTTGTGTTCCTCAGGAAGAAGATGGAGCATGCAGCCACCAGAATGGAAAATTGCTGGTATGGGTGACCTCTGTGACTGTCTCTTCTGGCCTCTTATTGAGCATCACTTATCCTTCAACAATAAAATCCTTCCTATCACCATTTAATTTTGTATAAATAAGCACCAGTTATAATTGCAGCCATTGAAAGATGTCAAAATAAAGTCCACTTTGAGAAAAGATCACTGTATCTAAGAGATATAAATATAATTTTTTTAATAAAGAGGCTGGGTTTTTTTTAAAGCAAACTGCTGATTGACTTTATTAAGCTGCCCTACAAAACTAACAGTAAATTCGGTCTGTGTGCACAGTGTTTAGAAAGAAAATCTAGGTCTTAAATAGACTTGCAAACACTATCTCTAGAGAGGATTTGCCATACAGCGGATTCTTACAAAGATGACTGCTAAAGCAATTCCCAACAATGAGAATCCATGATTGGTACATACAAACAGGGCTGATATTTTCTGAAGTAAATGCAAACAATAATACAAAGTCTTTACAAGAACTCAAAAACTGTGTGCTGTTTGTATCAAAATTCACTGCACTAGAACATCCAGTGGAGTTCGCACTGTCTAAACCCTCTCTATTCTGTTATTTACTGATCATTCATAGTGTGTGGCTGAAAAAGTGGTAAATAAATGAATTTGATACACTGGAGGGGCTTGCTCCTTAAAAAAATTCCAAGGTGCATGATTTATTCACTAGAGGCCCGGTGCACGAAATTCATGCATGGGGGTGGGGGGATGTCCTTTAGCCCTGCTTGCATCCTCTCCAATCTGGGACTCCTTGGAGAATGTCCACCTGCTGGCTTAGGCCCGCTCCTGGGGATTGGCCTATGCCAGCAGACAGACATTTTTTACTCAGTCCAGGACCCCTTGCTCCTTACCACCTGCCAGCTCGCTACTCCTCAGTGCTGCTGTGGAGGCAGGAGAGGCTCCCACTGCACTTGCCAGCCATTATTTCTGCTTTTGGCTGAGCGGTGCTCCCCCTGTGGGAGTGCAATGACCACCAGGGAGCAGCTCCTGTGTTGAATGTCTGGCCCCTAGTGGTCAGTGTGCATCATAGCAGCTGATCATCCTGGCTGTGCTGCCATAATGGTCGCTTAGGCTTTTAATATAGATAAAGCAAAAACAAAGAACCATTATTGAAAAACAACATCATGCACCTGAATGTATATTTCCTAGAAAATTGATGTACAGATGATTTTCTTATAAATAGGCAGAGCTGTCCTTTCTATACTAAATATGTAGCTTAATAATGACATACATTTGATTTCTATTTTCAAATAAGCTTTTCAAGGCAATGCAGTATAATTGCTGAGAGCACAGATTTTGTGGTTCAGGCAGAGCCAGACAGAATCCAGGCTCTCCTACTTATGTATAACCTTAGGCAGACATTTAACTTTGTTTCCTCATCTGTACAATAGCTACCAGAATTATAAGGGTTGAGTAAGACAATGCATGTAAAGTACTTCAGCTTTGTTTCTGGCGCTTAGCAAGAGCTCAGTGGTAGTGAATGATGTGGCAGTAAAGATGAAATTATCTTAAAACTTCAGTACAAACATCTTGTAAAAACATCACAAAGATTTCACGAAGTGTGAAAGGCCAAAGTGGGAGTGGTTTGGCAAAAGAAAGATGATAAAAGTTTTAAGCAAGATTTGTAGATTTGATAAGAGTAGATCCAGTTGTAGACATGATCACCTGTACCCTCCTCCTCTATGACCTTTTACAACAAAAGAAGGAGATTTTATGTGAAATTCATGTTCTGAAAGCAGATTTGGCTATGGCCCATGATTCTCTCACCTATGCCCCAAAACATATATATTCTGTCTGTACATAAAAAGTTACTTAAACTCTTCCATTTTTTTTTGTTGCTTCAACCATAATTACCTCTTCTAGAGGCTTGGTGAAGATCAATTTGAAATAAAATCAGATAAAAATGTCTCACTAACTGTAAAGAACTAAACATTCATTGAACTAATATATACTGTGTGCTTCTTATATATCAGGCACATTCCAAGTGAAGGAAAGCTAGGATAAATTGTAAGATGCTGGCCTGTCAGTATCTGGGCAGTGGCAGGAGATTGATGCAAATAACTCTGAGACATGCTGCAACTGGTAGATATTATGGGTGTATGTATAAGAGTCTATGGCATAGTAAAAAAGAAATCAATCATGTGTTAAACATAAAACCTTTATCAATTAACAAGTTGTTTCTAAAAAACTCTTCCTACCATCTCACAGACTACTTCATACCCAACTGATGCTCAACTTGTGTGCTGACTACAGTCCTTATTATTTAACACTCTATTGCTTGACTCTACTCACTATATAATGTAAGCTCTACAATAGCAGAGACTTACTTTTCTGGTTTACTAATGCAGCCTCAGTGCCAAAGAATGGTGTCTAGTGTCTAGTCAGTGCTCAATAAACATCTGTTGGTTGAAGGGATGGATTTTATGTTCTGGTGATGTAAGAAATCACCATTTCATTCGCACTCTTACAAAAATAAAATGTCTTTGCTTCTAAACTTTGGTCTACATTTACCTTTTCTTTTTACTATATTCTTTGTTGTGCTAAGCAGAAACACACTGAAATAGTCCCTCTTTCAATCAGTGTATGAATTGTTTGTAAGGAGAATTTAAAGCAGGTGGGTTCCGTTAGAAATTATCCTGGGTCAGTAGAGAGAAGTGCTGATATGTATGCCTGGTTAGTATGTTTATCATACTTAATTAGATAGCCTTCCTCTAGACTCTAGAGAGATATGTTTATGGGTTATTGGTAATATGCTTTTTTATTAGACTATTTTTGTCCTTTTCAAAAATTCCTATAGAGCTAAAAATTTCATCAAATGAAAGTTATCTTAAAATAAATTAATTCCTTGGCCAGTGTGGCTCAGTGGTTGAGCATCAACTTTTGAACCACGAGGTCACGGTTCAATTCCTGGTTAGAGCACACGCCTGGGATCCCCAGTGTGATTCGCTCTCATCATTGATGTTTCTATCCCTCTCTCCCCCGTTCTTCCTCTCTGAAATCAGTAATAAAAATATATTTTAAAAAATAAATTAATAAATTAACTAAAAATGTTACATCTATGTGAAAGTTTCATGTAATTATCTTCCTTCTACTCCCAAAACACCTTAATGTAATCTACATATTTAATTTTATAATGCTTTTATATTTTATAGTTTTCTACTAAAACTAAAGAATATAAAGTAAAAAAGATACATATCATGTATTCCACAAGATAGAATAAGAAAAATTTTATATTTTTCAGTTAGTGTTAATAATCAGAAATACCAAACCCCAAATTTTGTAATTTCATTTCCTCAGTTTTTTCTATTTAAAAATTACTAATCCAAGATGTTGCAAGGGAAACAAACTTCAAACAGTTAGTAATATATGAAACAAAACAACAACACAAAACAAAGCTCACTTATAAAATATTTTACCAATATTACATGGACAGAGTAAAAAAAGGAATCTTTTGTAGTCTTGTGTCAAACCACAATAAAGATTTTTTTTAAATCGCATGAATAGATAATAATAGAAAAAGCGCCATGTGGCAGTATGGTAATCCATCAATTTTTAACTCATATTTTCCACTGCAGTAGGCTTTTTGGCAATTCTGCTTTGTTCATTTGCTACTTTTTTTTTTAAGAACTCAAAATCAGGAGTTTAAAAATATTAAGATGTGTTCCTGCATACCAAAGGACTTGAATGGATGCATATAAGCATAACCAATGGACACAGGCACGAGGGGGGTGAGGGCATGAATGGGAGGTAGAGAGAGGAAGGGCAATGGGGGGATAAGGACACATATGTAATACTTTAATCAATAACAAATTTAAAAAAGGAAAGATTCCTTTTAAAAGCAGTTTGTACAACAATATGAAATTGCTCAGCAGTGGATTTTTTTCCTGCACAGATATAAAATGACATAAATTACTCTAGAATAAGTATTTCCATAATGTTTATAAAATAACACAAACTAGTTTTTAAAAAACCCTTCCTACCTGCAAGTTATACACTAGCATTGCCCCTACTGGAAAACACTGATAAGAGAGTGCTCAGTGCCACACAGCACTCCCCTTAGAGACTGTAGGTCTTTAGTTACGTTTTATTCTACATTCATCACTTCCAGTGCCAACACATTCTGGAGAAAAAGAAACAGACAGCTGATCAAGCACTATGCCACTTCTGCTTTGTGTCCCTTAATCCAGAAGTAAAGATGGGACTCCCGGAGGCAGGGCCCAAGGCACAGACATTCAGTCAATGTGCTCAGGTAAACCAGGCGTGGCCTATTGCTCACAGTGTCTCTCACTAGAAAGAAACTTGAGATCTTGAACATATATTTCTCCTACTTTTGAGGATTAGCAGGTTCTAGCAAGCAAAATAAAATAAACAAAAATCCTTCAATAAATAGTTTGTCCTATATAGGCCTCTGAGAGTGGTAAAAACATAGAAAATGGAAGAGAAATCTACACCCAGGCTTACGCCTGCTGTCTAGTCTCAGGTACCCACTAATGTCAAGGTAACCTCTAGGAGCTTCAAATCCTAAATCAGAAATGAATGAGGTTCTCTTGATAGTCAGCCGGCCTAGGCCTAGGCGTCCTTCAGAGATACTTGCCTGTGAATGGGCAAGACTTGGTTTCTCCAAGGTTGACTAACACTAAGGAAGGAGGAGGATGAGGGGGAGAAAGAAACATTAATTAGAAAATGTTATTTCCTTTCTTTAGGCACTCAGATGCTTAAAAAAGAAAAATTGAATGCCAGCAACCAGTGGGGAGGCCAGCATAGCACAAACAGCTAGAGGGAGTGGCTCAGGGCAGAAGATTCAATCAGGTCAGGGAAGCACAAACCATTATTTCTTTTCCTTTTGGTCAAGCAAATCAGAATGGTTGTGCCCTTCTTGTTTTTCACAACATGAAGACCCACCCAGATGTATCGTCAGCCACTGGCATAAAGTCTGTATTTGGAACTTTTTTGGTAGACCCACAAAATGCAAAGAACCAAAATTGTTAGCCTTGAACTAACTTACTTGGTCTGATTACTGACTCTGGCTTCCAGCTGGAATAACATATGATATCACTGCTTCTAAGGGAGGCTCAGTTTAAAAGCAATCGTTCACTTAGCATATATATATTTAACTCTCACTTTCTAATCAGATGTTTGGCACAAATTCACCTCGCTCCAAAACCCTGGCAATGTGCCTTCCCTGGGCAAAGAAACAGACATTCATGGGTATTATTTTCTATTTTCCATTTGTCTTTCTCATTTATTAGTCAAATATAGAATGCCATAATGTGATAGGGGAGAAGAACAGCATATAAAAAAATATTCTGCAAGAGAAAAGTGAAATTGAAATAATGTATCCTTGTGAGGAATATGTCTTATCAGGTTTCAATAAAAGGCTTGCTGAGGAGTAAGACTCAAGATGGAAATCTAACCTGGATGCCAAATTTATAGATTTACCAAGAAAAAACATATTATTGGAAACGTATTTTAATGTTCACAGTCCTCATAAAGTTATCAACTTAAATGCATATAAACTGAAATTTGTATTAATGGGTTATAGACTCTATTGTGTTTTGAAAACATTTTTATCTTAATGTCTGAGAACAAGTATGAGTGGAATATAAGAAAAAATAGCCAACTGTCATTTTCATGCCTTGCCCCAGAACAAATATTCCAGCAATAAATAATAGTGAAGGGCATGGCTTCAGTATCCAACAGATCTGGATTTTAACCTGGAACTGACATTTACTAGCAGTTAGGATCATGGTCAGGTTCATAACTTGTCCCATCTCTGCTATACAGTCCTCAACTCTGAATCGGCAATTTAAAAAAAAATATTTATAAACAAGTTGGTGAACATTTAGAACTTATTTTTCTCACAGGGGCAATACTATAAGCACACTCAGGTACTTAGACCATCCTAAAAAATTCCTTGAAAATGGCACAAAGAATACTAATGTACTGGTATCAAATCTATACTATTACAAAATAAACTCTATGTACATCCAAGAAACCATATTTGTTTCAGTCTATAACTTGACATCCAGCAGACAGCAAGCACTCAATAGACTGTTATTACATGGCATGGAACAGAAAACCTGCTTTTGAAAAAAGCTTTTCAGTCGTTTTCCTCCACTATTTGGAAATGACACCTATTGGCAAAGAATTAGAGGGCAAAAACTTCTCTGGAGAAAGTAAAGAGATAACTTAAATTTCTGAGAATCAGTCAAGTTTTCTCTCTCTATAGGTGAGACAGTGTCTCTCCCAGTTGATCTGAATTGTGGGCAGAGGTCTTTTGAATTAATCAAAGAGCCCCTGACAGACCATCGTGTTAGCCTGTTTATGTCTCTTTTTTTTTTTTAATCCTTACCTAAGGATAGTTTGCCATTGATTTTTAGGGAGAGTGAATGAGAGAGGGAAAGACAGAGAGAAATATCGATGTGAGATAAACACATCTATTGGTTGCCTCCTGCATGAGCCCTGACCAGGGCCAGGGCTGGGGAGAAACCTGCAACAGAGATACATGCCCTTGACTAGAATCAAACCTGGGACCCTTTGGTCCACAGGCCAACACTCTATCCCCTGAGTCAAACCGGCTAGGGCTTAGGTGGCTTTATAATTCATTGTTATTTTATTTAAAAGTAATTTTCCAAGTTGGATGTTTTAATTTAGAAATGTCAGTTCTGTCTAAATAAATAACTGGAGATAGATAATACATCCATATTTCTAAATTCTGTTTTTTAAGAATTACAAATACCGATGCTTCTTCTACTACATCCTTTGCTACCATTTTAAAACCACAATAAATTATGATAAATAAAAGTTTTTCTTTGTGACAATTAGCATATGTTGTAGAAACAAGGGAATTTAAATCTAGATTTAAAGAAAAATACTGTTAAACATTATCAAGCAGTAAATGTAAAAAGACAGTAAGATTTTGCTAAGTTAGCAGTCTTATTTTCCTTAATAGATTTTAATTAAAAAAAAAAACCCTAGGTGAGACTATATTAAAGACATTACTCACATAAAATGCATTGGTATTTGTAGTATTTTTCGCTCAGCTAAAAGAATAACTAATTATTACTATTTGTTGAGCACTCACTATATGCAAAGCATTATACTTAGTGATGTACACAGAACATAATCGCATTCAATCCTGACAATACCACTATGAGGTAGGCACTTTACTTCTATTTAGGTGAGGAAGCTAAATCAAACTTTCCTATTATATCATAAAAAAAGATTATTCATAGGCTACCACCAAGTTAAGTAACTACACCTATTAATAAAATAATAACACTATCTATGTTCAGGTTAAGCTTATTTTTTCTACATTTTAAACTTGAAACAGAAATAAAATTATTTGTTGACTAGCATACATGTATTGAATGTTTAAAAGGCTATAATATTAGGCTAGGCCTTGGAGACAAGAAAGAGAAAAAGGAATTAAGAAGATGTGTTATCTCCTTTCGATTTTTTCCAACAATTCTCAAAATTTTCTCTTTTGAGTACATAAGATTATCTTTCTGCCACTTTCAGAAGACTGAGTCAAACATAAGTCGTATGACTGACTGGCAGGCAGGTCTGCTGCTGATTAGTCATGAAGTCCCAAAACCACTGAGCCAAGTGATGGTAGTAAGTAGAAGAAATGCAGTAAATTATGCTTAATTATAGATTTCTAAGACCAATTTATTTTTCTTAATCAAGGTGGTCTATAATGTAACTTGGGCAATAAAGACAACATTGAGGTTCCAGTAAAGGAAGGGCCTCATAGAAAGTGGTAGAAATGACCCCCTACATTGGCTGAGAGTGCATTTAGATTGTTAACAAATCCATTAGAAAAGCTAAGCCCTACCTGGTTTGGTTCAGTGGACAGAACTTTGGCCTGTGGACTGAAGGGTCCCAGGTTTGATTCCAGTCAAGGGCACATGCCCAGGTTGCAGTCTCGATCCCCAGCAGTGGGCATTCAGGAGGCAGCCAATCAATGATTCTCTCTCATCATTGATGTTTCTATCTCTCTCTCTCTCCCTTTTCCTTCCTCTCTGAAATGAATAACAAATACATTTTTAAAAAATGATAATTCCTTTTAAAAAAAGAAAGAAAGAAAGGAAAAGAAAAGCTAAAAGTTGCACACATGCTCAAAATAAACTCAAATGCTCTATTTTCAAACCAAAGACTATAAAAGGGACAGCTCACCTTATATTAGGACTTGTTACACTAATGGATGATTGAATACTACATAAAATAGCATGTCCATAAACAAAGAGCAATTAGGATGGCTAGTTTATAAGCTCAACTATGCTGAACCACTAACTTGTAAAGACCCAGAAGTCACTGAGAATGCAATGCTAGTCAGTACAATGAACAATTATGATAAAAGTAAGGTTTTAGTATTTTAAATGCTTACTTATTTTCCCAGTCCTTTTATCCCTTTTCATTTGCTGAAAGAATCACACCAAGTACCATGGTCACATCTGAGGTAGCCTAATATGGATCAGGATTCTAAAAATTAATTATAAATATAAGATAGCTTAGAATTAATACTGTGTCAAGTTTCTTTAGAAATCTCTACTGAGTTGAAAATTAATATTCTTGGGAGAACATACCATTGTGCCTTGTTTTGAAACACCTTTGTTAGATTTTGGAGCCAGAGATTTACTTCAAAGGACATCAGTGGTAAGCAGGTGCAAGGTGAGGAGGTTGTCCATGTGACAGTGCAGGAGGCATGGAAGGAGGTTGTAGCAGGGCTTGACAGGGGATTTCAGGCCATATCCCCCACCTGATGGGGCTTGATGGAGGACCTCAAGGCATGCCTCCACCCCATCTGGAGGACCTCAGGCCATGCCCCCATCCTGGCACTGGGCCAGGAAACCTAAGGCTACGCCCCCTATACAGTGGGGCTTGACAGGGACTGGCCAGGTCTGGATCTAGCCCAATGCAGGGGGCCAGTTCTGGGTCTCACATGATTTTGAGGCACATGTGGATGAGTGGGGACTTGCCTCTGGGTCCCCCTTTTAATGTGCATAAATTTTGTGCACCAGGCCACTAATCATCTCATAAAATCAAGTCTTTTGAGGTAAAGTTCAAGTATCATTAAGGATTTAGGTTCTGTTTTATCTTCCTCAGGATATCAGTAAGCTCTTCATTATCACAAAATGCTCAGTGTCACAAACATACATCAAGAGAATTATAAAAGAGTTTGTTTCTTCATTATGTATTCTTCTATCAGGGCAAAAGAAAATCTTTCCTCGAATTACCTTCTGCAAACTTCCCTCTACCTCTCTTTAGCTAGACCGGCTAAACCAATCAATTACTAAGTGGGAAATGAGAATACCAATATAGCCTGAGACCAATCAGGATTTGCCTAAATCATGTGGGAACAGAATAGACATGGAACAAAACTGGTGTTTTGCCACCATAAGAAAGAGAAAAAGGACTGTTGGATACATAATCTACAGTACAATGGAATTTTTCATAAATGGTGCAGGGGAAATAGGCTATTCATATGGAAGAAAAAAATTAAGTCCTAATAATATCATAAACAAAATTAAGTTCCAGGTGAATTAAAAATTCAAATGTCAAAAGTAAAGATTAATTTTTAGTAGAAAATATATTTAGAAATTAGGGGTAAAAAAGGATTTCTAATATGGAATATAAATAAGCACCAACCATAAGGATAATATTAATGAACTAGACTAAATCAAAATTTAAAACTTTCATACAATAAAATACACAGGAGTTAAAGTTAAAAGACAAAACATAGTCTGGGAGAAGTATTTGCATAATGTAAAACAGTTTTTGCTGTTATCCAATAGAGAAAAAAAATGGGCAAAGTATAAGCAATTGATAGAAGAAAAAAATTGAATAGCCAATAAATATTATAAAACTTCATAGTAGTCAAAAAATGGCAAATTTACACTAAGAGAGATAGCTCTGACCCAATAAAAAAAATATTTACACTTGATAATCCTGAGTGCTGGATACTATGTGGGGAAAAATGTCATCCATTCCTTAGCAGAAGGGTCAACTAGTTCAACTTCTTTAGTGATCTATTTGATGATAGTTTTTAGTAAACTCAACAACATGCATGGTCAACAATCTAACAATTTTTTCCAAGGTATATATCCTAGAGAACTCTTTTACATGTGTATCAAAGGGCCTATTCTAGGATATTCATCTCATTCCCCTCTCTCTCCCTCTCTCTCTCTCTCACACACACACACACACACACACACACACACACACACACACACGGAACAGCCTCACTATAAATCAATATGAATTGGATAAATTGTTGTATATCTTTACAATAAAATAGTATGGTATGGTTTAAACAAATAAACTAGATCTAAATATAAATTTGGATTATCTTAAAAACAGAATGTTGAAAAAGCATATTGTTTAGGAATATTGATAGTGCACTTACATAAAAAAATAAAGCCCATAACAATAATCTGTATTATTTATGAAAAAATAAATATTTAATAAAAATAAAGAAACAAGTAACACAGCTTATGATTATTTCTGGTAAAGGAACAAGGAGAATCAGGGAATGCCACGGAAAAGTATAGTATCAGGAAATACATAGATATTTATCCTATTATTTTATGTAAGTTTGAAATATTTTACAATTATTAAAAAATACATCTTTTCACAAAAGTTTTCCATTAAAATATTTCATCCATCATGAAAAGGTCCCAGCCCACACAGAATTTCTTCATAAAACTACAAATGGAGTTTGCGTCCCTTCATCTTTTATTAAGCACCTTTTTAAACCACGCCCTCTTCTACAGGAAAGGTAGTAAGAATTGAATAAAGATGCCATGAAGATCAAGAAAGGTCCAAGTGGCATAAAACTGAAAAGAGGCTTACAAAGGTTAGTCAAATGATCAAAAACCATTCTTATAATTGAGTGAGAAGCCAAAGATGTCACTGTCAAAATAAATAAAAAGCCTCTGGAAAAAGTTTCCATTTAGATTTTAATTTGGTGTTATAAGAATATGATATAGGGCATTTGTCAACAATATGATTTATTACCAAGACTACAATAAATATCAGTGTTTTTCTCTGGAAGTGAAAATTTTAATTACTACTATCCCAAGAAGCTCCCACAGCAACATACCTGGAGAAGGAGCCTTTCAAAAGCCAGAAAGTTGTCCCATTTAGCAGCCTGTGGGTGCTTCAGAGTTTGAACCGTGGCCAGCCCAAGCTGCAGGAGTCCACAGTGACTCACTAGAGCTTTGAGGTTGTTCTTGAAGAGCTGAATATAGGACATGAGCTGCGCCGGAGTGACTCTCCCTGGAGAAACATAATAATTTATCAGTGAACCCTCTTCTGGGAGTGGTAAAACCAATGAGAAGAGTGCCATTAATAACATTAACTTCCTTATATTGGCACAGAACTTCAGAGTTGACTGCAAGGTTTGCTAAGCTGTTATGATTCTTACAACAACATGGTGACAACAGTGAAATTGAAATTATTACCTGCATCTTGCAAGTGAGGAAACAGATGTTAGGTGATCTGGATTGCTAGCAGAATTCATTTTCTAATTCTGCAATACACCGTAAATAAGTTCTCAAATAAAGTCACACAAATAAATTGTTGAGCTCAACATGGAGTACCTCTCCAAGACATATGAGTTAGCAATCTAAGAGGCCAAAGGCAAAATTTCTAATTATGTGTGTATGTATAGAAAATAAAAGGAGAAATACGTTATGACTCTAGCTAAAACTGTATCACTGGTATCTATGGGTTATGATAATAAAACAGTAAAAGGTGACTAGTACACAAAATAAAAATGTATAGAAAACCAAGGTGGCAAAAACACCAAAAGATAAGATACCAGAAGAAAGAGTTTGGTATGGGTGACAAAGCACATTTGCTACAATGATCAGCTAGGTTTGGCACACGAAAACCCACATCATAAAAAACTATGATGAGCTTGTACAAAAACAAAAACATAAACAAAGCACCTGTTGAACATTCACTCCTTCAGAGCCTTTAAGTTCCACTTTTTCTATAGCAGTCCTTTGACTGAGACACTTTCCAGTCTCCAATCCATCAAATTAAATTTCTGCCATGAACCAGTGCTAAGCACAAAACTCCTAAACACCTCATATTCTCCCAATTGGGCAAAGAAAAAAGCAACAGGGCCAAACACAGATAAAAGTCAAGTAAATCTTTCCTACACCTCTTACCCATGCCATTTGTTGGTTGCTCTCTGATGTCCGAAATCCAAGTTTGTTTGTTATATCGAGATTTGTTAATACTTGACAATGAAACCACCTGTCTCGATTTAGCACTTCATAGTTTACACGGAGCAATCATGCCCTCTTTGGATTCTCACAGCAACTCTATAAGGTAGCACATGCATGTGCTGCATCACTTAGCCCACCTGACACACTGTGGGTTCATTGCCTTACACAGTGCAAAATGGCAGTTATTACTTAATAAATGGTTTTTGCTACTCATGATACACAAAATATAAAGACCTTGACAGAGAAATTTACAAGCCTGAGACATACTCTTTCTTTTCGTTACATTTTTTAAGAGATTAAGAATTTTGAAGCTCCTTCTTGCCAGTTTATCAGGATCAGCATCTAAAGAATAATGATAGCAGGAATGATAATTAGGGAGTTGAGTCCCACTAGTTTCTTTGATCCCTCAGTAAAGCATGAGTTCATTCCTGATTCTCAACGCAGCAAGCTAATGATTTGCTCGCTTAATTACAATGAAGAACAGCCTCATGAATTCTGGTTTTGAGTCAGGCTTATTAAGATATAATTTTCACACAAAATTGGTTCAAAGTTAAGATCACTGGGAGCTCCATTTGTTTATACATTGTACTGCAGGCGATGGCAGTGTGGTTCCTAGACACACAGAGTTTTGCCTATCAAGAGAGAGATTCATAAAATAATTATAAAAATAAGTATTTAATCGTTATTGTAATAAGTTCTGCTAAAGAAAATTCAAAATGTCTTGGAAGTGTGAATAGATCTGAAGGACACAAAACTCCCTATTTCTCCAATGCTATCTCCTCACCTGAAGGAGCAAGAATTAGGCTCAAAATACATGCATTTTATTCAGAGTATAAGTGTCTATGAATTAGAGAGACTGCAAGAAATGGAAATCATCAGAGACAGTCATGAAAGAGTCTGTTTAGATTTTGATTATAATAATCATATGCTCAGTTTAAAGTTAAGAATGTCTTTGATTCAAAAATATAGTTGAGCCCAAACCGTTTTGGCTCAGTGGATAGAGCATTGGCCTGTGGACTGAAGGGTCCCAAATTCGATTCCGGTCAAGGGCATCTATCTTGGTTGCGGGCACATCCCCAGTGGGGGTCGTGTAGGAGGCGGCTGAACAATGTTTTTCTCTCACTGATGTTTCTAACTCTCTATGCCTCTACCTTCCTCTCTGTAAAAAATCAATAAAACATATTTTAAAAAGAATATATATATATATGAACATTTATCCAGTTAGCAATTCCTAGCTCAGACTCAGACCCAGTCAGCATATTTACCTAATGCCACCTTCCCAAAGGAGCAAATGGGTATCTATATACCTAAAAGCCTAAGTGACAATTACAACCGGTTGACTGAACAACTGATCAACCAGTCACTATGACACACACTGACCACCAGAGAGCAGATGCTCAATGTAGGAGCTGCCCCTTGGTGGTCAGTGCACTCCCACAGCCAACCTCCCGCTGCCCCTCCTCCCTGGCCAGCCAACCTCCCACGTTCCCTACTCCCAGCGGGCCGGCTCCCAACCTCCCGCCTTCCCTCCTCTCCCCCCAGACTGGGTGAGACGGCACCAATGGCCCCGATCATCCAGATCACCAGCCAGGCTAAGGGACCCCACCTGTGCACAAATCATGCACTGGGCCTCTAGTAATTCATAAAGGAAATGCCAATAGAACACTACATTGTGAATTTAGCAATTATTCACCTTGCTCTATTCTGTTCCCCTCTGTATATCCCTCCCTTTCTTACACACACAAGCTATTAACATTTCATAAGGTACATCATGAAAGCAGAATTTTTGGTAAAAATCCATAATGTGCTAATTATAATTTAGTAAAGGAGTGCCACACACAAAAATCTTTAAATACAGGCTAATACAATATAGGCTAGTAACATTTTCAAAATATTGAACTTAATCACAACCTTATACAAAACAAGTTGAAATCAACTCACTGACACCAAAACTGCTATAATGAGATTAACGACTTGAGAAAGCGCCTCAGTCTGTGTCAACTAAAACAGCAAGCAACTAGAACCAGGTGTTGAAAAAGCCATAGACAGAACATTTATTCATACCTCACATTACACAAAAAAAACAAACACTTGTCAGGCAGATTTACATGGTGATTTTAAAATGTCAACTCAGAAAGCTTTGCAAAATGTTTTTTAAAACCATAGAAACAAGGGTTATTTTATATCAAGACTGCATAACATATAGCAACTTTGTGAAAACTGACATTTTGAAATTTGAAAATGGTCTTCAAGTAAGAAAAGCTATTAGGCTTTCTTTTTCTTTTTGATAGAGTTTCTAAGAAAGAGAAACAAGTTTCTAATTTCAACTTACTTAGGAGAAAAACACAAAACTTTATTAACCACCAATTATATACTCATATATTTTAAAACTCATTAAAATATAATTATCTTTTAGGGAAAAGGAGGCAGATTTGGAAAACAAAATGATTTAATATAGTCTATGATTTCTTAAAAATTAAATTAAATTGAATCCAAATGCATAATAGAGGCTATTTTTCTACTTATTACATACACTCAAGAAATTATAACTCTCAACTTGTTTTGTGACTTCTTAAAATATATTTCAAGTATCTACACATAGATGGTTCTTTGTTGATATTCTTAAAGAATATTCAGTGCCAAGTTTGATTTAATTGTAAAACTGTGTTTTAATGGTAGAATACAACCATCATCAGAAATTTTGTCTAAAATAGCATATTTAGTACTACATGTTATTTTTTTTAACTCTTACTATAATAAATAATAATATTTTCATTCCATGTATTTATTCATTTTCTTGAAAACATGAAGGAAAACCCAATGGGTAAAATTTGAATAAACAAACATGTATTTTAAGACTTGCATTCCCAGAAATCATCATTTCATTATCTCCTTTCCAATCAATTTTCAAGTATAATAAAAGCAAAGTACATTAAAGTATTTCAATGGAATGTGTTGTGCTAAAACTCTAGTTTATAAATATTAACTCACACACAATTGGCATATGGGAATAACTTCACTAATTACACAAAAGTCACAGCTATTCATTTGTTATTTTTTCTCATTATTTTAACATTATATGTCACCAAGAATCAGCCGAGGATCTCAAAATAAAGAGCATAGCTAAATGCTACAACCCACAAGAGGCACAGGCTGAAGTAAATTTCTCAGAAAAGGTGTGCAGAAAGCAAAGTTCTTTTATGTCTGAAAAGGCTTTTTCTTGCCCTCATTAGGCTTTCTTTTTCTTTTTGATAGAGTTTCTAAGAAAGAGTAACAGGTTCTAGTTTATCTGGGACTAGAATTCTTGGTTATAATATCTTGCTTCATTATATTCTGGTTTTCAGGCCTGCTGCTGAGGAATGTGTACTACTCTCATTCTTGTTCCTTTGTAGTTGAGCTTCCTTTTTCCATCTTATGGCTCTTAGGATCTTCTCATTTTCTTATACTCAGGATTCACAGTTATTATGCCTAGTGTAGAGGGTTTTTAATTCTTTCTACTTATCTTTCAGTAAGCCTATTCAATTTGATTGTCTTCTTCACATCTGGGAAAGTATTATATTCTTCCTTTGCTAATTTCCTAGTCTTTGCTTTCTCTCTTTTATCTTTTCTGTCATTTCAATGTCTTGTCCTTTCTATATTTTAGGAAATTTTCTTGGTTTATATTTAAGCTTGGGCTGAATTTTATTTTCACAATAATATCCGTATTTCCAAGAGCCCTTTTAAAATAGCAACTTTACTGAGATATAATGCAAAAAAATGTAAAATCCACCTTAACGTGCACAATTCAGTGGTTTTTAGTACATTCAGAAGAGTGCAATCACCACCATTATATAATTTGAGAACATTTTCATCACCCAAGACAAAACCATAACCAAATTTCCTTAGCTATGAAAAAGATACACAGCTATAAAGCCATATATATTATAATATAACCTGAATGAAATTTCAGTTGGGAGAAATAACTGTACTTAGCTATACCAGGAAACAGAGAAATAAAAGAGATGAGAACATTCTAGTAACTATAGCTACAACTAAACTCTGACTCTTTAAATATAATAATACTGTCATAGCATCATTTTTATCATATTTAAATATTTAATAGAAGTATAAATCCATCAAAGGTAAAAGAGGAATAGAAGAGTACTAAATGATGGAACAAAACAAACAATAAAAATAAACCTCTTATTTTCAGCTACTCAACAAGGCTTTGCTTAGAATAAATGAAAGAAAAGACTCCGCAGCAAAGAGAGAGCTACCTGCCAGAATGTAGGGGTAATTCTAGACTCAGAAGCCTCAGGTATAATGGAAGTAACAAATAAAACATAAAGCATACAAATCGTAAGTGTACTGTTCAATTAATGTTGATAAATGTATCTATCCATGTAACCACCACAAAGCTCAATGTATAGAATATGTGTAGAAGAATCCCTTGTCCAGTCAATAATCCCACAAAGGTACATTACTATTATCTCCATCACCACAGGTCATTTTGTCTGCTTTTGAACACTATGTATATGGAATTGTACATATAGTATACTCTTTTGTATCTAGCTTATTTTGTTTATATTATCTAAAATATCAATCTTTCTTTACTGTATTTTATCGCTCTAGTTTCTTCATTCTTTCTGCTTTGATGGACTTGGGTTTTATAATTTGGGGCCACTGTAAATAATGATGCTATGAACATTCAAACACATGCCTTTTGTTAAACATAAGCATTCATTTGTATTAAAGAAATGCCCAGGTGTAAACTGCTGGGGGGTGAGTGCATACTTAGCTTTAGTTGATCTGTCAATTTTCCACAGTTGTATCAATGTCTTCATACATTTTAAATATGATTAAACAATTAAACAATTTAACATAATTTTTAGACTATACAAGTAATGTTTAAAATGAGGCACAACTGTATGATTGTTTTCTTCAAGGTATGTTATGCTACATAGCAAAAACCCTCATAAAAGTAAGAGAAAACAAATTATAATGGAAACTATATTACCATACTATTAGTATGTATCTTTATTTTTTTCTCATTATTTGTGTACTAGTACATGTTTATTTACATACTTTCTTACCTAATTACAGAGAGAAAGGCCTGGAAGACAAGATTCTAATTTAGAAACAAACATTGTACTGAAGAGCAAGATGGTGGGGAGGAGGAAAAGTACTTTAAATTTTCATTTTACAGATGTTATATCTGGAATTTTCTAGAAGCATGGGCTAATATTACTTTTTAAATATTCTCTTGATTCTGAAAGAAAATCATGTATGCCTCATATATAACGAACAGACATGTATTTTTCACTAGAAAGTTAGAGTTTATTACTATCTCTAATTTATACAATAGATGAAGCATTATTTTTCAACAGATGAAACAACAGAAGAAAAATAACTGCCTGCTTCACACCACTATTGAGACCACAGGGCAAAGAAATCTGGTTAACATGCAGGTGGAAAGATTTAAGTCAGACATGAGGGAAAAAGTTTCAAGATCGGGATGACCAATACACATAGAAACAAGTTATTAAAGGGGGAAGAGTGAAGACATTACCAATCTTCGCCCATAAGGATTTGAAGGTCAGTGTATACAGCCATCTGTATAGTAAAACTTGGATAAAGCCCAGCTGGGAATGGATGTCCACTTTTATAGCACCATAAATACTGAAGACGGTTTTCTGGGATATCCTTTAAACAGCATACATTTCTTGTAGCACAGATTTTTATCTCTACAGTATAAAAATCTGTGCTACAAGAGAGAATAAGAAACTAACATAAAAAGAGAATTTTACTTATAAGAATCAATTCAATCAAATGGGTCCAAAGTTCAGAAATCTATTACAAGAGATGTTTTTAGGATAGTACAGAATAAAGTATAATTGCTACATGACCAAGGGTCACAAATAGTAAATAGCTCTCCATGAAAGTTATATAAAACAGTGAAATATAAAACCACGAGAAACACATGGCTTGGCTTTCTTTGGAAATGGAACCTTTCTGAAGTGACTTAGACATTGCATTAAAATATATACACTCAGCAGAGAGCATGGAAAGAGATAGATGGATTACCCCTGTTATCCAGGGCCAGACTACCAGGTTGCCAGGGAAGAAGCATTTCCTTGGTAGGTCTACTCTGACTTGGAAATAAATGCCTGTTCTCAGGAGAGCCTCTACATAAAGAAACTTCCATCCTGCAGCCAACAGCCTTCTAATCATATCATTCTGTTAGGCTCTATAAATTCCTTGCTCATATTCTCATGTTAAGGATCCCTTAAGTTGAGAAAACATAAAGATTAATAAGAGGAAGAAGAGGATGAGGAAGAGGAGAGAAAAAAAGAAAATGAAAATGTATCAATTTAAGTTAAAAAATAGAGAGCCACAGGTAGATGCTTGAAGAAGGGACACTAGAAATTCAGATTCCCATTTTGCAGATGAGGAACAAGAGAAACAGAGGCAACTAACTCTGTTTTAGGTAATCCTATCTAATAAAAAAGAAACATACAAATAGAACATACCTCCGCTACTCCCACCAGCCAATCAGGAGTGGGTATGCAAATTAACCCAATCAAGACAACAGTTAATTTGCATATCCTGGTGCAGAGCGAAGACTGAAGACAGTGTAGAAGGAAGCCAAGCGCTGCAGAAGGGAGGAAAGTTGCGGAGAAGCAAGAAGCAGGGTGGTGGAGAAGGGAAGGAAGCAGGGGGTGCACAGAGATAGGAGAGAAGCCCTGTTCTTGAAGGAATCTTCCTGCAATAGGCCTCTAGTAAAGTATAAAAGGAAATCATTTGTTTAGTGACTTTATCATTTTCATACATTATTATTTATTAATTCAATGAAAACTACTTCTGTCTCTTTCTCTAGATTATCTTCTTCTTCATACCCTAAATGGATGTATCCCTTAAGGCTCTGCCTCCAACCCCCTTCTCACTCATTCTACCTTCTCTCTCTGGATGATGAATCTTATATTTCCTTTAGAAATATTTCTATATTCTTTATATTTCCTTTAGGAAATTATGTTTCCTTTACATTAAAGCTTCAACGTAACCACTAGGTAACCAAATCCCAAATTTCTACTTTCCCTTCCGGAAACCATTACTCTAGTCACATATTTCCCACTGAGATGATCAGGGAACAAATCCTACAGAGAGAGTAATTCCACCCCTAGATCTGGTAGAGTACTCTTCATATACAATTACATGACCATTGGTCATTATTTTCATAATGTGTTTTATCTGCCCAGAAGGCAATAACTAATTTCATTAGGCTATCCACTTCTTTTACAGAACACCTTAAATTTCACAAACACTATGTTTCATATATGTAACCAACTCATCTAATTGTATAGGTACTAGAATCCCATTTTGCAGACAGAAAAACAGATTCAGCAAATTTAAATAGCTTGTTCATTTAAAAACAAGATAATATTTTATGTTTTCTATCAACAAGGATCTAGTAATTGTCTATTACTTTTACATCTGGATATGTCTAGAAAAATTTCCATGAGGTTTCCCCTCCTCTATTTTCCCATCTAACTATGATTCCAATGATCTCCAGGAAACTGCCAATGTTCCACTGCAGAGAATATGGCACCCTTTTAAATAATGGTTCTCAAAGATGTTCCACAGACCCCAGAGTCCCTGAGGCACTTTTAGATAGTCAGAAAAATCAAAACTATTTTCATACTAAGATGGTACCTGAACTTGTTACTATGCTGTATTTGCACTGACGGTACAAAAACAATGGTGGGCAAAGTGCTGGTGCCTTGGTGTCAATCAAGGCAGTGGCACCAAATTAAATAAATAGATAATTTCACTTTAGAATGGCCATGATGAAACTGTGTTATTAATTTTAATAAATCTGAACCATTAAGTAAATGTCAATATTCTGTGTAAAGAAATGAGAAATAATCAAAAAGTACTTCTGGTGCATACCAAAATACAATGATTGCCTTGAGGAAAAACACTGGTATGACTGAACTGTGAACTGTTCACACTGTTTTGTGGCACAAAATTTTTACTAGAAGACAACTGAAAAACTGGTTCTTCACACATTTTCCCCCAAGAAATGAATGAACTGAGTCTATCACATCAAGGAAAACAACTGACAGTTTGTATTGTCAATGATTAAAGTCAAATTTTCGTGTGAAAATCATAATTCTGGGAGACTTGTATTTGTCCCCATATCTTCACATTCCCAATACTTAAAGATTTTCTAAAGATATCAATGGAGATAATAACAAAGTGGTTTTGTTATTTGTATTATATGTGTCAACATCTGGAGAATGTGCATAATTTAGAGAACCATTATTTTCCAAGTGTCGCAGGACATGTCTGTCCTTTCTAAGTGCATGAGAGACCAATGGATTTTTAATATAACAAAGTATAGAGAATTTAATGATATGGATTCATATTCTACATTGCAATTAATCTAGAATAAATTTCAGTCTTATTCCTTGTCATATGTAAGGCCTTAGACAACTTAATTTTTCTCTATTCCAGTTTCCTTACCTGAAAAATAGAATAGTAATGGTACCTATCTCACCAGAATTACTGTGAGAATTAAATAAAATAAATACATATAAAGAATTAGAAGAATACCTGGCACATTGTAAATACTCAATAAATGTTATTTTCACTTTTCTTATCATCTTTACGTTCCTTAAAGCTCATATATATATATATATATATATATATACATATATATATATATACACACATATATATATATACATATATATATGTATATATATATATATATATATATGGTAGTCATCTAACATATTGGAAGTCGTGATATATTTTTCTTTCATTTTATGACCCTGTAACATATTTCCTTCTAGAATTTGAGGTTCATCCTCATTCCTTTACTTGCAAATTTTGTTCCTCCATTTCAACTTGATAGTTTGATTTTTAAACTCATAAATAATTAAGAATTTGGGCTAAGAAGCTCAATAAAAAAAAATTTTTTTAATTCCTTCCAGCAAAATGTACTAATATTTACTAGATATCTAAGAGCAGGTTATACATAAGAAAATATTTTTAAAATATAGAAACAAAGTTTCCAGAAATAAATTCTACCTGTTAACCAGATTCACTATCTATACTCCATATTAATAGAATTAATTTTAAAAAAGCAAACCACCAAATTCCCTTTCTAAAATCAAAATATTAGTTCTCTGACTTTTTCATCATAAGAAAAAAGCTATGCCATACCTAGTTGGTTTGGCTCAGTGGATAGAACATCGGCCTGCGGACTAAAGGGTCCCAGGTTCAGTTCCGGCCAGGGGCACATCCCTGGGTAGCAGGTTCATTCCACAGTACGGAACGTGCAGATGATCAATGATTCTTTCTTACCATTGGTGTTTCTCTTTCTCTCTCTCCCTCTCTCTTCCTCTCTGAAATCAATAAAAAATATATTTAAAGTAAAAGAAAAATGTTATTTAAATTTAAATTTCATTCAGCCAGATTCTTCTAAGCCTGAAGACAAAGCTGAATGTGGTAAAAACTGAAAATTAGATGTGTAATGTCCTGGTAAAGAAAGGATAACATTTATGTGACTCAACAATTAGCAGATCATTCTAAATGTGAGAGGTCAGGCCAAAGCATGCCTGTCTGCTTAACTGTTTTGCCAGCACAATAGTTCATTCATTAATTCAAAACCACTAAAAGAGTTTTCATCCACATTAAGAAGGTAGGGAGGATTTTTAAAAGGGGGAGGTGGGGAAGTATGGGTGAAATAGAATGAAGAAAAGGCGGTCCAAACCAATTTTGACAGTTTTAGATCAACTAAAGAAACCAAAATAATTATTATTTGTATACAAGGAATCTCCTAGAATTCCAAAAATTGAGTCTAAGAAAAGGGGTCTTTGTTGAGCCCCAAGAGTAGTATGAACGTATTCCCTCCCTACTTTTTTGACAGTTTACAGATACTTCAATACTTTTATCTACATGGCATGCTGGCTAAGTTGGCTCACCAATTAGAACAGGCTTACATGAAGTTCCTCAGAGCCTGCAGTCACTGTCTATCCTGGGTGAAGTGGATACACTTACCCATACTCATTTTGATTGGCAGGTTTTCTCTGCTTGCTGCTTCCACTAGATGTCTCCGGACTTCCATCACTGCCTCTTTGTGCTTGGTGTTCAGTAAGGCTTCCCACAGGGCTTTGGCTGCATTATCACTGCAATAAAACCACAAAAGAGCTTTAGAATAAATTTCTACCAAATAATGGAAAAGGCTGAAAGCAAAATAATTTCTAGAATATATTCTTTGAGCACTAAAGTAGTCTTTCCTACTGATAGATTCTAGGCATAGGATTAAATGAAGACCATTAATCCATTTTAAACTGCACAAAATATTGAGAAATTAGGGAGACAAAACCAAGCAAAAAAAAAAAAGGAATAAAAGCTGTATTGTGCTTTGAGAAGTGGGGGAAAACTATATATATTTTTAGGTATGATAGTTTTTTTAGATATTGCATTTTAAAGTATTTCAGAGTACAGTTCAAATTGCTACAGTAATATATAAATGCTATATAAGTCAAAATTAATACATGTTCAAGAATGATTTATCAGTGATTATAAGCATAACGATTTAAGATAACTTACTTGTATACAAAGTACAGAGCAATTAGCAATGAGAATTCCTGTTAAAAATCTACTCAATAGAATTCCTAATGAGGTTTTCTATTGAACAAAAATAAAGAATTAGGCTAAGTAACCAAGGTCTACTTTCGGCCTTAGGTTGGAAGGATGTCACATCCTTCACCATTAACTATGATAACAGAAAGAAGCCCTGCATTGTGCAGGGTCTCATCTGGGCTCACTTGTCCAACAGCCCTCTGTCTCACCCATCCTGCCATGTTTAAATTATAAATGAGCACAGTGTTCTTCCCAGAAGACCTCTACATCAGCCAAGTATACACATTTGTAGTAACGTTTCAAAACCTGAACATAAAGAAACAAAGATGACTTCTGTCTCTTTCCAAGGACTTATTCCATCACTTAAAACTCTATTAACATCTCTTACTATCCAGTTAGCTAATAGTGTGAAAATGAATGAATTTTTAAAGTTTGGTTTTAAAAATTACATTTTAATTAGATATTAATTTAGCTTTAAAATTATACCTAATAATATATATCTTTTAAGTTCAAATTTGATCGGGAATAATGGAATTATGTACTTCAGTGCTGAGTTTAATGTCTGGCACATACTAATCTTTCATTAAAGAGTTAGTTGTATTAACATCTATTTTTTTTCTGAGTGAACTAACATCACTGCTCAATGTATGCTACTTGTTTAGGTATAATCAAAACAGTCAATATAACTCTGCACCCAATATTCTATGTTTACATAATTTAAATAAGCAGGTAAACTACAAGCCAAGCCCATTCTGATGGCTGAGATATAGATAAATACAAGGCATAAGCTTTCAATAACTTAAAGGTAGAAGAGGCAGAAATACAAACAAATTATCTCCCAAAAGAAGTGTGATAAGAGGCATGATCAATGCTGGCACAGATGTAGCTGGTGCTCAGAGGAGGGCTCTAATCCTGGCTGGGAGAGCAGAGGCTCAGAGATTGGTTTCTACCAGAAACATGAGCAAGTACACAGATACATGAATTCCAAGAATAGCCAAGGAAAGAAGTTATAACTGAATCTGGGAAGGAGAATGGTAAAGAAAGTCCACAAAGAATAAATAAAATCTTTATCACAAAACAAGAGGAAGAAGAATGTTTCAGAATGTACAGATTCCAAGGTACACAACACAAATGAGGACTGTTTTGTTCCATGCTGAAGTGCCAGGAAGGAGCATTAGAAGGGCAAAAGAGAAGGTGGGAGGGCCCTGCATTACTTTCCCAGGCTTGACAAACTTCAGTCTGTAGGTAACAGGTGGCCAATGAGTATGTGCTTGATTTCACATTCTGAGAAGAGTACCATAACTTAGCAGTTGTGAACACAGTCTTAGTCATCATCAAAACTAGGTCTTGCCGAAACCGGTTTGGCTCAGTGGGTAGAGCATTGGCCTGTGGACTGAAAGGTCACAGGTTCGATTCCGGTCAAGGGCATGTATCCTGGTTGCAGGCACATTCCCAGTAGGGAGCGTGCAAGGGCAGCTGATTGATGTTTCTCTCTCATCTATGTTTCTAACTCTCTATCCCTCTCCCTTACTCTCTGTAAAAAAAATCAATAAAATATATTAAAAAAAAAAAACTAGGTCTACTTCGTGTGGGGTTTGGGGAAAGTTACTGAACTTCTCCAAGCTCTGAAGGCAATGGAGAACCACCACAAAATTCTAAGCAGGGGAGTTTCAGCCCCAGTTTCCCCAATTTATAGTACACAATCTTTCCCTACTTTCGTTCTCCAAAGCGCCTCTCTGCAAAACACAGGGATTTCTCACATACTATCAACTCTGTACACAGAACTTCTAGAATATTTACTGTCCTCCTCTATTCCATGAGTATAATACAGAGAGTCTTCAAGATCACATTAGGTTAGCCAATACTGTGGTTGTCCCATCAGATTAGTGTGGTGATTGAAAATGTGGGCTCTGGGGTCAGATAAATCCATGTTCAAACTAACCATGCACTCTTCACCCACAGAGCTACATGTTCTCTTTATTTATTTATTTATTTTAAGAATTTGTAAATTTATTTGAGCCAAATTAACAACATATGCCAGGGAGCAAAATCTCAAATGTTTGAGATTAAGTCTTTTTTTTTTTTTTTGTAGAGTTGTATGGTTTTATTAACGCAAATACAATGTGTACACAATCTGTCTATTTTTTCTTTGCTGTGCAGCCTGGCATTGGGGCCTCTTTAGTCTTCCTCAGACACTCCAAGCTTAGGCACTCCTATGCTAGTAATTCTCTTCCTACAAATATCCCCTCTCTCTTCAGGTGCCTGCTAAAATGTCACCTTATCAGGGGAGTCCTCCTTACTGCCCTATATAAAAGAGTGATGACAGTCCATCCCAGCACTGTAACCTGGTACTGTCCCCTCCCCCATTTCCCCTTCACTGGAATTACTGTTTTACATAATCCTATTACCATATGACTTATTATATGCTTCCATGTTTGCCTATCTCCCTCATAGAAGGTAAGGTCTTTTTATGAAAACAGGTCCTTATTTTACTCATTGCTAATTTCCCAATACTTAGAACAGTGCCAGGACTGTAGTAGGTATACTTAATAAAAACGAATAAATGAATGATGCTTGCTAGTTATGTGACCTGTGCACATAACTAATGGTTTCTTTTCCCCTGTTTTCTCATCTGTGAGATGCAGGTAATAATAGTGATCACCTCACAAGTTGTAAGAGTTAAATAAGATAATGTACATAAAGCACTTTCCTGATTCACAATAAATATGAGTAATTATGTGGCTGTTACTACTACTACTATTGCTACAAAAAAATCTTATAATTTAATGTGTTCAAGGGTTTGTATATAATTAGGTGAATTCACTTCATTATACTGAATTATTTTTACACAACACTGATTTGTTCACATATACTTAAGTCACTTGGGGCTAGAACTCTGGTTTTTTTCTAGTAAAACATTTTAGACAAAATACATAGTTTCCATGATCTCTAATACTCATGCCAAGTCATGTTTCCTGGAAAATTGTTTTTTTAATGTAAGCCATTGTCTAGATGTATGTGACAGTTTCTAATATCCAATTCCTGTACAAAACACCTTACTAACCCCCAAATCACACAGGGTCACTTTAAAATTACCCTGTTAATATTCATACACTAATTCTGATTCTCTAAATAATCAGCACTGAAGAAGTCGAGATCATATTTACTGACCACTCTACTGTGTTCTGCACCCATGTCTTCACCAATCACTCTGTTACTGCTGCTTGGTGGCTATACACATACTCCTCTATAGGCATCTGAGTTGAGTATGGGCATTAATCACTGCCTTTCTCTAATATGCTCAGAAATGTCAATCCAATAGACATTTCACACTATTGAAGTTTCACATGAAATTAATTCCTAATGTTGAACTGTGTAAGTCAAGAAAAGTTCATTGAAATCCATTCTATAATCACTATGGCATATTTTATATTATTCTTAACCCTTCCCAACTGTACAAACTCTCTATTTTCCTGATGAGGAAATGAGCACTGCACAGGGGTTCTCACAATAGGGCCAGTGTAGTCAACTAGTGGTAGTCAGTGCTGTAGTCTAGTAGCAGCATGGGTTCTGGAACCAAACAACAGAGGGTTCTTCTTATTCTGCTACTTGCTAGCTCTATGTCCCTAAGAGAGTTACCTAACCTCTCTGTACATGTTTCCTGTTACCTAGAGATAGTAATAGTTTCAGTGGGTAATTATGATAATTGAATGTACTAATATATCTAAAGCACCTAGAATAATGCCTGGCACATATTAAATTATCAATAAACATAGCAGCAGCCATAGTAATAAAAAAGGTCAACCCTAGCTGGTTTGACTCAGTGGATAGATCATCGACCTACAGACGGAAGGGTCCCAGGTTTGATTCCGGTCAAGGGCACACACCTAGGTTTGATCCTCAGTAGGGGGCATGTAGGAGGCAGCCTATCAAAGATTCTCTTTCATCGTTGATGTTTCTCTCTCTCGCTCCCTCTCCTTTCCTCTCTAAAATCAATAAAATTATATATTTTTAAATTAAAAAAATCAAAGGTCAGCATTTCTTCATAAGATATAGGAGAGAACCTGTTTCAGAAGCATATTAGTCATTTTCATCAACTTGTATACTCATATGGATAACCACTGCCAGTAGCTTCGTTTTTTTTAATGCAGAATTCATTATGATACCAATAAAAAACTAAAAACTTCAATTTAAGCAATCCCTTTACAATGGCAAATTGATATAAAGAATTTTGATATAGATTAGAGACTTAGAGCTATAGTAAGTCAATTTTATGAAGATTTTTAAGCAATGACTTCTAGGTCAGCTTCCTGTCCCATTTATTTAATTACACTGAAATTCTGTAGTCTGAACCAACAGGATATTTTTTAAAACTAGTTTTGCCCAGCTGATGTGGCTCAGTGGTTGAGCGACAACTTATAAACCAGGAAGTCACAGTTCTCCCATTTAGAGCACATGCTTGGGTTGCGGGCTCGGTCCCCAGTGAAGAGCATGTGGAGGGCAGCAGATCAATGATTCTCTGTCTTCATTAATGTTTCTGTCATTCTCTCCCTCTCCTTTACTCTCTGAAATCAATAAAATTATATTTTTAAAAACTAAAACTAGAATTGATGCTTCTATGAGGAGTTCGATTTCATAAATATTTCCAGGCTGACTTAAAAAGTAGATGCACAACTTTTGTGGTAATGTGAACATTAGAGGTAATGTTAAATTAATCATTCTTACATCTGCAGCAGGACACTACCCTAACCCAACACAGATGAAAACCTATTTTGAATTTTTGAAGGTATCCAAAGAAAGTTTTATAATATGCCTGAAAAAAACTGTACTATTTTAAACAAATCAAACTACTATTAGATTCTATTTATACCTACTCTAAATCCTTTGTGCTCTACTGTAAACCTTAGTCTTACTTAGGGTTAATCTTCTCAAGTTTAAGAACAGCTGGATAACATCTTTTTAACAATCAGACCCACTTCAAAATAGTGTTTTTCTTTTTTACATGAGTAATTTAAGATTTTTTGAAAGTTAAATAAGATGTAATACTACAAAATAATTTTACATATCATCACTACATTCTATTTTAGAAGCATTTCAGGATTTACAATACAACTTCTTAAAACTCATTTGATCCTAACTTCATGAACTAAACTAGTATGCCTGATCCAATTTAAAGACTCTCAGAGAGCCGAAACCGGTTTGGCTCAGTGGATAGAGCGTCGGTCTGTGGACTGAAGGGTCCCAGGTTTGATTCTGGTCAAGGGCATGTACCTTGGCTGCGGGCACATCCTCAGTAGGGGGCATGCAAGAGGCAGCTGATCGGTGTCTCTCTCTCTCTGATGTTTCCAACTCTATCCCTCTTCCTTCCTCTCTGTAAAAAATCAATAAAATATATTTTTAAAAAAAACTTGTCTTGAAAAGAAAAAAAGACTCTCAGAGAAGCCAACTGTTTTACTTACCCACACTCAACCTGTAAATGGCAAAATCAGAACTCATATCCAGGTACATGGCCTCTGAGCCCAATGACCTTTCTACTATACTATGACATGCGTGTATTATGCAAATCATCAAAGAGCATCATTATGTAGAATGTCAATTATTTTCAACATTTCATGATAATTTTCTTTTCAAATCCTTAATATATCCTCTGTCTTCCCCTTAAGTTTACAATAAGACAATGTAATAGCGTGAATAGTGAAATAAATCCATAGTAAATCACGAAGCAGGTAAAACTTGCTCTCAGAATTTTGAACACTTTCTGTTTTAAACAGTATCATACTATTCCCCTTGTAGGTCACTATAGCCATTGACAGTCACTTTGCTATACAATGCTAATCACTTTTATTCAACTCCCCTTTTAAATGTTTTTCTCCAAGAAGATTTTGCAAATTCTAAATCATTCTAAGAAAGGAAAGAAAGAAGGAAGGAAGGAAGGGAGGGAGGGAGGGAGGCAGGAAGGAAGGAGAAATAGCCTCTAATGACTTACCACTGAGAAAACTGAGAAAAATGTTCTACTTTTATATTGTACTAGAGGCCCAGTGCACAAATTCGTCCACATGTGGGGTCCCTCTGGGTGGTCTGCAGGGATTGGGCTGAAACTCACAGTCCAAGTCTACCTGTAGCTCCTACCTGCCACTCTCACTTATCCCAGTCCCACTGTGCCTGCCGCAGGCTCATGCCCAATCAGTCCCAATTGGGAGAAGCTTGCACTGCCACAACAGTGCTTGCCAGCCATGAGCCCTATGTCTGACACCCTCCCAAGGGGTGTGGCCTCCAGGATCAGGCTGAAACTGGCTCTCCAACATCCCCCAAGGGGTCCTGTATTGCAAGAGGGTGCAGGCCCAACCAGTGCACCAATGGGCCCAGGAGGGACCACAGAAGGGCTCCAGGGCATGTCCAGCCTATCTCGCTCAGTCCTGATCAGCCAGACCCCAGCAGCAAGCTAACCTACCGGTAGGAGCATCTTCCCCCTGGTGATCAGTGCATGTCATAGCAACTGGTTGACAACTTGACTGTCTGCTCCCTGGTGATCAGTGCACGTCATAGCAAGTGGTTGAGCATATCATTAGCATATATATTACGCTTTGTTTGGTTTGTCTACCATTCAGTCTATTTGCATATTATCCTTTTAGTACATAAGACAAGAGGCCCAGTGCATGAAATTCATATATGGGGGGGGAGGGTCCCCTCAGCCCAGCCTCTACCCTCTCTAATCCAGGACCCATTTAGGGATGTCTGTCTACCATTGGCTCCTAACTGCTCACCTGCCTGCCTGCCTGATCACCCCTAACCTACCCCCCTTCCAGCCTGATCACCCCTAACTGCCTCTGCATGCTGGCCTGGTTGCCCCTTACTGCCCCTCCTGCCGGCCTGGTTGCCCCCACATGTCCCCCTCTGCCGGCCTGGTCACCCCTAACTGCCCCTCACCAGCCTGGTTGTCCCTTACTCTACTCCCTTGCCAACCTGGTCACCCCACGAAGCCTGCTGTTCAGTCGTTTGGTCAGTCCTCATTAACCCTCATGTTGGCCTGGTCGCCCCATGCAGCATGCTGTTTAATCATTACTGTTACTGCGATGGTGTCCTGGAAAATTTGCATATCCCTCTATTATTAGTATAGATGTTTCAAGGAATCTATTGAAACAAATAATAGAATATTTTTCCTATGAAAATATCCATTTTGTTACTATGAAATGGAATTACTTTCAACATGATCAGTAACTACATGTCAAATACATATTAAATGTATATTCTTTTTGGATAAACTGGTAACCCTGTATCCTTAAAAATCAAAGTATTATAGCAAATTTTCCAGTTTGAAAAAGACTACAGGCCAAGAATATAAACACAATAATCTGCTAGAATTAACTTTTTTGAAGTATCAGAGGACCTCTGTATATGAAGATATGATTCTTTCAGTTAATTCTTGGCTCATTATTCACCAGAATTACTCAATTATGAATGAAATCTTAGAGTTGTTTTCGTTAGGCATGTATGAAATGTCAAGTGCAGTCTGCTAGAAATTAACAGGATAGTTGTCACCAAATAAAATATAAAAGAGACAGCATTAACTTTCAAAATGTGGCTGAATGTTGAATCCTAGTGATACTTCAATCAAATGAAAGGCATGCAATTAAGAGACTGAGGGTGAAATGTGAATGAATAGCATTATGTTATGACTAACCTCAGAGAGAAATGGTTTCTTCAAGGCACGCTCAGGAAGTAAAGCTTACTCACAGGATTTGTAAGAGCAGTCACAGTATTCCAACAGAAATACAATGATCATATATAATAAAGAGCTAATATGCTAATTAGACCAGATGGCAGAATAACTTTCCGGAATGAAGAGTCAGGGCCACAGGGTGAGAGGCAGCAGCTGGGGCTGTGAGGGTCAAGGCAGCCGGAGCTGTGAAGGCCTACCCTTGCATGAATTTCTTGCATCAGGCCTCTAGTGTATAATAATAAAAGTATAATATGCTAATTAAACTGGATGTCTTTCCGGATGTCCTTCCTTCCAGACAAAGCCACAGTGGGCAGGGGCTGCGGCAGAGGCAGCAGAGGCCCCCTGACCATGGTGACAGTGGGTGGGGGCCAAGGTCAAGGCCCTTGCATGAATTTTGTGCATCAGGCCTCTAGTAACAAAATAAAAAACAAACATTTTCAACTAATTTTAAACACACAGCACTCTGAGTCATAGTGTTTCCCAGCAGGAAATAATGGCTTCCATCAGTGGTGAGTTTAATGAGCTCTAAATGTAGGTTTGTTAATCAAACTATTCATAAAGTTCAACAGTCATCTTCCTCTTGACTAGTTTTTAAAACAATTACCTCATCTTTAACAAAATTATCTGTTAACCTCCATTTCAATAGGAGAGAAAGCAGCTAAACAAAAAAGGACAGTAAAGTAGACCCGTGGCACAGGAAAGGCAGTGGGGGAAACGTAACCAAAGAACTTATATGCATATATGCATAACCCATGGACACAGACAATAGTGTGGTAAAGGCCTGGGGAGTGGGGAGAGGGATCAGTGGGAAAAAAGGAGGACATCTGTAATACTTTCAACAATAAAGATAAATTAAAACAATAAATATAATTTTATATTATATTCATTTCAGGTGTATAACATAATTATTTGACATTAATATACATAATAAAATGATTACCATAAGTCTAGTAAGCATCTGCCATTGTAACCATCTGCTATTATGATATTATTGATTATATTCCCTATGCTGTACATTATTGCCCTGTGACCTATTGATTTTATAAATGGAAATTTGTATCTATTTCCATTAAATTTTTGTCCCTACCTTCACCCTTCTACCCCTCTGGCAACCATCTGTTTGTTCACTATATATATGGGTATGTTTCTGTTTTATAATGTTTTGTTTTTCAGATTTCACAGATAAATGAAATCATATTGTATTTCTCATCTGTCTGACTTATGTCATTTAGCATATTATTTTCTCTAGGTTTGTTCATTCTTTCATAATATGAGCACTTCCTATGTATTAGGCACTCACTGAGGTGCTACAACCATGGCTGTGAGCAACCTCCAGTGACCCACCATCAGGGAACTAGAAATCTAGCAGGGAAGCTGGAACCTAGCATGTTCCTGTAGAGACAACAAAAGCAGAGAATGGGAGCTCTGAGAGACTAAAATACCTAACCTGCTCTGGGTGTGTGAATGGAGATCAGAGAGAAGCTGAGGATGTGAGAGTGAGCTCTGAAAAGTGAGTAGGAAGTAGCCAGTTACAGAATAGAGTAAGAGCAGTCTACGCAGGAGTAGCATCATGGGTAGATGTCATGAGAAGAGAATTTGAGATCTTTGCAAGGAAATGAAAACAAGTATGAATAGAATACGAAGATCTAATAGGACACTGCCCCGATTGTTCAGATTATTACAATTGTTCCTCTTCTCCCCCACCATATTTCCCCTCTACCTGGCTCCACCCCACCCTCTGCCCTTACCTTCTCCCCTCTCCCCCACAACTGTCCTCATCCATAGGTGAATGATTTTTGTCCAGTCTCTCCCTGCATCCCCCCTCATCTCTTTCCCCCAAGAATTATCAGTTCACTCCCTTTCAATGCCCCTAATTCTATTATATTCACCAGATTATTCTGTTCATCAGATTTTCAATTCATTTGATTTTTAGATTCACTTGTTGATAGATATGTATTTGTTGTTCATAATTTTTACCTTTACCGTTTTCTTCTTCTTCCTCTTCTTAAAGAATACCTTTCAGCATTTCATATAATACTGGTTTGGTGTTGATGAACTCCTTGAGCTTTTTCTTACCTGTGAAGCTCTTTTTCTGCCCTTCAATTCTGAATGATAGCTTTGCTGGGTAGAGTAATCTTGGTTGTAGGTTCTTGCTATTCATCACGTTGAATATTTCTTGCCACTCCCGTCTGGCCTGCATAGTTTCTGTTGAGAAAACAGCTGACAGTGATATAGGTGCTCCCTTGTAGGTAATTAACTGTTTTTCTCTTGCTGCTTTTAATATTCTCTTTGTCTTTTGCTCTTGGTATTTTAATTATGATGTGTCTTGGTGTGGTCCTCTTTGGATTCCTTTTGTTTGGGGTTCTGTGTGCTTCCTGGACTTGTAAGTCTATTTCTTTCACTAGGTGGGGGAAATTTTCAGATATTATTTCTTCAAATAGGTTTTCAGTATCTTGCTTTCTTCTTCTGGCACCTCTCTAATTCTGATGTTGGTATGCTTGAAATTGTCCCAGAGGCTTCTTACATTATCTTCACATTTTTTTATTCTTTTTTCTTTTTGCTTTTCCAGTGGAGTGTTTTTTGCTTCTTTGACTTGATTCTTGCAATCCTCTGTCTGCTGTTAGGTTTCTGTATAATATGTTTTATTTCAGTCAGTGTATGTATAATTTCTAGTTGGTCCTTTTTCACCTCCTCTTGGATCTTGCTAAATTTATCCATTTTTTTCTAGGAAATTCTTATAAATTCTTATAAAAAACCTTATAAGTGTGGTTTTGAACTCTATATCCAGTTGTTTGTTTTCCTCCGTTTCTTTCATTTGTGATCTGTCCTTTTGTCTCCACATTTTCACTGCTTTCCTGAGTTGGTAGAGTAGCTTTGTGTGCTAGGTGTCCTATATGGTTCAGTGGCTCAGCCTCCCCAGTTACCTGAGGTGGACACTCTTGGTGCACCCTTTGTGAACTGTGTACTGTCTTGTTGTAGTTAATTCTTGATTGTTGTTGGTATCATTGGGGGGAGCGGGGGAATTAACCTCCAAGCCAATTGGTTGTGAGGATCAGCTGTGTCTGTGCATGCAGGCTTGCCTCCAGACCTCTGCCTTTCATGCACGCTCGCTTCCAGACCTCTGCCTTTCCAGTTCCCCTGAGTTTCCGTGTGCTCTAGGCACCCATATGAGTCTGGGTCCCCAAGGTCTCGCCTGAAACTGGGATTCAGTGTAGTTGGACCTGGACTTCAGTGCTGTTGGGAGGTTCTGTTTACCTCCCGCTAGAGAAAGCCAGCGGCACAATCAGCAGTCAGCACTCTGTGTGCGCACTTTCGCACCCTCAGACCTCTGTTTTTCCTGGCTTCCCTAAGTTTCCATGCTCTCCTTCCTTTTCACAACAGTCCAGACTCCCCCATATGAGTCTTGCCACTCCTTATCCAAATTCCACTTGTTTTATTTTACTTTATTTATAACATTTGTCACTAATTCAAATTATATATCATTAAATAAAGTTTATTTTATTGACTTGGGAGTGGAAATGATCAAAGGGCATTAAAGACAAAAGCTTGCCGAAACCTATTTGGCTCAGTGGATAGAGTGTCAGCCTGTGGATTGAAAGGTCCCAGGTTCAATTCCCATCAATACCTAGGTTGTGGGCACATCCCTAGTAGGGGGCGTGCAGGAGGCAGCTGATCGATGTTTCTCTCTCATAAATGTTTCTAACTATCTCTCTCACTTCCTTTCTGTAAAAAAATCAATAAAATATATTTTTAAAAAATAAAAAAGGACAGAAGCTTTCTGGCTTTACCATAATGTCAGCATGCTGGGCCCATGGGTGGCAGTGCACTCAGGTCACCAATACACCATAGCCCTCAGCTGTGCCAGGGCATTGTTGGTACAACAGTGTATAAGGGTGAACAAGTCAGAGACAGATCTCTCAGCAAGCTTCCAAAGTCTAGCTGGAGAGAACAGACACTAAACTAGTAATCCTATATAATAAAAGGCTAATATGCAAATTGCCCAAACAGCAGAACAACTGGTCACTATGACATGCACTGACCACCAGAGGGCAGACGCTCAATGCAGGAGATGCCCCAGTGTTCAGTGCACCCCCACAAGGGGAGTGCCACTCAATCAGAAGTCGGGCTCATGGCTGGCAAGAGCAACAGTGGTGACTGGAGGCCTTCCCACCTCCGCAGCATTGCTAAGGACCTCTTGGGGAATGTCTAAGTGGCCTAAGCCAGCAGTCAGACTTCCCCAAGGAGTCCCAGACTGTGAGAGGGTGCAGGCTGGGCTGAGGCCCCCCCACCTCCCGAATGTCATGCACTGGGCCTCTATTTATAATATAATGCACTATGAACTGAATTAAAAAACAAAGAGTGCTATCTTTGGAAGCAAAAACAAAGATAGAAGTGGGAAGGAAAGAAGGAAGGAAGGAAGGAAGGAAGGAAGGAAGGAAGGAAGGAAGGAAGGAAGGAAGGAAGGGAGGGAGGGAGGGAAGGGCAACATGTAGGATGATCAAAAGGTAGGAGAACATTAAGAACCTGAAATAAATTTAGTATGGCTATAGTTAAGAGTGTCAACATGAGGGGGCAGGAGAATTAGGAAGCAGGCAGGAAAGGAGAAAAAAACTGGAGAAGACAAAGGCTGAAAAAATAAGCAGGGAGTAGATCTAAGAAGGCTTTCTAAAACAAGTCAAAATTTTTAGTCTTTACCCAAAGGGCAATGGAGAGCCACTAATTTTACCCAGGGAGGGTTAGAAGCAGATTTACTATTACTTGCACAGCTGAATAAATAAGTGTATAAAGAGCCAGTCTTTAAATGTACTTTAAAATTATAATCTTTTCAAAGTATGCAGATAAAATTTAACTTTTAAATATCACCAAACTATGAGAATATAATCCACCTATTTCTTTTTATTAAAGGTCTTTATATTGTATTTTTGTTTATTTATTCAACAAATATGAGTGCCCACTATACACCAGGCCCTGTTCTTAGGGCTGGGGATACAGTCACGAATTAAACAAATATAAAACCATTTTCCTATATAATTCATGTTCTGGAGTTTATTATCTGAACACAGCACACAGAAATCATAAAGAGAAATTACAATCAAAGTTTCCTTAAAAATCATCCATCCATTGTGCTTCACTTTTACAGAGAAGAAGACTATGACCATGAGAAATTAAATACCTGTTCAAGGCCATAAAGTTTTGGTGAAAAAGCCACTATACTACAGTAATGACTAGAAAATAAAAACTGCACAGGAGCTATTAAGGACACCAAATAATTACATCAATAGGAACTGCATCTTTTGGTTCAATGAATGAAAGGAAGAAACTGTCTTAAGGAGTATTTTTGTATACACTGTCATATTTGTTAAAAAATGTTCCCATAACTTTGTCATACATTGTGGGAAAGGATAAGATCATTTCAAAAATGTTAAACTAAAATATCACATTGGAGTACATTTTGGGGAGGAAGTAGAGTAGAATGGGGAAAAAAGAAAAAAAAAAACATGAATCCTGGTGCAACTTGTTCTGTGAGCAAGTCACTGGTATCTACCCTTTGAGTCTCATCAATATTATATATCTCTTGCACTACAGAATAGTGGTTTTTCATTAATTTGTTCAACAAGAATAAAGCACCATATAAATTTAACTTGTTTTATTCTACTGGGACAAAGGCTATTATTTTAAATGTATTATCCTCTATAATAAAGAGGTAATATGCAAATTGACCATCACTCCAAAATACATAATGGCCACCCCAATGTAGTCAAAGATGGCCACTCTCCTGTGGACACAAGATAGCCACCACAAGATGGCCGGCAAGAAAAGGCAGTTGGGGGCAAGGGAGGGGAGTTGGGGGGAACCAGGCCAGAAGTGGGAGGCTGTTGGGGGGGGACCAGGTCTACAGGGGAGGGCAGTTGGAAGCAACCAGGACTGCAGGAGAGGATAGTTGGGGGGAACTAGGCCTGCAGGGGAGGGCAGCTGGAGGCAACCAGGCCTGCAGGAGAGGGCAGTTGGGGGAGACCAGGCCTGTAGGGGAGGGCAGTTGGGGGCAATTAGGCCAGTAGGGAAGAGCATTTAGAGGTGGCCAGGCCAGCAGGGGAGTGGTTAGGCATTGATCAGGCTGGCAGGCAGAAGCAGTTGGGGGCAATCAGGCAGGCAGGCAGGTGGGCGAGTAGTTGGGAGCCAGCAGACCTGGATTGTGAAATGGGCAGTCGAACATTCCTCAAGGGGTGCCAGATTGTAGAGGGTGCAGGCTGGGCTGAGGGACATCCCTCCATGTGCATAAATTTCATCCACCAGGCCTCTAGTTTGTTATAAATTATTTATCAGCATAATAATATTGTGTATTATATACTTTCAGTTTTGTATTCAAAAACAAAAAAATGTCCCCCCAAAATGCATGATCCTTCTGTATTAATCTGTAGCTACTACAAAATATATCATTGTGACTGGTTCCAGATTATAAACATATTAGAATTTCTTTAACAGCACAGAAATCATAACCATGTGTTAATAAAACTAAATAAAAATCCCCAATAAAACACTGTTTAATTCCAAGATAAACAATTGCACACTAGCTTTATAATGTTCAAAGTAATAAAAGGACACTCTCCAACTGATATGTAATCAAGGTTTCATCTCTTTCCAAGGAATACTCTAGTCTATCATTTCTTCCTTCAAGATACCCTCATTCAGCACTGCAACTGGCCCATGAAACCTCTTTTAAAATGGACCAAAACCTAATATATAAGCTGTTTAACCATTATATAAAATAATTCAGGGTAATTAAACTTCATCACAGTACAGATATTTTTTATTCTTACTTTTTACCAGCTCATTAATGACAATACAATAATCAACACAAACTTTAATAATTTCCTCCCAGCAAACAATAAAGCACAGGAGAAACTTTTTCATATGAATCCCTAATGTATAAAACAGATGAACTCAATATGAGAATTTTAAATCACTAACACCATTAGGTTACTTAAAAAAACCAAACACACATCCCCTCTGTGCACATTTTTCTAACTCTGAAAGATATACTTTGAGTTCCTGTAAATTACTTTCATGACCCATTCCAAAGGCCAGCACTCGCTCCACCGGGAAACTTTACTTTAGGCTGGATTACATCTGTGTGTTTTGGCTTGAATTCAAGATTTAGATAGTTAAGGATTAGTTCATGTGTCAAGAAACTCTAAGATAAAGAGTTAGTGACAGTTTTATAAAGGCTCATAGAAGCAAACTCATCTGTTCACTTTACCCCTTCTGTCATTCCACTCCATGAAGAAGGTCATTTCAAAATCAGCATAACCTATTATTCAATAGTGATTCTAGACTCTTATTCATCTATTCACCCTGGGTGACACCATTGTACCTATACACACATATGTGGGAAGTTCCAAATACACTAAATTGGGAAAACTTGATTTGTTAAAATGATTTACAGTCTTGTTTTATTCTTCGCTAGTTTTGGGTTGGGTTTGGTTCAAGTAGAATAAAAATTGATGATGTTCCTATCATTTTCCATATTAACACCTACATATTTGTTAAGGTATTTAGTACTACCTGCCGTGGCACCTTAGAAATATAAGACAGTGTGAAATGTTATCGCAGATACAACTCTGAGATGAGAACATATAATAATTACCTGACTGATTTGGCTCAGTGGATAGAACGTTGGCCTGCGTACTGAAGAGTCAAGGGCATGTACCTTGGTTGTGAGCACATCCCCAGTAGGGGGTGTGCAGGAGGCGGCTGAATGATGTTTCTCTCTCATGGATGTTTCTAACACTCTATTCCTTTCCCTTCCTCTCTGTAAAAAAATCAATAAAATATATTTTTTAAAAGAGAACATATAATAATTATATCAATAAGAGGGGTTTGTTTAAGGGTCATAATCTGTTTAAGGGGCAAAAAGAGAATTTATTTTTAAGTTGCATTTGTACAGCAAGCACACTATTTTTACTTATAATGAGGATGAGGTAGAGTTTCTCATAAAGCAACACTAATCAATTAGAAGTGTTTTCAAGGCTGTAAGATAATTAATCTTCTATGAGTGTGTTGTGTGGCAAAACTAGAGGACCTCACTTGACTAATAATAAAAAGTAGGGAGCTTTGCCCTGGCCAGTGTCACTCAGTTGATTGGAGTGTCATCCTGTGCATCAGAAGGTCGTGAGTTCAGTGCCCAGTAGGGGCTCATGACAAAAGCAACCAATTGATGTATTTCTCTCACATCAATGTTTCCCAACACAACACAACACAACACAAAGTAAGGAGCTTTATATCAATGTTTAATTTCTCTGCTCCATGAAATCCAAAAATCTGGAACCACTTCTCAAAGCCCTAGACCAGTGGTCGGCAAACTGCGGCTCGTGAGCCACATGTGGCTCTTTGGCCCCTTGAGTGTGGCTCTTCCACAAAATACCACATGGGAGTGAGCACATACAGTGCGATTGAAACTTCGTGGCCCATGTGCAGAAGTCAGTTTGGGGTTCTCAAAAGAAATTTCAATCGTTGAACTGTTGATTTTTGGCTCTGTTGACTAATGAATGAGTTTGCCGACCACTGCCCTAGACCTAAGGTACAGAGTAAAAAAGAACCTTCAGGTTTCTTTCCAAATTTCTGCAACCAAAATTACTCTATCAGTAAAGGAGACAGGAACTCAAATAAAAACCTAAAATGAAGAGGTAACAAGTTCATGTCTGGAACATTCTCTATAAGGAACAGCATAGTAAGGAAGGCCCCAAACAACCAGCATACACATTTAACCTCCTGGCCTAGAAGCACACTGCATCCTAATAAATGTCATCAATACTGAGGAAGGATTTTTTTATACTCTCAGATTCCTAAAAGTAGGAGGCATGATACACCACACAGGACCACATGAAGAAGAACCAGGGTTTGTCAGGAGACAGAGGAAGCAAGGGGAAAACATGGGCATGAGTCCTGATTGTAATTTTCATGGATATGAATGGGTAAGGAAAGATAAACAGGCTAAGCAGGCTTAGGATTGACTAGTTTATAATTTCAGTGTTCTAAAGGCACTATGCAAGGCAATTAACTTATTTTTACCTCATTTGATTCTTACAACTGTAAGTGGCAGGCAGTGTTATAACCCAGTTTTCAGATACAGAGACTGAGGTTCAGAGAGCATAGGAAATAGTAATACTTCAGTATCAAAATTATATGTCAAGAGTATTGTTTAAGCCAGTCCAGTTCCTTTCAGAATACTGAAGGGACGTGACTTCTAATTCTCCCCAAAATCAATCCTGAACAAACTAAAGAAAGAAAACACCAAGATATGAAAAAAAAAACCTATGAGAGAATTGCAAACCATGACAAAGCTGAGTTTATGCCAAGTATGCTAGAATGACTCAGTATTTGAGTATCTATCAATGCAATTTGCCACATTAACAGATGAAAAGAAAGAAACCATATGATCTTCTTAATAGATTCAGGAAAGGCATTTTACAGACTTCAACACCTGCTCATGATTTCAAAAAACAAAACAAAGCAATTCTTAGTAAATTAGGAACAGAAGAGAAACTCCCTTAACCCGATAAAGATATCTATAAAAAGCCTTTAGTGAACATTATTCTAAATGAGCAAACATTAGGAATATTCCCTTTAAAATCAGTACTAAGACAAGGATGGGCATCACCACCAATCCCATTCAACACCGCATGCAATAGGCAAGAATGAGAAAGTATCCTCTCATTCCTAGAAGATATGCAGTCTTGCTCAGTTTTGTCAAGTACAACACAATAAACAGAAACAGATCCATAGATATACAGAACAAACTGGTGGCTGCCAAAGGGTAAGGGGTAGGGAGTTTGAAATAAAAAAAAATTCTAATTCACCCAGAGTCACCAGTCATTTAGTGTGCTATCCACACCAGGGCTAGGAGATGCTTAATAGCAGTCCTAACAGAGCTTAAAAACATAAGAAGTAAAACCTAATAAAACTTCACAAATATAATTAGAGATTTTATACCCTTCTCCCAATATTTGATAGAAATACTAGACCAAATCAACAAGAATATGTAAGAACTCAACAACACCATCTACCGACATAATATAATCAACACTTATAGAACACTCCTGCCAACAATAGCATTATACACATTCTTTTCAAATGCCTATGGAATATATATATCAAGATAGATCATATCCTAGGTAATAAAAAATCCTCAATAAATTTAAAATAATTGAAATCATATGAATTGTATTTTCCAATGACAATCGAAACTAAAAAACAGAAATTTTACATGAAAAATCTCCAAACACTTGAAAACTACACAAAGCACTTCTAAACAATCCATGTGAAATAGAAAGTCTCAAGGGAAATCATAAAACAAATAAAAAATCATCAAAATAAAAATACAACATGCCTGGCTGGCATGGCTCAGCAGCTAAGTGTGGACCCAGGAACCAAGAGATCACCAGTTCAATTCATGGTCAGGGAATTGAATTCCTGGTCCAATAAGGGGCATGCAGGAGGCAGCCAAAGAATGATTCTCTATCATCATTGATGTTTCTATCTCTCTTTTTCTCTCCCTTCCTCTCTGAAATCAATAAGAATACATTTAAAAAATAAAAATACAACATATCAAACATATAGTATACCTAAAGCAATGCTGAGAGAATTTTATAATATTAAATGCATATATTAAGTATTTTTTAAAAAAGAAAAAATGTCAAGCCAATAGTCTGAGCTCTCATCTCAACAACCAAGAAAAAGAAGAGCAAAATAAATTCAAAACAAGCAGAAGGAAGGAAATAATAAAGGTGAGAGCATAATTCAATTAAATGTATATATATATATATGATGAAGTGACCACCCGAGCATCCCTCCAACCGTCCAACTGACCGACCAGCCAGCACATATGATGCACATTGGCAATTTAAAAATAAACGTTAACTCATGCATGTGCGATACATATAAAGCTCTCGCTGGCGCCAATTGCACACGTGTGTTTGGATGTGTCACTGTCGATTGTGAATTTGGTTGTTTTTATTGACGTTTCTATTACAGAGAGAGGCTAAATAGTGATATTAAAATATTTCTTCTGGAGAATCCAAGATGGCAGCATAGGTAAACCCAGACTCATATGGTCCCGGAGTGCAGGGGAGCGCAAGGGGCAGCAGTCTAGAGGCACTGCGAGAGAGGGCGCATGCACAGGGACCGCTCTAGCGATTACCCAGTCACGTGAGACTCAGGGGCCTTGGAGGGTGGGGCCGACTGGAAGGCAAGGCAGTCCCTTAAGCCCTGAGACTCCACCCATCCCAAGCTCAACAGAGAGGCTTTTTCAGTTTTGCAAGTCTGGTATCATAAGGCTGAACCCAACACAGAAGTTCTCCCGGCATAGTGAAAATGCGGAGACAAGGGAAGGGATCACAAACAAAAGAAATGGAGGGAAAAAAACGACTGGATATAGAGTTCAAACCCACGCTTATAAGGTTTTTCAAGAATAACCTAGAAAAGATGGATAAATTTAGCGAGACCCAAGAGGAGATGAAAAAGATCCAACTAGAGATGGAAAAGAACCAACTAGAATTTAAACATACACTGACCGAAATAAAAAATATTATTCAGAGACCTAACAGCAGACTAGAGGAAGGCAAGAATCAAGTCAAAAATTTGAAATATAAAGAATCAGAAAACACTCAACTGGAAAAACAAGAAGAGAAAAGAATCCAAAAACGTGAAGATAATGTAAGAAGCTTCTTAAGGGTAACATCATCAGAATTGTGGGGGTGCCAGAGGAAGAGAGAGAGCAAGATACTGAAAACCTTTTTAAAGAAATAATGACTGAAAACTTCCTACATCTGGTAAAAAAAAAAAAAATAGACTTACAAGTCCAGGAAGCACACAGAACCCCATATAAAAGAAATCTAAAGAGGACTACACCAAGACACATCATAATTAAAATACCAAGAGCAAAAGACAAAGAGAGAATACTAAAAGCAGCAAGAGAAAAACAGTTCATTACCTACAAGGGAGCACCCATACGACTGTCAGCTGATTTCTCAACAGAAACGATGCAGGCCAGATGGGAGTGGCAAGAAATATTCAACGTGATGAATAGCAAGAACCTACAACCAAGAATAAACTATCCTGCAAAGCTATCATTCAGAATTGAAGGGCAGATAAAGAGCTTCACAGAGAAGAAAAAGCTAAAGAAGTTCATCAATTCCAAACCAGTATTATATGAAATGCTGAAAGGTATTCTTTTAGAAGAGGAAGAAGAAGAAGGTAAAAGATAAAAAATTATGAACAACAAATACGTATCTATCAACAAGTGAATCTAAAAATTAAGTGAATTAAAAATTTGATCAACATAATAAACTGGTGAATATAATAGAATCAGGAGCACAGAAAGGGAGTGGACTGATAATTCTCAGGCGGAAAGGTGTGAGGGATGTACAGGGAGAGACTGGACAAAAAATCATACACCTATGGATGAGGTCAACAGGAGGGAAGTTAGGGTAGAGGGAAGGGTGGGAGCTGGGTGGAGGGGAGATATGGAGGGGAAAAAAGAGAAACAAATGTAATAATCTGAATAATAAAGATTTCATTTAAAAATATATATATTTCTTCTAATTAATGTGCATGAATCGATGCACTGGGCCACTAATTATAAATAAAAAACTATACAGAAAATCACAGAAACATAAAACTGTTACCTTGTCGGGGGGAGGAGAATCAATAAGTTGACAAACTTTTAGCAATATTGAAAAAAATGGAGGACACAAAAAAATACCAATATCAGGAATGAAACAGAAGATATCAGTACAAAATTCACATATATGAAAAAAATAACAAGGGAATTCTAAGAATCACTCTGCATACATTTATTTGACAACTTAGATGAAACAGACCAACTCCTCAAAAAAATACTATCACAATTCACCCATATGAAATAATTTCAATAGTCTTATAACTATTGAGCAAGTTAAATTTATAATTTAAAACACTTCAAATAGAAATCTCCAGTCCCAGATGGTTTCACTACAAAAGTCTACCAAAAATTTAAGAATACAATTTATACACAACCTTTTCCAGAAAATGAAAGATAAGAGAATACTTCTCAATTCAGTTTATGAAGCTAGTATTACCACGAATGTGGATGCAAAAATCTTTTATAAAATATTAGTAAATAGAACACAATACATAAAATATTAGCAAATAGAATTCAACAATATATAAAAAGAATTATACTCCATAACCAAGGTGAGTTTATTCATGAATCAAGGCTTGTTTAATATTTAAAAATCAATCAATGCAGCTCTGGCTGGTTTGAGCATCAGACTTCATATTGAAAGCGTGCAGGTTTGATTCCCATTCAAGGGTTTGATCTCTGGCCCTGTCAGGAGAGAGGCAACCAATCAATCTCTCTCTCTTTCTCTCTCTTCCCCTATCCTCCTATTCCTCCCACTCTTTCAGAGAATCAGTGGAAAAAATGCCCTCCAGTGAGGACTTTCTAAAAAATCCCATCAGTGTAATCCACTATGTTTACAAGTTAAAGAGAAAAAAAAAATCACATGATCATATCTTTGATGCAGAAAAGGCTTTAACAAAACTTAACACCCATTCATGATAAAAACTCTCAGAGAAATAGAACTAGGGGGACACCTTTTTAATAAGTAAAGAGCATCTTCCAAAAAACATAACTAAATATACAGCTAGCATTATATTCTTAATAGTAAAAGACTGAATGCCTTCTCCCTAAGAGTGGGAATAAAGCAATGATATCTGTTCTTATCATTCTTACTCAACCTAATACTAGAAGTTTTAGCCAGGGCAATAAGATTAAAAAGGAAATAAAAGACATATGGATCATAAGTAAATAAATAAGACTCTGTTTACAGGTGACATAATTATCTTAATAAAAAATTCCAAGGAATCTAACAGATAAACTCCTAGAACAAGTAAGTAAATTCAACAAGGTTACAGTATACAAGACAAAAATCAATTGTATTTTTTTATACTATCAATGAATATGTGGACACAGATAATAAATTTACAGTAACATTTACAATCACTCAAAAAAAATGAAATACTTAACATGTAAACTTAACAAAATAGGGCCTGTATGCTAAAAAGTATAAAACACTGATTTTAAAAAAGATTAAAGATAATATAAGTAAATAGAGGCACATCAAGACATGGGTGCAAAACTCACAGGAAAGATGTCAATTCCGCCCCTAATTGATAAGGTTAATATCATTTCTATAAAAATCGCAGCAATATTTTATATATAGATAGATAAGATTATTCTAAATTTTAAATAGAAAGGCAAAGGAACTATATAAAAACAATTGTGAAAAAGAAGTTAAAATGGAGGAATCAGTCTACCTGACTTTGAGACTTTTTGTACAACTATAGAAATTAAGATTTTGTAGTACTGATAGAGTGATAAACATGCAGATTAGAATATAGAGCCCAGAAACAGGTCTGAGCAAATATGCTTAACTGATTGTTTAAAAAAATATTTTTATTGATTTCAGAGAGGAAGGGAGAGGGAGAGAGAAACATCAATGATGAGAGAGAACCATTGATCTGATGCCTCCTTAAATGCCCCACACTGGGGATCAAGCCTGGAACCTGGGCATATGCCCTGACTGGGAATCGAACCACGACATCCTGGTTCATAGGTCAACGCTCAATCACTGAGCCATGCCAGCTGGGCTCAACCAACGTTTTTAAAATATGTTTTTATTGATTTAGAGAGAGAGAGAGGAAGGGAGAAGGACAGAGAGATAGAAACACTGATGAGAGAGGACCATCAATAGGCAGCTTCCTGCATGTCCCTTCTGGGGGATCAAGTCTGCAACCCAGGCAATGTGCCCTGACTGGGTGACCTCTTGGTGCATGGAACAATGCTCAACTGAGCCAGCTATGCTCAACTGATTTTTGTTAAAGGTGCTAAGGTGATTCAAAGACGGGAAAATAAATGGTACTGGAGTAATTGCACAAGCATAGGCAAAAAAAAAACCCACCACCAAAATGAGCTCAAAATGTCTTACACCTGTTAAAGAAATTACCTAAAAATGAATCACAGACTTAAATGTAAAATTAGAAAACTTTTAGAAAGAAAATTATTAAAAAAATCTTCAGAATCTAGGGTTAGGCAGACAGAGTTCTTAATAATCTTAAACAGTCTATAAAAGGAAAAATTGATAATTGAATGTGGGAACACTCGTTCCTCAAACCCACACATACCTCTGAATCCTGCTCACAGTGCCAAGTGTCAGAGCAAGTTCCTCCTTGAACCCTGCTTGCTGTACTATTGTCGGAAGCACAGGTCCTTCTTCCTGCCAACTAGGCCAATTCTGGAACTCAGTTCCTTTATCTTGCCCTACTACACCAACTGTTGGAGTACAGTTCCTTCATTCTGCCTCACTGAGACCCTCTGCCAGGCACTGGATCTCATGGAATGCCAGGTATTCAATGATGGAGAGGACTTGAGAAGTTGTTGGTATATAAGAGAATATTGTAGAACCCAGTGGCCAAGTAGTGATTGCTAACAAGGAGCCAATGGACAAAACAGTTCTTCAAAGCAAAGTCCCATACAGCAGGTAGCCACGCACCAGTTAGGTAACAATTCATCCTTCCTACATAGTAGCCTCCATCAAAGAAGCTATACAAGAGTCATCCTTAGAGCTCTAGCCTCTCTAAGCAGCAGCACCTGCTGATCAGTAATACATCTTCCCTATAATGCAGCCCCGTACTGGCTGGTCAGAAACAACTTTATACTACTTAGACAAGAGCCTTCTTTCCAAATAGTGATCTCAGCCTTTTGAGTTATACAAGGGCACACAGAGCAATATACATACAGATTTACTGTGGCCTTGCTCTTGCACCTGTGTATAGTCCTTGGACACCATGATTAAGATTCTGACCCTCAGAGTGGCCTTGAGCATCTGGCTAACTCTGAATAGGCCCCCAACACTGAACTTCATCAAAATTTAAAAATTTTTACATTGCGCAAAAACCCTGTTAAGAAGATGGAAATATTTGACAAAGGCTTATATAAACTCAATAATAAAAATAATCTAATTAGTTAATTGGCAAAAGAGTGAAGAGATATGTTATCTAAGAGGCTATTCATATGAAAAGCAAATAGAGGAAAAGATGTTCAACATCATTAGCCATTAGGGAAACTCAAATTTATATTGCAAGTTATCTTTGAACTAGTTCTTTTCCCAGGCTGGAATGTTCTAGCCCCTGACTCAACTTCACTGAGGTCTTTGTTTGAAAGACATCTCCTTAGAAATGCCTTTTCTACCTCACCCATATACTTTTCATCGCCCCAAATCCCTAGTCACTCTTGGTTCCCTTAATTTTTATCTCTTTCATCTCATTTATCCCCAGCTGACATAATATATATCTGTCTGTTGTCTGTCTCTCCCATTAGAACAAGTTTCATGAAAGCGAAGATCTTGTCTTCAAGTGTCTGGCACAGAGTAGTCAATAAATATATATTTTGTTGGGGTTTTTTGTTTGTTTGTTTGTTTGTTTAATCCTCACCCAAGGATATTTTTCCATTGATTTTTAGAGAGAGAAAAAGACAGAGAGAAATATCAATATGAGAGAAACACATAGATTGGTTGACTCCTGCACGTGCCCTAACTAGGAACTGGGCTGGGGAGAAGCCTGCAACCGAGGCCCATGTCCTTGACCATAATCGAACCCAGGATCCTTTTGTCCACAGGCTGAGATTCTATCCACTGAGCTAAATTGGCTAGGACTATATTTTAGATAAATTACAACCCACATTTACATGCTCAAAGGGTTTACTTTCATATTCCTACCCATCATATTTTACCCAAATAAACTTCCAGGATTTCAGACCTCCCCTGCCTTGGGCCCCAAAATGCTTTATTTTAATGCTAAAACCATTGCCTTGTTCTTAGTTCTTCCTTTATATTCCTTCCAGTTCTGCTAGAAGGACACCTACCACCACTCTGTTGCTCCCAGCTACCCCACCACCAGTCATTCTCTCCCAGTCTTATTAGAAGTTAGAAGGCAGAGTAAAAGGACAGAAAAGGGCCCTCAGGCAAGAATACCAGCAGGTGTTAGAAGAGAGAAACTGTAGTCAGAGTTGTGGGACAATCCTGGTGTGCTATACCTTCTGGTCTATAAAACATAAAACTCAGAAGTACCTCAATAAATGTTGTGGTTGATTAACCCAATAGGAGTTAAATTTTTGGATTTGTTGACTTTTTCTTGGCAATGAATGTCAATTTAATTAGGAACTTGTCACTCAAGTGTAATAAGTCTTTCCATTCTTTCTTTTCCATTTAGCTAACTTCAGAGGGCTCTTTCTTGGCTCTGTTTAAATGAGCCATAGTTTCCATTTAAATTATGTATCCCAAAGCCACAATGACCCAGAGTTCAGTCTTCTTACAACACAGACCACAAACCATTTAAAATGTTTCAATCTGAAAAAGATTTTGGGGGTGGCCTGACATTAACTAACACCATAACTGAGCTGCAATACATGAGAAATTATAGTACAAGAATTTCTACCTTCAAACCTTTTCTCAATATGTACTTCAATGGTTTTGAACACAATTAACTATTAAACATAATTATTTATTAAAAAACATAACTTAAATGTCTGTCATATTGAATTATTTAACTACTCCTAGTGAACACTTAAACCCTCATTTTTAGAAAAGAACTCTGCTTTACTTCTTCCCACAAATTACTCATTAATTCTGTTTTTTAACCCTGTAACTGAGAACAGATGATCTTTAGACTGCCTCAAAAAGGTTAAATATAGCAGCTGTATGCTGAGAAGAGGTAGGCCTTTCTTCTACTTAATTTGTAATTTCTACCTAAAAAGTAAAAAAAAAAAAGTCAACTTTTGTAAGGAGGTCCAAGTGGGGAAAAGGAGATCTCAACCATTGCCAGCAAGGTTGTTCATAACACTGCTATGTGGTGACACAGCCTCTCAGGTGTTGGCTACCCACCTCAAACCCAACACTACACATTCAGTTACTTAATGTTTTCATCTAAGTTCAATAATTCTTTTGTAGGTAAATTTATTTTTTTATTTTTTTAAATTTCTTTATTGATTAAGGTATTACATATGTGTCTTTATCCTCCCATTGACCCCACCACCACCCTACTGATGCCCTCACCCCTCTTTTGTCTGTGTTCATTGGTTAGGCATATATGCATGCATACAAATCCTTTGGTTGATCTCTCCTCCTTTTCCCCAACCTCCCCTACTTTAGCTCTGAGGTTTGACAGTCTGATCAATGTTTCTCTGTCAGTTGATGTTGTTCTTTATTTTCCATAAATGAGTGATATCATGTGGTATTGATCTTTCTCTGACAGACTTATTTCACTTAGGATAATACTCTCCAGTTCCACCCATGCTGCTGCAAATGGTAAGAATTCCTTCTTTTTTACTACAACATAGTATTCCATTGTGTAGATATATCACAGAATTTTAATCCATTCATCTGCTCATGGGCATTTAGCCTATTTCCAAATCTTAGCTATGTTGAATTGTGCCTCTATGAACATAGAGGTGCATATATACTTTCTGGTTGGTGTTTCTGGTTTGTTAGGATATATTCCTAGAAGTGGAATCACTGGATCAAATAGGAGTTCCATTCTTAGTTTTTTGAGGAAACTCCATACTGTTTTCCACAAAGCTCCACCAGTCTGCATTCCCACCAGCTGTGCACGAGGGTTCCTTTTTCTCCGCATCCTTGTCATTTGTTGAGTTGATGATGATTGCCATTCTGATAGGTGTGGAACCACATTGTTGTTTTGATTTGCAGATAATTAGTGACTTTGAGCATGTTTGTATATGTCTCTTGGCCTTCCCTCTGCCTTCCTTCAAAAAGTATCTATTTAGATCCATTGCCAATTTTTTATTGGATCATTTATCTTCCTTTTATTAAGTTATGCAAGTTGGAGACTAAACTTTTATCAATGATAACATTGGCAAATATGTTCTCCCAGGCAGTGGGCTTTCTTGTTGTTTTGTTAATGGCTTCTTTTGTGGTACAAAAGTTTTTTATTTTGATGTAGTCCCATTTGTTTATTTTCTCTTTAGCTTTCCCCTCCATAGCACCCTTCCACCCAGCTCCCACCCTTTCCTATGCCCTTACCTCCCTCCCATTGATCTCATCCATAGGTGTATGATTTTTGTCCAGTCTCTCCCTCTACACCCCTCACACCTTTCCCCCTGAGAATTATCAGTCCACTCCCTTTCTGTGCTCCTGATTCTATTATATTCACCAGTTTATTCTGTTGATCAAATTTTTAATTCACTTAATTTTTAGATTCACTTGTTGATAGATATGTATTTGTTTTTCATAATTCTTTATCTTTTACCTTTTTCTTCTTCCTCTTCTTAAAGAGTATCTTTCAGCATTTCATAAAATACTGATTTGGAGTTCATGAACTCCTTTAGCTTTTTCTTCTCTGTGAAGCTCTTTATCTGCCCTTCAATTCTGAATGTTAGCTTTGCTGGATAGATTATTCTTGGTTGTAGGTTCTTGCTATTCATCACGTTGAATATTTCTTGCCACTCCCATCTGGCCTGCATCATTTCTGTTGAGAAATCAGCTGACAGTCGTATGGGTGCTCCCTTGTAGGTAATAGACTGTTTTTCTCTTGCTGCTTTTAATATTCTTTGTCTTTTGCTCTTGGTATTTTAGTTATGATGTGTCTTGGTGTGGTCCTCTTTGGATTTTTATTTGGGGTTCTGTGTGCTTCCTGGACTTGTAAGTCTATTTCTTTTACCAGATGTAGGAAGTTTTCAGTCATTATTTCTTTAAAAAGGTTTTCAGTATCTTGCTCTCTCTCTTCTTCTGGCACCCCCACAATTCTGATGTTGGTACCCTTGAAGCTGTCCCAGAGGCTCCTTACATTATCTCACATTTTTGGATTCTTTTCTCTTCTTGTTTTTCCAGTTGAGTGTTTTCTGATTCTTTATATTTCAAATTTTTGACTTGATCCTTGCCATCCTCTAGTCTGCTGTTAGGACTCTGTATAATATTTTTTATTTCAGTCAGTGTCTCTAGTTGGTCCTTTTTCACCTCCTCTTGGGACTCGCTAAATTTATCCATCTTTTCTAGTATATTCTCGAAAAACCTTATAAGTGTGGTTTTGAATGCTATATCCAGTCGTTTTTTTCCCTCCATTTCTTTTGTTTGTCATCCCTTCCCTTGTCTGGGCATTTTCACTATGCCGGGGGAACTTCTGTGTTGGATTCAGCCTTATGATGCCAGACTTGCAAAACCGCAGAAACCTCTGTTGAGCTTGGGATGGGTGGAGTCTCAGGGCTTAAGGGACTGCCTTGCCTTCCAGTCGGCCCTGCCCTCCACAGCCCCTGACTCTCACGTGACTGGGTAATCGCTGGAGTGGCCCTTGTGCGCGCGCCCGCAGTGCCTCTAACCGCTGCCTTTCCGGCTCCCCTGCACTCCAGGACCACACGAGTCTAGGTCCCCAGGGTTTCGCCCGAAACAGGGGCTTAGTGAAGTCAGGAGTGGCACAGTTGGGTCTGTCTCCCATCCACTCGCAAAAGCGAGCAGCACAATCAGCAATCTGTCCTCTGCGCAGTGCCTTGCGAGCCACCAGACCTCTGATCTTTTGCGACTCCCCTAAATATCCGTGCACCTCTCCCTTTTCACAGTCCAAACTCACCCCGTATGAGTTTCGGCTGGATCTGGTGTTTAGTGTCGTAAGAGAAGGGGTTCAATGCTGTTGGGAGTCTCCGTTTCCCTCCCGCCAGAGAAAGCCAGCCAGGTACTCTGGCACCCGCTCTCTCCATGCGCACGTCTTCATACCTTAGCTTTTTGCATCTCCTCTGGGTCTCTGTGAGCCCCTCTCTTTCCCTCTAGTTGTAGAACTTTCACTCAACCAGCTTTCCTGTGGTTCTGGATGATGTCCGTTCTATCTTTTAGTTGTAGTTTTGAAATTGTTTTGCCAGGCAGCAGTGTAGGTGTTTACCTATGCCGCCATCTTGGATTCTCCCCTCATTCTATTTTAATAGCTGAATATCATTTCATCATATGAATGTACCCCTACTTAGTGAACTGATAGCCAGTAAAGTTATGTCCAGTCTTGCTATGACCAATACTGTAGTGATTAATAAATGTAATATATCATTCCACATATATATAAAATACATCTATGAAATAAAATCCTAGCATAGTATTACTGGGTCAATTTTGCTATATTTTGCTAACCCAGTGGTCGGCAAACTCATTAGTCAACAGAGCCAAACTTCAACAGTACAACGATTGTAATTTCTTTTGAGAGCCGAAACCAACTTCTGTGCATGGACCACGAAGTTTCAATCGTACTGTATGTGTACGCCCGCACATGGTATTTTGTGAAAGAGCCACACTCAAGGTGCCAAAGAGCCACATGTGGCTCGCAAGCTCCAGTTTGCTGACCACTGGGTTAAGGAGAATGGACATGGGGCAGAGAATGAAACTCACTTAAACAGAAGGAAGCCTAACTGGTTTGGGTCTGTAGATAGAGTGTTGGCCTGCGGACTGAAGGGTCTCAGGTTTGATTCCAGTCAAGGGCACATACCTGGGTTGCAGGCTCGATCCCCAGTAGGGTGAGTGCAGGAAACAGCCAATCAATGATTCTCTCTGATCATTGATGTTTCTATATCTCGCTCCCTCCCCCTTCCTCTCCGAAATCAATAATATACATATATATATATATATACATATTAAACAGAAGGAAAACATAAGAACAGAAAAGATTCTGCCTCCTTCTTGAATAAAATATTCCACATAATTCTGTGACCAATGGTCAGGGACTGGGAAGCCATGTGATAATGCATTTAAGTTATCAATTTCTCATTTGCATTGGCAGTACCTTCAATGGCTATAATTACAGACAGGCTTCTATAAGATTACATTAGAAGTCAATATTTTTAATCTAACTTAGAGAGAGGAAGGGAGGAAGAGAGAGAGAGAGAGAGAGGCAAACATCAATGTGAGAGAGAAACATCATCAGTTGCCTCCAGCATGCACCCTGATTGGGGATCAAACCCACATCCTGGGTATGTGCCCTGACCAGGAATCAAACTCACCTCCTTCTGTATGGAATGACACTCCAACCAACTGCGCCACATTGGCCAGGGCAGGAATCAAGTTTTATTACCAAAGGTGATGTCACAGATAGAGATTTGCTTTTTAAACATTATTCCATTGCAGGAACATTACTTATTGCCAAGCACCCATCTGTTTTGCATTTTAGTACTAACTTTTTATCCTCACACTCATTTCACTGAGAAGTTTCCAGGGGTGGTGTTGGAGGCAGTAGCAGAGGTTGTTATTTTGATAGAAGTACATTATATGCTAGGAAAGCTGAATTTATTTTAATTTCACTTTTGCAAAGCAATTAATCAGTGCAATCCCCCTCAGTTTCCAATCAATTGTAAAAATAAAAATTGTGAAAACTACCATTTTCTCTCAGTAATTGCTTTTTTCCTAAGTAAACTTATTATTTTATTTGAGTAGCTAGCATACATTATATTAGTTTCAGGTGTGCAACAGTGACTCAACATTTACATATCTTACGATGGGATCAACACATTAAATCTAGTCACCCTATGTTCACCATGCAAAGTTATCACAATATTATTGACTAGATTCCCCTTCACCTTTTTCATCGATGCCCCAACATTCCCCCTCTCCTCCCAGCAACTGTCAGTTTTCTCTCTGTTTTAGACCTTTATTTGCTCATAATTTTTTCACCATCTATCTCTTTATCTCCTGCAACCTGACTTCTGGTCTATTTCACCAACCTGCTCTCATTAAAGCTTTCCTTATTCAGATCCTTCTAGAACCCATCACCACCTTTGAGATTTATGAACACACTCTCATACTTGGGTGGCACTTAAAGCTCAGATTCCATGACAACACTCACTCAAAGTCTGAGCAAAAAAGGCACCCACTGTAAACCAAGAGCTAGAGGAGAAAATGTATATGAAAGAATTTTACTGTAAGTGCTCAGAGGCAAAGCTGAGTCACAAATGGGGCAAAGTTAGGAAGAATTTTTTATTTTAAATCCAAGAGCCTTAAAAGTCATCTAGGCCAATACCTTCATTTTATAGATGAAATAATGAGGTATAGAAAATGTATCAGTTAGGATGCCTTTATTTACAAGTAATAGAAAACAGCAACTCAATTTGGCTTAAATTTACTACACTAGAGGCCCAGTGTACAAAATTCATGCACTGGGGGTGGGGAATCCCTCAGCCTGACCTGTGCCCTCTCGCAGTCCAGGAGCCGTTGGGGAATGTTTGCCTGCCGGGCCTAACCCAGCAATCGGACATCCCTCTCACAGTCCAGGACTCCTCACTCCTTACTGCCCACTTGCTCGCTGCACCTTAGTGCTGCCGCAGAAGTGGGAGAGGCTCCTGCCACCACCACTACACTTGCCAGCCATGAGCCCAGCTTCTGGCTAAGCAGTGCTCCTCCTATGTTGAGCATCTGCCCCCTGGGGGCCAGTATGCATCATACCAAATGGTTGTTCTGGTAATTCCGCCATAACGGTCACTTAGGCTTTTATTATATAGACTAGAGGCCCGGTGCACAAAATTTGTGCACAGGAGGGGGTGTCTTTCAGCCCAGCCTGCTCCCTTTCAAATCTGGGACCCCTTGAGGGATGTCTGACTGCCCGTTTAGGCCCGATCCAGATAGGATTGGGCCTAAACGGGCAGTCAGACATTCCTCTCGCAATTCAGAACTGCTAGCTCCCAACTGCTCACCTGCTTGCCTTCCTGATTGCCCCTAACCACTTCTGCCTACCAACCTGATCACCCCTAACCACTCCCCTGCCAGTCTGATTGATGCCTAACTGCTACTCTGCCAACCTGTTTGCCCCAACTTTCCTCCTCTGCTGGCCTGGTCACCCCTAACTGCCTTCCCCTGCAGGCTTGATCACCCCTAACTGCCCTCCCTTGCAGGCCTGGTCCCTCCCAATTGCCCTCACCTGCTGCCCTGAGTGCCCACAACTGCCCTCCCTTGCAGGCTTGGTCCCTGCCAACTGTCCCCCCCCTCTGCTGGCCATCTTGTGGTGGCCATTTTGTGTCCACTTGGGGGCAGGATCTTGTGTATTGAAGTGATTGTCAATCTGCATATTACTCTTTTTTTAGATAGGATAGAGACCTGGTACACAGGTGGGGGCCAGCTGGTTTGCCCTGAAGGGTATCCTGGATCAGGGTGGGTGTCCCTTTGGGGCCTGTGGTGGTATGCAGGCTGGCCACATCCCCCGGCGACCCAAGCAGAGGCCCTGTTATCTGGGATTTATTTATCTTCTGTAATTGAAACTTTGTAGCCTGGAGTGGAGGCCTGCTGGCCAGGGCTTGCAGAAAGCTTGGCTTCCTCCATCACCAGGGGCAACCCAAGCCTCCCTCCTGCTCTCTCTGTGGCCGTAGCCATCTTGGTTGGGTTGTTCTGGTAGTTCTGATTGGCGGTAGGCATGGCTGGTGGGTGTGGCTTATGGGTTTAGCAGAGGTACGGTCAATTTGCATATTACTCTTTTATTAGATAGGACGACAGTGGGGCAGACACATTAACCCCATTGTTGCTCTTCTCTATGGCTCCCTTGGCCACTCCACCTTCCAAGTGTTAGCTTCAACTTCTGGGTGTGAGCAAGTTGACAAAGCAGGGAGTGGGCCTAACCCAGGATTTATGTCAGAGTCCTGGCCCTTGAGGGAAGAGGATAAGGGGAAAATGTGTCTTTTGTTTGAGTCTCTTTTCAGAAGCAAAGAAATCTGACTAAGAAGACTCTCTTATTACCTCCCCTTTTCTAAAGCAATCACCGGCAAGGGAAAGGGGATTCCCAGACTGGTTTAGTTTAAGCTTAGGACTAAGCTTGGGGCAGAATGAAGAATGAAGAGTTAAAGTTATTTAATAGGCCATAATCAAAATGTTACTTGTAGATCTAAGCCATATCTTGATTCTTACATTTGTTTCACCACACTTCTCAGAATTCACTTGCTTCTCCTCCTGTTCATTAACAATGGATTTTACTCTTCTCTCTTTTTGCAAACTTCTTTAGGAAATCACATATTCTTTTTGTAATTATGTTAGGAATGTTGTGAGAATTAAATAAATCTATATATATAAAAGGTTAATATGCAAAGTGTCCCCTCAGGAGTTCAACCAGAACGGGAGTTCAACTGCTCACTATGATGTGCACCTCCCAACAGGGGGCAGCACGGAACATGGAAGGCAACCAGCAGCAGCAGTGGGGTGCTGAGGGAGTGAGTGAAGGAGAAGGTGGGGAAGCGGGGAGGCAGGGAACCTGATTGGCCCTGATCACCAGTCAGGCCTAGGGATCTTACCTGTGCACAAATTTTGTGCTCCGGGCCTCTAGTTACTATATATAAAGTGGTAGTTACTATATATAAAGTGTTACACAGTAAGTGCTCTGTAAGTATGTGATATTTTTATTAAGGGGTATCTACTGGTTTTAGCTGCCCAGCATCCCTCCCCCTTCTTTTGTCAAATGTTTTAGTTTTCCTTTGAAGAACTTCCCCTCCACTACGCCATACAAGCTTGTCACAATGCCCAGTCACTATGAATTGGTCCTAACCCCCACTGAGCAAATGGTGGGCACAAGGCCCAAATCAGGCCAATATTACCTCTCCCCTGGAACACGAATCTTAAGGAGAATGATTCAGATAGAAAGTAGTTAAAATTCTGTCTCTCTAGGGTAAGGCCTTGAGCAGGCTTTTCCCATGTTTTTGTCCCCTAGACCCCTGAAACCCTTTCTTTCCAAAATCTGATTAACAGTTCTTCCTTTGATTCCATTACCTATCTAATCTCTTCTCTAATACATCCCTTTTGCAGGGCTGGCTGGGGGGAGGGGCCATGGGAAGTTGGTCACAGGCCACTCCTCTATCAGAATGGTGGGGGCCCATCAGGGGTGGGGCTGGCCAGAAGGAGGGGCTGCAGGAGGTTGGCTGACCAGCCCCACCCCCATTTGGGTAGAGGAGTGATCAGAGACAGGGCTGGTCAGGGTGTGGCAGGCCGATTGGGGGTTGGAGGGAGGGCCACAGGGGAGTTGGCGGGCCAGACCCATCCTCCTGATTGGGTTGGTTCCCTGGCCGTAGTGGGCATCATAGCGACTGCTTGTTACAGTCATTATGGCAGTCTAGTCACTGGCTTTTTATATATATATAGATTCTTTTATGTTTCTCATAGTACTTGGTCCAGAGTGAGGCTCTACAAGTCCTTAGTGATTAGCTTTTGAATGGCCCTCTGAACAGCTAAGTATATGTGCTGCTGAAATGAACAAAGCCCATTTCTTTACTGTTGTATAAGCTTACAAAAAAGACAGGCTACAGAACTTTCATTTTGCTTCCCATAGTGGATTACACATACTCAGCATCCAATTTTATTAATATACAAAAAACTTCAGGAGCTGAAAATTAATTCCAAATATGTTAAGAAATTATAAATGTATATCCTTTAAAGTTGATATTTGAAGCTATGGTGCTGAAAGATTTTGTTTTGTATAAAAATTAAAAACATGAAGGTAAGGGGAACAGGTACTCAGACACTCCCCCCCCCCCTTCTTATGCTTTTCCTCATAGAATTGTTGGTAAAGGACAAAGTAGAAAAAATAGCTATTGTATCTTTTCATTGTCCTGTTTTGGAAGAAATGTTCTTTTATTTTTGAAACCCTACATAACATAAAGTACACCGTCTTTGTTCTCTAATTTCTCTACGCGTGTGAAAAAAATATACACAGAAATAGAAACTTAATGCCAGAGCATACTATTTACATATATACAATGGCACTGTTTCATAGGTATATGGGCAGTTTTTTAATCATGTGGAAAAGTCAACAGAGAAAGAGAAATGGAAAAAGCCTAGACTCAATTCTATGTGAAGCTGTCTATGAAACAGAGATACCTAAATTGACTTTTACCTGATCCTGGGAACAAGTTTATATTACATAAACCTCTAGAAAATTCCATATTTGTTGGCTTATTGTTGTTTACTGGATATGGTTATTCTGGCTAGGAAAAAAAAAAGTGGTTTTTTTTTTTAATGCTATCTACTATGAATTTTCAACCAGAATAACTCTTCGTTGTTTTTCTCTCTACAGAACATTCTAGGAGAGAAAGAAAAGGTAAGAGAGTAGGAGGAAAGTGGGGGGAAATCTACTTATCCTACTTGGATTGTGCAAGACAGCCTGGTGCAACCATATTCTGATTCTCCTCTTCATTCTGCAGTGCAGTGAGCTCTACCATGTTAACCATCACATCATTGGTGTGGCCAGGGAGCTGGGGAAGCACTGAAATGATCTTCTCTACCAAGTTGTCTCCATGATGTCCAACCGCTCCTGTTTAAGCATACAGAAAGTATGAACTCACAAAGTGGGAGGAATAAGAAGCTGAATTAATGTTTTACTGATATGGTAGGCATCATAAATACTGAATGGATAAATACTCAGCATATAGTCAGCCAGGTAAATGGTGTCATAGGATGATACTATATTGAAATTTCAGAGCCAGATTTTACTGATGAAGATCATAAGACCCAAAAGGGCTTGCAGACCTGAGGAGGAATAGCAGATCTCCCCTCTGCTAGATCCATATCTTTATAATGGCAACTGTTTATCTATTTCACCCTATAATCACCATATCTGGCAGGCAATTTGGTGGCTAGTAGGTTCTCACTAAATATTTTAGATAAAGGAAAGAATAAATAAATAGTAACAGTTTACAATGATAGAGGTATTTATAGAGTGCTTTCTGTGTACCAGGGAATGTGCTAGGTGCTTTACATGTATTAACTCTTCTACCCTATTTCCCGAAAGTACAACATCCCCCGAAAATAAGACCTACTTCCAGTTTTGCCTCTCGCTATAAGGCATCCCCCAAAAATAAGACCTCCCTGATAACAAGGCCTTCCCCAAACATAAGGCCTCCCCGAAATATAAGGCCCCAAAGCTACCGTAAGGCGTCTGACTCCTGATTTAAAGAGACCTCGCACTGCCTTAACAGCTCCAGCTGCGCTGTGGCCAATCAGTGAGGTGGTTTGTGATGACAACTACTACCGTACAGTATACAGGTAATAAATTTCTTTTTTTTTTTTATTCAATAATAAATGTATACCATATTCTTCTTCATGGAAAAATAAGACATCTGCCGAAACCGGTTTGGCTCAGTGGATAGCTCGTCGGCCTGCAGACTGAAGGGTCCCGGGTTAAATTCCAGTCAAGGGCATGTACTTTGGTTGCGGGACATCCCCAGTGGGGGGTGTGCAAGAGGCAGCTGATCAACGTTTCTCTCTCATCGATGTTTCTGACTATCCCTCTCCCTTCCTCTCTGTAATAAATAAATAAAATATATATTTAAAAAAAGAAAAGAAAAATAAGACATCCCCTGAAAATAAGACCTAGCACATCTTTGGGAGCAAAAATTAATATAAGACACTGTCTTATTTTCGGGGAAACAGGCTAATAACAAATTATTACATGAATCAAATTGAAATTCAAAACCAGTGACACAGTTTAATACTTTTCCCATGAAACCAAATTATCTTTCCAAAAGCCATTGTTGCTTGAAAGACTTCACTCCAACAATGGGTGGAGCTTGGAACATTGCCTTGTTTTACCCACTTTAAGCCAATTAACATTTGCTTCCTAATGTCTCTCTGTTCTTTATCCTATCTTTATCTCTGTCTTTCTATTGTTTTTTTGCCATGTCATATTATTTGGACAGAAAAACTGCATAGAAACCAGGAATTCAAGAAATAATCTTCATTACCATCATCATCTTTATCACAATAGCTAACATTTATTGAGAGCTTATGATATATGAGGTATTAAGCTCCATACTACATCTATTATTACATCTATTATCCACTGAATTCTTACAACTCTAATAGGTAGATGTTAATATGCTTATTTACAGAGTAGAAGACTCAGTTTAAGTAACTTGCTCAAGCTTACACAACTTTTTTTTAAATATATTTTATTGATTTTTCACAGAGAGGAAGAGAGAGGGATAGAAAGTTAGAAACATCAATGAGAGAGAGACATAGATCAGCCGCCTCCTGCACGCCCCCTACTGGGGATGTGCCCGCAACCAATGTACGTGCCCTTGACCGGAATCGAACCTGGGATCCCTCAGTCCGCAGGCCAACGCTCTATCCACTGATCCAAACTGGTTTCGGCCACAACTTTTAATATATATATTTTTTATTGATTTCAGAGAGGACGGGAGAGGAAGAGATAGAAACATCAATGATGAGAGAGAATCATTGATCAGCTGCCTTCTGCATGCCTGTGACTGGGGATCAAACCTGCAACTCAGGCATGTGCCCTGACCTCCTGGTTCATAGGTCAACACTAACCACTGAACAATGCAAGCCAGGCAAGCTTACACAACTTTTAAATTACCAAGCAAAAAATTGAAATTCAGGAGGCAGAGAACTCCAAAAACTATACTCTTCCTTAGAAATAATAATCAGGCTTATAAAAGTGACTTAAGACAGAGCCAACATGCGGCTTTTATTTTAATGTTAAATAAAAGAGTTCTTTAAAAAAAAAAAAAAGAGTTCTCACATCAGTAGGATATTAATTGATTAGGCCTGAAAAGAACCACATCTTATTTATGTTGTCTATGGTTTATGATTGTTTCCTCATCTCTCAGGTTATGAGCTCCTCATTAAATACTTGCTAAATGAATGCCAAGTCACTATAAGTTGCTCTGAAATCCAGAGGTGTGTCAAAAGTCTCTAAGTGAAATATACCTTTAAACTAAGTCTGGAATGGAGATACATCATTCTCACTAAAGAAACCCAAAAATCAACAAATTCTCTATGATAATTTCATATTTTTTTGGTATAGTTTCCTTCCACTAGGTCCTAGGACCATGGTCGGCAAACTGCGGCTCGTGAGCCACAAGCAGCTCTTTGGCCCCTTGAGTGTGGCTCTTCCACAAAATATCACGGCTTGGGCGAGTCTATTTTGAAGAAGTGATGTTAGAAGAAGTTTAAGTTTAAAAAATTTGGCTCTCAAAAGAAATTTCAATCATTGTACTGTTGATATTTGGCTCTGTTGACTAATGAGTTTGCCGACCACTGACCTAAGTCATCTGTTAACACCTCTACAAATTAGCATCCTCTTATGAAGAATTGTTAATACTGGCATCTGTAGACAATGTCAGCATAATTACTTTTTTCCAATCTCTTGAGCTAGATACAGCTGTCGTTTAACAAGGCAGTGCATGTTGAAGATGTCTTTAACCATCAAAGCATTTAACAAATCCATTGCAATTGCCAATTTGCTTGTTGTATCTCCCTCTAGACCAGTGTGGTTCTCAACCTTCCTAGGGCCGCGACCCTTGCATACAGTTCCTCATGTGGTGGTGACCCCCAACCATGAGATTTTGCGACTGTTATGCGTCGTGATGTAAATATCTGCATTTTCTGATGGTCTTAGGCCACCCCTGTGAAAGGGTCGTTGGACCCGCGAAGGGGTCGTGACCCACAGGTTGAGAACCGCTGCTCTAGACTGTAAACTGTATGAGATCAGAGACTGTGTTCATCTAGTTCATCTTTGTATCCTCAACTTGATAAAACAGTAGGAGGTCAATAAAATACATGCTGAATCAGTGGAAGTGACAGACCTTTGGAGAGTGCTTATGAAGACGTGCACAACAATCCCGTTTACCTGTGAGATCCAGAGTTCTGTCCACAAAGACCACTGAGGCCCTGCCGGCAGAAGTCTTCCTCCTGTTCTTGGCAGGGGCATAACTGGCTAGATCGGCAGCTATGAGGCGACTGAAGGGGCCTACAGCGAAACATTCCTCCCGGACTCCTAAATGCTCACACAGAGAACTGAGCCCTGACACCAAGCATCTGATCTGCAATAGCAGCTCAGGGGGCAGGGCAGAGGCATCCACCTCCCCCAGGCTCCCCAGCCTCCTCTTGTCCGGTCGGGCGCTATTAAGAAGCTGCACGTCCTGGGGGAGCAGCGGGAAAAGGGAAGCAAAGGCTGGAGTCAAGGCAAGATGGGGAGCGGCCGGGGCGAGCAGCAACGGGATGTGCAGCACCTTGGCGGTGTAGTTCATGTTGCCCATCCACTCACACAGCTTCTCCTCCAGCTGCTCGAATACCGGCTGCTGCCCCTCCAGCTCGGCCGCTGCCGCCGCTGGCACGTGATTGGCCGTGAGGTGGACAGCGTGGCTCACGGCGGTGACCACCACGCAGTACTGGAAGCGACTGCGGCGGATGAGGTCCCGCAGGGTCTCCACGGCGCGGCCTTTCAGGAGGCAGCTCAGCACAAACACCGCCTTGGGCTGGTGAGCGCCGCCACCCACTGCTGCGGGCTCGAACTCCCGCAGGTGACACGCCGGGCCGCCCACCGCCTCCAGGAGCCGGGTGGGTCCGCAGCCCCAGTGCAGGCTCTCGGCGCAGGCGGCGTCCAGGTAGACCAGAGCCCGCTTCACTTTGGCCAGCACCTGCTCCCAGCCCTGCTGGGTAAAGGTCTGTACGCCCGGGGCGCTCATAGTTGGGGATTCGCAGACTCGGGTACAAAAAAAAAAAAACTTTCTTCAGAACTCACAGCTTCCGGGAATGGGGCGCTCGGAGACTTGGACTGTCAACTCCGTGCACGCGCTGCCGCGTCCTACTTGTCCAGAGGCTGCGCACGGAGATGACGTCACGGGGCGTGATTGGCAGGACGGGCGGCCCGCTCCGGGGCTGGGAAAAGGTGGGCGGGGCCCCGCGGCTCTAGGATTCCTGGAAAGTTGTGGGGGAGGAGAGAGCTGCCCGGGAAGAGCTGAGCTATGTTCTTTTCAGCTCCCCGTCTGCTCCGATGACCTTTCCCTGCTGCCTCCGAGAATCCGAAGTATGATACTGCCCTAGAGAGGAGCACAGCGCTTTAAAAGTACAGCCCCCTTCTCCATGTAAACTCAAAGCGGCCGCCTTGCTGGACTGGCTTAGTGAGAGAGCTGCAACCGATGACCCTTGGATTACCTGTCAGGGCACCTGCCAGGGTGGAGGGCTTGATCCCCCCGTGTGGGGCATGCAGGAGGCAGCTGATTCTCCCTCATCGTGGATGTTTCTGTTTCTTTCTTCCTCTCGGAAATCAGTAAAAATATATTTAAAAAAATAAATGAATGGATGAACTGAGAGCAGCCTGAGCTAACACAACTAATGTAATGTTTTGTAATTTATAGATGTTGTCACATACATGGTTGCACACAGGCCTCAAAAGCAACCTCCTGGTCTCATTTTCACTTTCTCCACCTTTCCTCCCTTGTCGCATTGTCAATAAGTCTTAGTCTGCTTCAAAAATCTGAAAACCCCAGCCCCTTCTCCTCATCCTTGCTGTCACTGCCTTAATTCACCTTTACCACTCACCTGGACAATTGCAGGGATCTCCCATCATTTCTCACCTTTCCATGTCTTCTCCCTGAAATTCTGTTTTCTTCATAATAAGCTAAACTGGTCCTACTATTTTCCTGCGTAAAAGCCTCTCCTAGCTCAGCTGCCTAGAAAATACAGCCAGACTTCTTAAAATGGCACCAAAATCCTTCATGATTTCTCAGTTTCTCTCCAGCTACTCCCAGCCTGGAACTTTATATACTTGCACAATTATGTCAACAGATTGAGGCCAGAAGGTTTCATGGATTCAATTCATTGAATTTGTATTGATTAAGCACTCACAAAGTATAATCATTGTACTAGATTCCAAAGATACAATGATTAATAAAATACATTCCCTAATCCACAAACAATTTACACCAGGCAAACTCCTAACAAAAATAATCAATGTGCCGAAACCGGTTTGGCTCAGTGGATAGAGCATTGGCCTTTGGACTGAAAGGTCCCAGGTTCGATTCCGGTCAGGGGCATGTACCTTGGTTGCGGGCACATCTCCAGTGTGGGGCATGCAGGAGACGGGTGATCGATGTCTCTTTCATTGATGTTTCTAGCTCTTTGTCCCTCTCCCTTCCTCTCTGTAAAAAATCAATAAAATATATTAAAAAAATAATCAATGTAATGAGACCTTCCAAGTGAGGATATTACTAAGTCACCACCACTACTGTCATCATCCTATCTTCCTCCTCAGCCCTCCAATACAAAACATACAATTGATATCTCTGATAAGTACTTGCCATATCATGGGGTGAGTTTTTATTTTTATTAATTTCAGAGAGGAAGGGAGAGGGAGAGATAGATTAAAAAAACATCAATGATGAGAGAGATTCATTGAGCGACTACCTCCTGCATGGCCTCTATTGGGATTGGGCCCACAATCTGGGCTTGTGCCCTTGACTGGAATAGAACCCGAGACCCTTCAGTCTGTAGGCCAATGCTCTATCCATTGAACCAAACTGGCTAGGACAGAGGGGGTGAGTTTTAACATACTTGTTTTCTTTAACATACTTACTCTGCTACAATATAATAGGTGTTCAATAAATGTTTGTAGAATAATGTTCAGTTCATATCCATGGAATAAATAATATAGGCAACCAATTTTTAATGGACTTATATAATACTGCAGACTGTGTTGGACATTGAGGATATAAAAAGAAGTAAGCCACAGTGCCTCTATATCTTTGCCTTCTGTCCTAGATCTTATTGTGACAGGATAATAAGAAGCTAAGAAAAATCCTAGGCAAGTGGAATGGGAAACTGAGACAAGAAAATTAAAAAAGGATAACAATTTAAAATTTAAACAATTTGAACAACTTAAAGCTAGCTTATGAATCACAAGAATTAATCTTCCCCAATCATGGACGCTTGAAAGCAAATTTGTTTATACCTCCCCTCCCTAACCAGAGAATATGTGGCTTAAATCACCCTGGTCTGGGAAATAGGGAACAGAGACCCAATTAATGCCAATTTAAGTTGTTCAATTTGTTTAAATTGTTCAAATTGTTATCCTTAGATAAACCCAAGGACAAATAACATTAGGGGAAACAAATAACAAAAGCCCCATTAAAGCCAGACAGATTGGGGAATCTCAGAGGGAACGCTTGGGAGGTTGGGAGGGTGGGAAGAGATCAACTAAAGAACTTGTATGCATATATGCATAAGTCATGGTCATGGTCATAGACAATAAAGTAGCTAAGGCCTGGGGTTGGGGGAGTGGGGTGGAGGAGTGGGGTGAGGGCATGGTTAGATGAGGTCAAGGGGGGAGCGGGATGGGACATATGTAATATTTCAACAATAAAGATTTTTTTAAAAAAAAGAACTCATAAATGTAAAGCAAGCAAGTGCAATAAAATATTGCAAAAGTGATGATTTTTTTAAATGCCTAAGAATAACAAAGTAGGGGAAATAAATTCTGACTGGGTGAAGTAAAAAAGGGAAGTGGTCAGAAGTTTCATGTAGAAAATGAGTTTTCAGTTACCTTCAAAGAAAACCAGGTGTTCACCAGGTGGACAGGATGGAGAGGAGCATTCCTGGCAGTCAAGGCAGAAAATGCTGTATGAACAAAGCAAGTCATGAAATCATAAAATATGTTCTTTGCAACTACAAATAGTTTAGTACAGCTGAAGTGTATTGTATAAAGAGAGACTCAAGAAGAAATAGGAGCTAGGAACTAGAAAAAAAAGGGACTAGATTAGGGTAAGTCTTATTTTTTATTCTAAGTAGTAGCAGCCAAGGGGGGAACTATTAAAGTATTTTTAGGAATGGAAATAATTTGTCCACATTTGGAGTGCAGAAAAAAATTTAGTAAGACATGGGCAATTATTTGAATGCAGTAAGATTTTGAGCTGAGTGCAATTAGGAACCAGTAACAGCAAACACTCAGGCCAAGTAGATAAGTACAGGTGATGTAGTAGGATAGTAAGAAGCTAAGAAAATTCCTGTGCAAGTGGAATGAAGAAACTGAGACAAGAAAAGTAAACAAGGCCTAACAATTTGGGCATCTTACAGCCAGCTTGTGAATTGCAAGACCTTATCTTGCCTAAGGAAGGACACTTGAGAGCAAATAATTTATACCCTCCTCCCTAACCAGAAAATACATAGCTTAAAGTATCTTGGCCTGGGAAAATAGAGATCAAAGACCCAATGCCAGCTAAAACCCAAGGACAGATGAAATTGGGGTACAAATAAGAAATAACCCATTAAAGCCAGACAGACCTAAGATAAAAGTAAAATAGTAAAACAGACCAAAGAATAATTCAGAACTCCCCTATACACTCATTTTATGTATCAACATATAAAAAATGCACCTAAAGAGCTGATGAATATTCTATTAAAATCCTTTCCATAAGATTCTCACGTGCAGAAAAAAATAAATAAATAAAATAAAAAGCCCTCAGGACAAAGACCCAATATAGGGCTGACTCTAGAGCACATCCATGCCCCTTCTCTTATTTCTAAGGGTCCCCATGAGATCTGCAGCACTACAGGGAAAAGTGGGCAGCTGCAGTTCGACCAAGTCTCGCCCTGGACCCCTGAGCTAACAACAGCCCCCCCTTGGCTGGCTTCTATCTGTAACATTTCTAGAGAGCCAAAGGCTCTCCCCAGTTGTTTCTTACACCCTCATTTCTTCCTTTGTGTCGCTGTCCTCAGCATTAACAAACATACCTTCAAACCCATCTGGACTCCTGTTGTGAAATCTTTCCTACACAAAGTCAAGAACCCAAGCACTCCAGGCAGGCCTGAGGCAGACCTGCTCAGGGCAGATCCCTGTCCCGTAACAGTGATGGACATTGAGGGCTGTCTAAGAAGTGTTAAGGAGGCAGGGCAGAAAGCCTGGTGACTGGATTGACAAAACCAGTGAAGGAGAGGGAACATTTCCGAATAATGCCCACTTAGGTGGTCTTCACTGAGATTTGGAAAATCAAAAGAGAAGCAGTTTGGGGAATAAATGCACTGAGTTTGGGACATGTTTTTGTTTATTTGTCTGATTTTTTAAATTGTAACAAAATACATGTAACATAAAATTTACCATCTTTAAAATTCACATTTTTAAGTGTACAGTTCAGTAGTGTAAAGTATTTTCTCATCGCTCTGTGAACAATCTCTATAGCTTTTACATTCTATACAGTCTATCCATTAAACAACAATTCCCCATGTTCCCCTCTCCTGCCCCTACAACCATCATCCTTTTTTGTGGTTCTAAGAAGTGAACTCTATTTACCTCATAAATGGAATCATACAATATTTTTCTTTCTGTGACTGGCTTATTTCACTTAGCATATAACATCCTCAAGGTTCATCCGTATTGTAATATGTATCAGAATTTTCTTCCTTTTATTTCCTGTTCTCAGATGTTATGGCAGAGTAAATTAATTCCTGCTAAAATGACATGCTTAAGATAATAAGATTTACCTTATTTAAATGTGATTTGTATTTCACTAAAAATAGCCAGCAATTATTTCACATGCTTCATATAATCGAGCATATCTCCCTTTACCTTATTTCTAAGTCCTGCATATGAATGATCAATTTAAGAATTTACTAAGCACTTTCCATGTGGTTGACTTTGTAAGAGAGGATCAGCTGACTACAGAAAAACAATACCAAACTTTCTCAACATTAAAGAATTTGTTTTAATAGAATTTAAAATAAATTTATTTTAATAGATTGATTTCCTAATGAGGAAACTGAAGAACACTGAGATTTAAGCAACATTAAAGAATGTGTAGCCCTAGCTGGTTTGGCTCAGTGGATAGACCGTAGGCCTGGGGACTGAAGGGTCCCGGGTTTGATGCTGGTCAAGGGCATGTACCTTGGTTGCCTGCACATCTCCAGTAGGGGGTGTGCAGGAGGCAGCTGATCAATGTTTCCCCCTCATTGATGTTTCTAACTCTCTATTCCTCTCCCTTCCTCTCTTTAAACAATCAATAAAATATAATTAAAAAAAAAAAGAATGTGCAGGTTATATAATAGATGTAATAGATGATTTAATTTTCAAAAAAGCAACTGGCCATGTAAAATTTAGTGTTGAAATACATAAAAATATAGAGGAAGAAGGGTAATTGGGGCTTAATTGCTCATGGAATATCTAGAGAGAAAGAAAATCTGTGCACATGTGCAGTTATTCAGGTTGTTCAAAGGACAAAAGGCAGGAACCAATAACATACCACCTGCTTGTTAAATGCTTTTGACAGTTGAAGCCTCCTTTTAGCTTTGTTATCCTCCCAAGAAGAGGTTATAAAATTTATTTATATAGATTGATTTCTTTTTTTAAAAATATATTTTATTGATTTTTCACAGAGAGGAAGAGGGATAGAGTTAGAAACATCGATGACAGAGAATCGATCAGCCGCCTCCTACACGCTCCCCACCGGGGATGTGCCCGCAACCAAGGTACATGCCCTTGACTGGAATCGAACCCGGGACCTTTCAGTCCGCAGGCCGATGCTCTATCCACTGAGCCAAACCCGTTTTGGCTAGATTGATTTCTTGATGAGGAAACTGAAGAACACTGAGGTTTAAGCAACATATTTAAAGTTGGCAGGAAATAGCACAGTTGGGCCTAAATGACATTCATTTAAAGCACATTTATGAGTACTTGGTATCTACTAGATACTAAGCAAAGCACTTTTATTTTATCTTCAATTCTTGTACACTTGCCATCATTTTAATTACAGTATCTACTAAGCATTTCCTTTCAGTGATTCTCAGAGCTAGCTCATTAAAACTGACACTTTGGTCTTAACTGATTTGGCTCAGGGGATAGAGCGTGGGTCTGCAGACTCAAGGGTCCCAGGTTCGATTCCAGTCAAGGGCATATACCTTGGTTGCAGGCACATCCCCAGTAGGAGGTGTGCAGGAGGTAGCTGATAGATGTTTCTAACTCTCTATCCCTCTGCCCTTCCTCTCTGTAAAAAATAAATAAAATATAAAAACAACAACAAAAAAACTGACGCTTTGTTGTTATTGTTTTGCCAGGAACCAACAGATCACAAAAAATAAAAGGGAAACAAATATAATCAGAATATATAGAGTATTGTAGTTTGATAAGGTCTTAATTTTATACATCTTCAAGCTATCTGTCTTTGAAGTCTCCCTCAATGAGTAGGAAGAAAAAGATACTTTTAACTAAGGAAGCATATCCAGACAAGGAACTCAATTTGAAAGCAAGCAGGAAGAGGACTTTTAAGACTGTCTATTAGTGATTTATGGGCTTCCCTGCTTGTGGGAATCTCCTTTTCAAAGCTTAGCTCAAATGCTACCTCCACGAAGGCAATTCTGATGCATCAGTTATTATTCAGTAATTCTTCAGCTTAACTGTCTTGAAAGATAAGCTCATTTCAGGTAGCTGAAAGGAAAAAGAGGTTCCTCAGCAAAAAGAAATTGTTCTATGAAACCACCAAAGTTCATTATACGCTCATGGAATCTATATATATAAAAGGCTAAGTGACTGACCATCTGTCCACCGACAGTCCAACCTACCAACTGGCCGGTACATATGACACACACTGGCAATTTAAAAATAAATGTTGACTCACACATGCGCGATACATGTAATGCTCTTGCTGGTGCCAATCACATGCATGTGTTTCTATCTGTCATTGTTGATCATGAATTTGGTTGACACTTCCATTATAGAGAAAGGGTGAATAGCTATATTAAAATATTTCTCCTAATTAATTTCCTTTCTATGTGCATGAATCTGTGCACTGGGCCACTAGTGATAAATAAACAGAACTGTAAGTGATTGCCTTATGATAATCCCAAGCAGAATGTAAAATCTTCACTCCATTACTGTCAATAAAGGGCAAGATAGTGTACATTTAGGTTTATTGGCTGTCTCCTCATTAGAATGAAAGCTTCACTAGAGGAGGACTTTGTTTTTCTCCCTGCTGAATCTACATAGCCAAGAAGATCCCTGGTACTTGGTAGACCTTATGTAAATATTTATTGAGTAAATTAAAAAATGGGAGACGATAAAGTGGAATTTAGGAAAGATTTCACAAAGTTGATTATATCTCGACAGATTTCAGAAGGATGCAGGGATTATCCTAAACAGGTAAGGGATACTGGGAGTAGCAGATAAAAGAGAGTTCAAAAGTAAGGGGGATTAAAACTACAGGATTTATTTAAATTAAACAAAATGGTGTTGTATTGTTAAGATGTAAACACTTTGTGCTTTTTTTATAGCATATCCACCTTTTCTCCTGTAGGAGAACTAATTGTTTACCACCTTTTTCTGAATAGAGAGTTCTTTAAGAATAGGACTATGTTTTAGTTATATCTTTATTTTCAAATTTCTTAAATAGCAGGTATTCAGTAACTGTTAATAAACAGAAAATGGTGTTTATTGGTTTGAGAGTATGGAAACATATTATTAAAATGAAAATGGATTTCTTTGTGTTGAAAAGTGTCTTGTTTGAAAACTTTAGAACAGAAAGGGATTTAGAGATCATCTAATTCAGTTTTCCCACTTTATAAATGAGAAAACAAGCATAGAAATGTTGATTATCTGAGATCAGCAAATAGGGAGTTACAATTAAGAACTAGAACACCAGTTTTAACCAATGATGTATTACCTTCTTGAAAGATGTGCTCTCAAAAGTGGCTTGAAAATTCGGCATTATCTTCTAAAATAAAAACTGGACATACTTTATGATCTCTCTTGGACAAAGACTTGTGCCAATCTGCAAGAAGTCACTGACAAAGCTCTTCTTTGTAGGTTTTTTTTGGTGTGTTAAAGTGAAACTTCGAAATCAATCTAAATGACACCAACAGAGATATAGCCATATTTACTTTATGAAAGCCATATGCTATGGAATATTATGAAGCACTTAAGAATGGACATAGTTAGATATATATGTACTAACCAGAAAGGATCTTGAAGACATTGATAAGTTTTTTTGTTTCTAAATCAATTCACACAAAGATACATTCTGTGCTGTACCCTTTAAGCCTCGGGTTCTCCCAATAAAACAATACAATTCACCTGAAGTAAATGTGTGGAAAATTTCAGGATGATTCACAGCAAACAAACAAATCCTTTGGAAAAGAATACTGGATGAGGGGTTTTTAACCTGAATTGTAATGTTTTGTTTTAACAAGGATAATACATTATTCATATATATATATATATATATATATTAGTTTTGCTGTTAAAATACATTTTTCAAAAAATTAGACATTAATTTTTGATTTCTTAATAAGAAACGGGGCTGAGAGGTAATTATTTTGTGTAAAGGTTGCTATAACATATGAAGAATAAAATAAGGCCTTTCAGAAGATTTAAAAAAAGACAAACAGATGAGAAAGTTGAAAAGAGAGTCTCAAAGGCAGAATGGGACGATGGATTACTCGCAGGCCAAGCAGGAGGGTTACGGAGGAAAGGTTGGGGGAGGGGGGAATCCCGGTTTACGCAGGAAGCCACGTTAGAAATCAGAGTTAAAAAGGCAAATTGGGATCCCATGGGGGCGGGGCTCACATGGCGCGCACGCGCAACGAGGCCCAGGTGCGCCGCCGCGGCGGAAGAAAGCCACCTAGAGACGCTGCGCCGCTAGGCCTGCTGCTGCGCATGCGCCGGGGGCCCGGAGCCCGAGTCTCCTTTGCGGCCTGCGCTGCCGCGGCCTCAGCCAGTGGACTTGAGTCTCGTGCTTCCTGCGTTTGCTCGCTGGCGGTTTCGCGCCTCTCTCACGTCCTCGGGCAGCGAGGCTGGGGGACAGGGGGTTGGAGGGGGCTGTTGAGCGCGGCCTTTAAGTTGTGCTCGGGGCGGCCATGTCGGCCGGCGAGGTCGAGCGTCTAGTGTCGGAGCTGAGCGGCGGGACCGGAGGGGATGAGGAGGAAGAGTGGCTCTATGGCGGTACGGAACTTCCTGTCCTTTCTCTCTCTCCCGGACCCTCTCAGGCCTCCCCTCCCGGCGCGCAGACGGCCGGCCTTCCTGGGCCCTCCCGGCCGCGCCGGGGGCCTCTGGCCCGGAACCTGGCTCGGCCTGAGTCAGGCGGGGCGCCGAGTGCGCGTTCGCCACCGCCGCGGCCTCCTCCCGCGCAGCCCACACCCCCAAACACGCTCGCCCCCCGCGGCGGCGGCGGGCCCCAGACCTTCGCCCTCCGCCCTCCGCCTGGCCGGGACTGCTCGGCCAGCTCGCCTCCGCGCTTTTTCTTTCTCACTTTTTAAAACGACCCCGAGCGGTGCCGGTGTGCCTCCCTCCCCCAGCCCCGGGCCGCAGGAGGCCCTCCCTGTCCCTGTCCCGGGCCGCCGCCGCAGCAGCCGCAGTTGTGTAGGAGCTCAATAAAGTGGATGCGGGGACTCTGACGTCTTGTTTCTCGCTGGTCAGTTTTGTATGGACGGCACCTGCCAGGGTCACGCCCTGTCTGAAAGCCGGGCTTTCACAGTAATTGAGAGAGAGAGAGAGAGAAGGACGGAATGCATGGTGGCCCGTAAGGAAACCCCTGCAGGTGTCCCGTGGGCATTGAGGTGGAGTGTCCTCCCCCCAGGGACTGGCGGCTCTCGCACCCTCACCCTGGCAGTACCCTGTCTGTCCCCGAGGCTCAGAGTCTCCAGTCTCCTCGCATCTGCATTCGTTTCTCTCCAAATGCACTGGGTGCATCTTGCACTTCTGTCTGGACAGGCCCTGGCTTACAGACATTTGCTTCTTCACTTTGGTTAAGTCGCAGCCCCTTCTTGTTGGCTGCAGATACTCGGTTTGAAAATGAATACCTGTTCCTTGCCAGAAACATATATATATATATATATATATATATATATATATATATATATATATATAATCTCCTGGATTGTCTTTAGAAGAGTTTAGTGGAAGTGTAGGTGTGAGCACCCTGATGATGACTTTGACAAACTTGGATTTTGATAAACGTGTAAAATAAAATAGTCTGTCTTTTGATGGCAAGATTTAGCAGTAGCAATACTCTTTGATATGTAAATGTGTAGTATATATATATATTTTTTTTTAACGAAGGTCTGGAAGTCTTTAAAACCACTTGAAGTTTATTTATTTATTTTTTTATGGGAGCAAAGTCTGATTTTATTTTTTCATAAAGAGACATATCTTGTTAAGTCATTATAAGGTGATCTAACTTTGGATGTGCTTATAGGCCCATGGGACGTGCATGTGCACAGTGATTTGGCAAAGGACCTAGGTTAGTGCTTGTGATGATCACTTCAGATTTTCATACTACTAGTTTCTTTAAGAGTAGTTTGTTAATTTCATTTATTTATGTATGTATTTTCTTTTGGTAGATGAAAATGAAGTTGAAAGGCCAGAAGAAGAAAATACCAGGTTAGTGAAATTTCTTGCTGATACTTAACACACAGATATTGTGATATAGTGGTTCTATCAACAAGTTGTTAAAATTATTCATGATAATCGTGGATTTCATTACATTTTGACTGGAGGTTGGAAGACATCGAATCCTTGGGAGTTTATTCCTGTTTCGGGACCTGATCTTATCCTAGTCTGTTTATTTGCTAGTAGCTGAGGGGACAAAGATTTTTAAAGTAAGGGTTTAAATACTTTTCAGTGTTAAGTAACTTTTTATTCTTTAGTGGAGTATACAGTATATTCATTAAGATTATTAAGAAAAAAACTTAATTTTTTAAATACTTAAAATTACAATGAATATTTATGATGGTGTAATGCACTTTGGTTATTTCAGCATTTTGTATTTAAATGCAAAGTAGAATTAATGAACTTGACACAAGATTAGTTCCCTTGTTTAGGTGACTGGAAAAGTATGAGTATCATTTATAGAACATGTACAGGGATCAGAAACTGAATTCTAAATTTTAAAACAGGTCCTGCAAACAAGTTAATGGATATGCTGACATTACTCTGACCAGAGGCCTTAGTGTTCTATAATGGGGAAGGGGTGGTTAAAAACAAACGGCTTTTAGAGAATATTTGCTTTTAATAATTGGAGGAAATAGTACTTCACAACCACTAGGATGGCTGTAACAAAGACAGCAACAGGTGTTGGTGAGGATATGGAGAAATTGGAACCCTCATACACAGATACTGAGATTGTAAAATGGTGCAGCTACTTTGGGAAACAGACTGGAAGTTTCTTAAAAGATTAAACAGAGAGTCACAATATGATTTAGGATTGCCAGTCCTTGTTCTGTACCTTAAGAGAAATGAAAAAAATACATCTACGCAAAAACTTGTTAGGTTCTGTTCTGCAGATTTATGTGAAACTACCTTTAAGGGGACCAATTGTACCATATGCTAATTGCTATAAACAAAGTTATGCTCCTAAGCATCTAATCAATGTTATAACAAAACGATGTTCATGAAAGGATGTTATTAGGACACCTTCTGTACATGTGTATTCATAGCATTATTCATAGTAGCCAAAAATGGAAATAACCAGTGTCCATCAAATAATGGATAGATAAATGTGGTATGTTATACAGTGGAATATTATTTGACAGTAAAAGGAAATGTATTCGTGGTTGAACCTTGAGTGAACATGGGTGAACCTTGAAAACATGCTAAGTGAAAGAAGTCAGTCAAAAAGGACTGCATATTGTATGATTTTATTTATATTAAATGGACAGAATATGTAAATTCATAGAGATACCAAATAGTTAGTGTTGCCCAAACTGAGTACAGGGCAAAATGGGAGTGATTGGTGAAAATGTTCTGGGATTAGATAGTTGTTATTGTTGCACTATTATATAAATATACTAAAAACCATTGAGTTGTGCATTTGAAATGAGTGATAGGGTCATGTATGAATAGTATCTCAAAGCTATTACTTGAATACAAGTGAAGGGAGAGACAAAGTAAGAAGTATAAGTAGAAATAGCATTGGGGATGCTGAAATTAGCCTATTCTTCCTCAAAATTATCTCTTAATATCGGAAGACATTAAAAAAAAAAACACTCATTGCTACATTTGAAATTTTATCACCTGTCCTTTAAATGTATGTATTCAACCCAGTTTCTAATGCTAATCTTAGCCACAAGGTGAGGATTTGTGTAATTTACAATTTGGAAAGTAATTAAATATTTCTTTATACCCTATTTTACAGTTAGTACAGTTAGTTAAGAAATTGATAAGATCCAGAATCACAAGTAAATACACCTTTTTTGTGAGCTATTTTTTTTTGTGTGTGTGTGAGCTAATTTTTATTTCATTTTTGTTAATATCAGTTTTGGTTATAATTCTTGAACTTATTTTCTGATTAAACATTCTTAAATTTTAATTTCACAATACACAGCTTGATTAAATTTATTGGAGAGGTGCCTTTGCCTTGTCTAAGCACTACCAAAAATGTCTATATGGTCCTTCATAAAACTTTATTTGGAGAGCTTTAAATTTATTTAATCTTATGGGAAAAACCTACCTTTCAGATTTTATTTTTCTATAAAATGTTTATAATTTTATCATGTTTTTAGCATTTTAATGGTGATAGAGAATTAAAACTTTTAAAGGTTTATTGGGGAAGAGAGCAACAAACCAGAGTTCTAATATTGAGCTTAGTACATCTTTGTGTTTTCCCAAGTGAGCTGAGTCCTTGTTAGAATTTTCCCCGGCTTCTATGTGACTGGGTCATTATTAATACTGCTGTTCTTCTTAACCATTGTCATGTTTTATCTATCCATGATTTGGCTAACCATATTGATTTTTGACATAAACAAGTTGAACTTCTTTCTGGCTACCTGGAAGCTTATTTAAGCAGGAGTAAATGTACCGAAAGAATATAGTTGTAGGTTTGTTGAGTCAAGCAGTAGAATAGAGAAAATATAACAGATAAACTATAGTTTTTATTTTTCATTTTACTTTATTTAGAGATTGTATTATAAAATGCCAGAGTAGAGAGATTAAATTGATTTATGTAAAAACTGCTTGATACAGAATGAAGTTTAGAAGATAGCAGAGATCTAATGAGGTCTTTACCTGAGTAATTGTTAGTTGCTTTGTACTTGCATTTTCTTATCTATAACCGAGGTTATCTATGAAGATTATAATTACTAAAAAATAAGAAACCAATTAACGCTATAGTACTAGAAGTTGTATTTGATTGTTAATGGCCAAGGGTTTGTGATAAGACATTTGTGAAAAAGATATAAAAGAATAAGAGTGTTTTACTATTGTGTCAATTTTGTTTAACGGTAAATTCAAGATAACTGGCCTTAAAAAATAGTTTTTTAATGCATCAAAAGTAATCTGCAGCTATCATTAGTGTCAAATTGGAAAGCAGTCTTAAATGAAGATAAACTTTTTTATCTTAAAATTTATTTTCTATACAACAAGGAACATACTGATACATCAAATAAAGTGATGAAAGAGAAAGCCAGGAAAAAAGCATGTATGTTAACTGAATACTAAAAGAGTTAATGTGATCATATTACAAATCTGAAAAATAGGAAACTTTACATAGTCCTTGACAATTACATTACTTTTGGCACACAGAGGATGTTCGATAAAGATTTAGGGTAAGTATAAGTGTGATGCATGTTTTTACAATGTGAAAAACAACCTCAAATTATATTCCACCGTTAAATTGCTAATTTGACATCATTAACAAATTTTGGAGGCAGTTCCATTCTATTTCTAATGATGAGCAAGTCATGAGAAATACAGAATAGGTAGTTTTTACTATTTATTTTCTTACCATCTAGTGGTAAGAAATTTTAGGAAACGATTAGGCATAGCTTAAAAATACTAGGATACCTTATCTGTACTTCTCAGAAGTAATACTAGGCATATGTACTTATTCTTGTTGTTTGTAGTGCCAATAATCCTCCATCTGGAAATGAAGATGAAACTGCTGAGAACGGCGTACCTAAACCGGTAACATAAGGATTTGAAATCTAGTTACTTCTCTGTTTAAAATCTTTATCAATAATTTTGCCTTCACTTAGAAATAAAGCCAAAATTCAATATGACTTTCATTATCCTGTTTGATCTGGCCCTCTCTTAACATCACTTACCTCATCTGGTGCCATCAAAAGCGTAACGAAGGGTAGTGGGAAGATTTCAGATGAAATAGGGCATGAGCAAACTCTATATTTTAACTGGAAAAGTTGGGGGTCGCTTTATACGCTGGAAAATACGGGTAAATAGATCATACCCTGGTTTTCAAAGCAGACATTTGAGTCTTAAAACCTAAGTTTGATTGCTATGTTTTTTGTATAAGTGATAGTATTTGACCTCGTCCCTGTTGAAAGTGATGTTTTTTTGGGTGTGTGTGAACATATTATGGGTCCTATGACTATTTTTAACATTTTACTTCCCTCCCAGTAGTTACTTTACAAGTTTGTATCAAAAATTATTTTGCCCAGTTTTTCTACTTTTAAAATTGACTATTTTGTGATGAAGCACAAAATAGCCTTTTAGAGCCGAAACAAAAGCTTGTAAATGGCCTTTCTTTTACTCATGGAAACAAAATATTCCCTCAACCATTTGCGTGCAGAGCCTTTTATAGGTGTAAATGAATTCCAGGAATAAGTGAGGTGCTCTCTAACTATTTGGTGCTTTTTAAATTTTTTGTTAATCCTCACCTGAGGATATTTTTCCAATTTATTTTTTTTAGAGCAAGTGGGTGGGGATTTGGGGGGAAGAGAAACATTATATTGGTTGCTTCTCACACATCTCCTTTACTAGGCCAGTAAGGACCCTACTAGCCAGATATTCGCCCTTGACTGTGAATCACATGCACAAGCTTTAGGTTCTCTGGCCAGTGCTCTACCACTGGGCAGTACTGGCCAGGGCTATTTGGTGGTTTTTAACTTTGACTCTGTGACTCTTAAAATTATTTTCCTCTTAACTTTATATATTCTTTTCACCAAAAATTTCTCAAATTCTTTTTAATAATTTTACCTTCTCTATAAGTAAATTGCATTAGATCCAATTTGCAAGAGGAGCACTTAAAAATGATAAAATGATGATGGTGAAAGAGGTTTTTGCATTCTTATCCTTTTTATCATGTAAATCATTGAAGTTATAAATGATTTGAAATAAGGATCAGTTCTGTGAACTTGTAACTTTTTTCTGTAAATCTATAGCTTAATTGTAAAATGGTTACTTTTTCATTTATTCATATAAAATACTGACATAGATTATTGAAAGTATTTTATAATTGTTTATATTGGTATAGAAAGTGACTGAGACTGAAGATGATAGTGATAGTGACAGTGATGATGATGAGGATGATGTCCATGTCACTATAGGAGACATTAAAACGGGAGCACCACAGTATGGGTAAGTTATTTTTAAGTAACAATTGTGTGACTAAATCAAAGGTAGTATGCCTATATCAAGCCATTAGTGGTTGATTTAATTGTTTTTACAATTTTCCATCTTACCATGAGTTGCTAAAGAGAATAGATCTTAAAAATTTTCAACATAAGGAAAAAAATATTTGTGACTAAGTGTGGTGATGTATATTAACTAAACTTTGCAATTTAAACAAATTGCATCATTTTGAATACCTAAAATTAATGTTATTTTTAAAAATCTATTTTTATTGATTTCATAGAGGGAGAGGTTGAGAGAGAGAGAAATGCCAGTGATAAGAGAGAATCATTGATTGGCTGCCTCATGCATGCCCTCTAATGGGGATCAAACCCTGTAACCTGGGCGCAATATATGTTAAATTTTAATTGCAGCTCATGATAAAAGAAATTTCACCCTGACAATATTTATTTTCTAAAGATAATTAGGTAAAGTTACATGATCATAGCAGTATTTTTGATTTCTGAAATTAAATTTTTTATAAATGAATACAACAAATTCTTTAGTTAGAATTAGAAAACCTTAAATTGCAGTTTGCATCTATATTGTTTTGTGATTTTATTATCCAAAGCTGAGTTTAGGTTTTTAATTTTTTGTCCAATAAAATCTATATTAAAAGTATTGCTTTTTGATCCTCATAGTGTTTTTTTAAGTTATTAATTATCCTGTAGACTTTTTTCAGTAAAATTCTGAATCAAGTGAGTGACTCCTTAAGTATGTATAAAATCTTACGGAAATATTATAAGGAAATATATTAAAGTACAGGTTGTGATTTTGTTTCGGTGTTAGCATAAGACTCAAGGTTGTATTCTATGTTTTTTAGATTGGATGTATAATGTAGTTGTGCATTGGGCACATAAGATAAACTTTTCATTAATTATACTATATAGTTTATTAAGCAGCCTTATCTGGAATCAGCCAATATATATACAGTACACATCAGTATGTTTGAAGATGGGTGGACAAAAGGAGGTTAATGATGATGCTGCTGATGATAATATAATAAGTAATAAATAATAATATAAGAATACATTGTTTACTATATTCACAACTGTAAATCTACTTTTCCCCACCTCTACATTTTATCTCTTCAGTAGAGCCTTCGTTTTCAAAACTTTTTTATTTCAGGAACTCACTTTTATAATACAATAATGACTGCCTGTATAATTTTAAAACTCCAGCAACTTTTTTTGGGAGCAGGGTAGAGAAGAGATTAAATTACTTATGTTAGAGGTAGATAATTATTTTTGAAAAAGACATACATTTTATTGATTTTTTTTTTTTTTACAGAGAGGAAGGGAAAGGGATAGAGAGTTAGAAACATTGATGAGAGAGAAACATTGATCAGCTGCCTCCTTCACACTTCCTACTGGGGAAGTGCCCGCACCCAAGGTACATGACCTTGACTGGAATCAAACCTGGGACCCTTCAGTCTGCAGGCTGACACTCTATCTACTGAGCCAAACCAGTTAGGACAATAACTATTTTTAAAATATATTTTCATTGATTTGAAAGAGGGAGAGATAGAAACATCAATGATGAGAAAGAATCATTGATCGCTTCCTCCTGCAGGCCCCCTACTCGGGATCAAGCCCACAACCCAGGCATGAGCCCTTGACTGGAATCCACAGGGTCAATGCTCTGCCCACTGAGCCAAACCAGCTAGGATGAGGTAGATAACTTTTGAAGTTCTCCTCATTCCCACTTATAATATGTTATGGGCCTGAGCTAATAGACCTTTACCATCTGTATTATGCAAAAGAAGCATTTTAATGTGATATACTACTCATGGCATATTTAGCAAATACTTTTACTAGTATATAAAATTTGGATTTGCAAGTATAGAACAATTAAAACAAATGGTGATTTCTTTTATTAATATGACCAATTTTTGGTAGGAATCACTAGCAGATATTAAATATACAGACTCCCATAGTACTTTCTCTGAACTTTATGTCTAATAGCAATTTCTAGTCTATGAATTCTGCTTATGTTTATACATGTTTGGACTCTAAATTCCTTAAGAGTAGAAATCTTGGTTTATGAATTTTCCTATTCCTTATGTTTCCTTACATGTAGTAAGTATTCAATAAATCTTTATTGACTGAGAGACTACATGTTAAAATATAATTGACTTTGAATGTATACGCCCTGACCTGGTATTGAACCCTTAACCTTCTTTTTAAAAATGTATTTTCTATGCATTTCAAAGTAAGCTATGCATCTTTCTGAAGCTTATAAAGCTTATTTAACCTTGATAACTCAAGACATATTCCTTGAAAACTGAAAGAGAACAGTGAGAAAATTAATTAAATTTAGTGACTATTTACTTTGTATACACTTCACAAGCATATTTAAAGAACAAGTTGTTTGAGAAACAATACTAAATTGGTTTATTGTTAGCTCTTACACAGTACATAATAGAATTTTTTGATAACATACTTTTGTTACAAAGTTCATTTTATCTATACAGTAAGAAGAAAAGCTGGTAGGAATAATTTATCTTGTATAGAGAAGTAGTTTCTTAGCTATATCTTTGAGATTCATCCATTCTTTCAGTAAACACTTTTCAAAGACAGTTTGGCACTTTACTAGTTAATGATGGGGTTATCTATAATAATAAAAAGTGCAATATGCTAATTAGGCGGGGCTGTGAGGGAAGCCTGGGTCCCGGTTATCAGAGGAAAGCTGGTGCTGGCAGCCAGGGGAGGGAAGGCCTACTCATGAACTAATTTTGTGCATCAGGCCTCTAGTAAAAAATAATATAATAGTCTTTTTTTCCCCCAGAAGTAGTGAGGAAGACAGAGCAATACTTTCAGCGAGTGTAAGTGCAAGAATAGGAACATATACAAAGTAATTTGAAAGCTTTGACAGGAGAGTTGCTATAAGCTTACAGGTGTTGGAAGATGCTAGAGGAGGTATTTTAACTTGTAGAATAATTCTTGAGTTAAAAGGAAGGGAAGCTGGATGATTTAGGTAGAGGATACTATTTAGATGTAGTGCAAGTATGGTGAGAAAGGATGGTCAAAATTATTTAAGGAGAAGAGAGTTAGACAGTTTTTGCTGTGTTATGGAACCTTTGAAGATTTTCTTTTTTTAGGCAAGTCAGCTTATTTGCAAAGATAAATAGTAGCAGTAGACTAGTTAGATATTAGTTGTCAAAGTAATTGTCCACATGAAATAATCCAAACTAAGCTAACAACAGTAGTATAGGGCTGAATGGGAAAATAAGGTATATTTGAGTGAGTATTAATTAGAAATAGTAAATTGGTAACTGAATGGTTGTGGATGGAGAGGGGGAAAAAGGACTCAATGACTTACAGATCTCTAGAACAGTTTATTGAGTACATAACAATGCTATTGTAAGTGAATAACCTAGCTCTCAAATTTAGTACATTGGAGACCAAAAGGTAGAAATTACTAGGAAAGTCCAGTTGGCTAATCTTGGTAGGGTAAAGAACCAAATTAAATAACATGGATATAATGTGAGAATATGTCATTGAAAACATTGTCTATAACATGAGGTTTTACTAATACCTTTTTGTTCTGTGGGAATTGAGCTTTCTTCCTTACCTACTTACTCCCTTTTGTCCCCTTTTCCCTAACCTCCCCAATAATGTATATGTCTATTTTGGTCAGTATATTTGATTTTACTACTCTTACATAAGAATGCATTATATAGAAAAGCAGGAAAGTGTCTATAAACTCATTATATAATTAATAAACTTGTATTTGAACTTGAGTCTGTGTGACTCTGAATCCCCCCCCCATGTATGTTACACTACATTAAAAAAAGGTGCAACTCAGTAATTTTTTTAGAGTATATATAGATAGATTCATCTAACCACCATCCAAATCAATATATGGAACATCACTTGTATTCTAGAAACTTCCCTCTTGTTTCCTGTAATCATTAACAACAGACCACCACCAAGCACTGCTCTGCCTTCATTCTAGACTTACTTTTGAGTTTCATGAAAATTCATTTTATGGACAGATGTACTCCGTGGGTATTTGAAAGAGGATTTATCTACAGTATCAGGTGTGGGAAGGATTAAAGGGAGGTCACTGTATTTGGGAATAAGGTAGAGAAATTTCATTCTTGCAGGATTGCTGTGTATGTTACATCAACTAGAAGATGAGGAAATGAAGAAAAAGCATGTAAACTCTTTATTTTCTTCCCAGCCAAATTTTCTGTGAAGTGTGCTGTAGTGGGATATTGAGTTAGTGGCAGGTATGTTTTTGAGATGGAAAACAAGTCAGACTTTTAAACAATATTTTTATCTTTTATTGAGCAAATGACAGACTTTGAAATTTAAAACATTTTTGAAAATGTGTGAGTCATTGTCAGTTTATTCAGTTATATGTGGTTGTATAATTTGTATAATTAAATATATTGCTATTTCTGTTTAAGTTTCTCAGGATAATTTTTATTTTGTTTTTAGGAGTTATGGTACAGCACCTGTAAATCTTAACATCAAGACAGGAGGAAGAGTTTATGGAACTACAGGTAAAATTTTTATTTGCAGCTGCATCCATTGAAAAATAAGACATATATCTGAGTAAGTGATAGGTTGTAAGAGGTCAATAAAAAATGCCAGTTTTGACCATATAACAAAGGGCTAGATAATAAATATTTTAGGCTGTATGGGCCACAATGGATTGCTGCCATTGTGTTTTGCTTGTTTATTTAACTTGTTTGTGATACAACCATTTAAAAAGGTAAAAGCATTTCTTATCTCTCAAGACTGTACAAAAACTGATATAAGACATGGGTTATATAACTAGCTACTTTGTAGTGGTACAGGAATCCCTTATTTTAAATAACAAGCCCCTGATTTCTTTATCCATTTTATGTTATAGCTATACCATAAAGTTTAACTTTTATTTACCAGTATGGTACGCATTACTCTAGTGCTTTGTTTGGAACCTTAGCCTTATTGAGTGCTAGCAACAGTAAAAAGGTGTCAGTATATCTCTCAGGCTTTTGCTAATGTAGCTTCTTCACCATTTTGTAATTTTATAAAACAGGAACAAAAGTCAAAGGAGTAGACCTTGATGCACCTGGAAGCATTAATGGAGTTCCACTCTCGGAGGTAGATTTGGATTCTTTTGAAGATAAACCATGGCGTAAACCTGGTAAGATTATGGTAGATTATATTGGTTTCAAAAGATTCATTGTATAAACATTCATTAGAAAGTATTTTTCAGTATTAATTTAGAATATTGTTTTAATGTCATTTTTGTAGTCTTAAGCTCAGGAGAGTAATAATGAATTAATGTAATAATAAATTAATCATTAATAATGAACTTATTAAATCTTGCTGATAGCCTAGCCTTAATGTAGACTTGCATATTGTTTTATTATAATGCATTTCTGAAAGAAATAATTCTGATAAAAAGTTCTTATAGTTCTTTTGCTTTATGGTAATTGGGAGAGCTGGTAAAATTAGGGTGATAAGACTAATAGAACTCTAAATTTATATTTTACAGCTTATTAAAGTTTATATGCTGCAAAACAATAGAATTGAAACATTTGTATACTAAAAGTTTGTTTTATCTTTAGGTGCTGATCTTTCTGATTATTTTAATTATGGGTTTAATGAAGATACCTGGAAAGCTTACTGTGAAAAACAAAAGAGGATACGAATGGGGCTTGAAGTTATACCAGTTACCTCTACTACAAATAAAATTACGGTAATTAATAAAATGTTCAAAATACCCCAGTATTTTCTGCTCTTCCAATTTTACTTCTGAATAAATCACTTTTTCCTTTAAAGGTGGTTAAAAGCTATACAATAGTTTAAAAATTCTGTTCTTGTAACCATGTTGGTTTTTTTCCCTTTCAGTTTTATATTGATTTTCTGATGTTAAGTCTCAGACTAGCCACAGCTAGTTTGTCTTTTTATGGCCTATCAGTTAAAAATTATGTGGTATCTTAATGGGGAATATGTTATTTAACTTAGGCCGAAGACTGTACTATGGAAGGTACACCAGGTGCAGAGATCCAAGATGGCAGATTCAGTCTTTTTAAGGTGAATTTTAGTAAATTATCCTTGGTTGCTCTCATTTTTTTGTTCTTGAGTCTGTTTCCATACCACTACTCAAGGATGATAATAAAGTGGAATAGCTCCCTTTTTCCAAACCTTCAGCTTCCTGGTGACTTACAAAGTTGCTGATGTTTTATCTCCACTTTTGCAAGCATGTGAATTTATAGCCTATTATACTAACAATTGCCAAGTAAAACTATTCTTGCTATATGTTGCGATGTTATTTTGAGTTATAGTATATGTTTGTAGGAGATAATAGTTCATGCCAGCAGGTTAAGTTCATTATGGATCACGCTATAATCTTTATGAGATTTAGGGATTTATTTTACCTATTTATTTTTAAAAATAAAAATTTAAAAATTATTATCAGCTTGACACTGAAATTATTGGTTTAAAGATAGATCAAGAATCTTATTCTTTGAGAGTCTCTAAGAGATAAAATAGGATTAAATAGTATACGACCAATGACTTTTAAATTAATACTTAAAAGAGGAGTAGGGTTTAGTGAGGGACTTGCATGTTGATGCTATTACCACTTGGGTATCAGGTCTTGACTTCTGGCTTCTTCATTTTATATAATCACAGACCCAATCCAAAGAATAATATATTTTCATACTTTTGCAATACATAGCAACCTACTCTTCTCAAAACCTGTTTGTATACTGCTTTCTTGACCTTAATTCTTAATTATTGATACTTGTATTAAATGACACTGGGATGAAGACTGGGAGTAGCTTTTAGATTGGTTTGTATATTTAGGGAAATTTTTGGACAGGAACTTTTTCTGCCTCTTTTGGGATTGCAGCTCTGTTCATTGAAATAGTGCTTTATGCATGTGCTATATCCACAGATGTAGCTACCTGGGACACAGTTCTATGTAGAGAATTTAACTTATACGTTCTATTCTGGGTATTTGCTGCTTGTTCTGCTGAAACTATTTTGAAAGTGTGAGATGCTGTTTTTCATATATTAAGTGGTCAGGTTCTTTTTGGTGTATCTACTTATTTAGACATTGATCTATCTATAATAATAAAAGCGTAATATGCTAATTAGACCGGACAGCCTTCCTGATGAAGCTGGGGCTATGAGGGAAGCTGGGTGCCGGGTGCCAGAGGGAGGCTGGTGCCTGCAGCTAGGGGAAGGAAGGCCTACTCTTGCACAAATTTCATGCATCAGGCCTCTAGTTGTTATATATGATTACAGTGAATAGATAAAAAAGTTGTTTTGATTATGAAATAGTTCATTTGCAATGTTGCTTTTTATTTTCTTCTAATAGAAATGAGAACTTCCTTTGTAAATTGCCAGCTTCTATACACTTGGTCTTTTTGCAGTTAACTTCATAAACTAAAAAATAAGAAACTCCTAGGGACTGGTCTCATACATATTAAAGGTAGCCATTGTGAATGAGTTTTTTAATATACATAGTCTATTGAAAAATTATTTTTGAAGTTGCTTTAGGTTATATGAGAGGAAGTCATTGTTTCATTCCGATTTATTAGATTCTGAATAAATAGGGGCATGATTGGAGTAGACTAAGGACTTTTCCTGCCTCAATAATGTGTTTATCACCTATTAAAAATAAATAGGGTATATTTTTTAATATGTGTGGCTCACATTTTTTTCTTTATGTAATTTGAGATTTATAGGGTATAGTTTAATGATAATGCTCAAAATCTGCAACTAATGGTGTGTAGGAGTGTTTGGCATTTTAGACTACAATTTGATTTACATTGATTTTCAGAAAAGTTTCTATCACCTTAAATTTAAGAAATATCCTTGTTCAGATTTCTGTGGTATTCTTCTCTTTTGTTATCTATTTTGAAAACTTTATAGAATATAAAAAATTTAAGCTGTAATTGGTATTTCAAATATGCAGGGGCAGATTCCTTACATATTAAGTGCTAAAATGTGAATTTTAGACAAAAATGCTATAGAAATTGGAGAAATGAGAGTTATAAAGTATTTTGGGATTAGAAATTGCATTGGTTCATTCTATTTCTGGTGTGTGTTTTGTGTGTGGTGTGTGTGTGTGTTTTAAGTTTAAAGTCGGATTTAAGGTAGAGAAATATATGTCATTTTAATCAGAGCCTTGAGAGTGTGAAGAAAAGAACATTGGAAATTGAGGAATGTCAAATGTTTATCATCATGAAGCACTATAGTAAACAAAATTACGATAATTAAGTTATGTGGTTCCTTCCCTTCCCCTTACCTCCCTTCTTTCCTTCCTTCCTTTCTTTTTTGACATTATTATAGATGTCTCTCATTTTTCCCCCTTTTACCCACCTTCACTCAGCCTCTGCTCCTCTTTCCCTCCTCCTGACTATTGCCATATTGTTGTCTGTGTGCATGTGCTATGCATATATGTCCTTTGACTAATACCTTCACCTTCATTTATCCAGTCCCTTCCATTCCCTTTCCTTCTATTCCCCTCCCCCTCTAATTGCTCTATTTCATGTATCCATCCATGCCTCTGACTTTATCTTGTTTATCAGTTTATTTTGTTTGTTAGATTCCACAAATACTACAGATGGTATTTGTCTTTTCACTGTCTGGCTTATTTCGCTTAGTATAATGATCTCCAGGTCTATCTGTGCCTTTGAAAAAGGTAAGACTTTTTTGAAGCCACATAGTATTCCATTGTGTAAATTTACTAAAACTTTTTTTATCCATTCCTCTGTTGATGGGCATTTATTTGACTATTGTAAGTAATGCTGCTACGAACATAGAGATGCATGTATTCTTTCTGACCAGTATTTCAGTATTCTTAGGATATATCCCCAGAAGTGCTATCACTGTGTTAAAAGGCAGTTTCATTTTTAATTTTTTAAGGAAACTCTATACTGTTTTCTACAGTGGCTGCATTAGTCTGTATTCCCACCAACAATGTATGAGGGTTCCCTTTTTTCTACATTCTTGCCAGCACTTGTTTGTTGATTTATGATGGTAGCCATTCTGGAATGTATGAGGTGATAGGTTATTGTGGTTTTAATTTGCATTTCTCTGATAATTAGTGACATTGAACATTTTTTTCATATACTTATTTTCATCTGGATGGAGAAGTAATCTATTCAGGTCCTTTGCCCATTTTTAATTGGATTGCTTATCTTCCTGGTATTGAGTTTTATTAAGTTCATTGTATATTTTAGAAATTAACCTCTAATCAGATGTTGCATTGCCTTTTTTTCTTTATCCCATTGTTCCTCTTTTTCTTAAAGCAGACCCTTTTACATTTCTTGCAATGGTGGTTTGGTGATCAAGCACTCATTTATTAGTCTTTTTATTTCAAATTTTAAATGATAGCTTTTGGATAGAGTAGTCTTAGATGCAAGTCCTTGTTTTTCATTACTTTGAATACTTCATGTTAATCTCATCTGGCCTGCAGTGTTTCTTGAGAAATCAGCTGCCAGCCTTATGGCCTTATGGGAACTGAACTTGTAGATAATTAACTATCCCTCTTGCGGCCTTTAAGATTCTCTTTGTTTTTAACCTTTGCCATTTTAATTATGATATATCTTGGTGTGGGTCTCTTTGGGTTCATCTTGATTGGGATTCTGTATGTTTCCTGAACTTGTGTGACTTTTTGCCTCACCAAGGTAGGGGGGAAGTTTTCTGTCATTTCTTCAAACATGTTCTCTGTCTCTTGCTCACTTTCTTTTTCTGGCACCCTTATGATGCTAATTTTTTACATTCCATGTTGTCCTAATGTGCCTTTATCCTCATTCTGATTATTTTTCTTTTTTCTGCTGTTTGAATGTTTGTTTTCTACCTTTGTCTTCTAAATTGCTGATTCAATCCTCTGCTTCATCCAACCTACTTTATTCCTTTCAGTATAGTCTTTTTTGGCCACTTGGTATCATCTTAGTAAAATATCTATTTAGTTCTTTGGCTCAGTTTTCAATCATATTATTTAAAATCCTCATCTGAGGACATGCTTAGAGAGAGGAAGAGGGGTAGAAAGGAAGAGAGGACATCAGTTAACTTCCATACATATCCTGACCAGAGATCCAACCTGAAAACCAGGTATGTGCCATGACCAGGAATCTTTTTGTGCAGAGGATGATGCTCAACCATTCCAGCTGGGCCTTTGCAGTGTATTCTTGATGTCATTCTTCATTTCTGACTGGTTATTTTTTTATGATTTGTGTGTCCTTTTTCATGTGTTGTAGTTTTCTCTAAGTTTTTTGAGCATCCTTATAACCATTACTTTAAGCTCTGTATCTGATAAATTTCTTGCATCTATTTCATTTACCTCTTTCTTTCTTTTCTTTTTATTTATTTATATTTTTTGAGATTCCTCCTGTTCTTTCAATTGGGGCCCGTTTCTTTGTTTCCCCATACGACTGTCTCTTTTTATTTGTTTCTATGTATTAGATTGAGCCACTATGACTCCCCATCTTCATGGTGTAGGTATCTTTTGGGACCGAGAGGTGCAGTCTCCTTGATCTTTTGATCTGTGTGCTCTAGAAATGTCCTTTATGTGGGTTATGTGGACCCTTCTTTTGTAATTGGGCCTTGATTGCTGTTGGCCCCGTTCATTGTTGGGATCTACCCTCAGGCTGTCTGAGGGTGATCAGGCCTGTAGGGGAGGGCAGTTGAAGGGGACCAGGACAGCAGGGGAGAACAGTTGGGAGGGACCAGGCCTTCATGGAGAGCAGTTAGTTGGGGGGACCAGTAGGAGAGGGCAGTTGTGGGTAATCAGTACAGCACAGAGGGCACTTAGGGGTGACCAGGCCAGCTAGGAAGGGTAGTTGGGAGTGACCAGGCCTACAGGAGAGGACAGTTAGGGGCGACCAGACTGGCAGGAGAAGGCAGTTAGGGGTGACCAGGCCAGCAGGGGAGGGGAGTTGGGGGCAATTGGGCCGGCCAGGGAGCAGTTAGGCATTGATCAGGCTAGCAATGGAATGGTTAGGGGGTGATCAGACTGGCAGGCAGAAGAGGTTAGAGGCAATCAGGCAGAGGCAGGCGAGCTGTTGGGAGCCAGCAGTCCTGGATTGTGAGAGGGATCTCCGACTGCCCATTTAGGCCTGATCCCACCGGGCAGTCAGACATCTCTCAAGGGTGCAGGCTGGGTTGTGAGACACCGCGCCCCCCCTCCCATACACGAAGTGTGTGCACTGGGCCTCTAGTCTATAAAAGTTTAATATGCTAATTAGACTGGATAGCTGAATGACCTTCCGGACGTCCTTCTGGATGAAGCCGCAGTGGTGGGGGCCAAGGCAGAGGCAGTTAGAGGTGGATCAGGCAGGCAGGCAGAGGTAGTTAGGGGGGATCAGGCAGGCAGGCCGGCCAGTGGTCCCAGCGAGAGGGATCCCAGATTGCAAAAGGTTGCAGGCCGGGCTGAGGGGCCCCCTCTTCCCATGCATGAATTTCATGCATCAGGCTTCTAGTTTTGTTTATAATGTAAAACTTTTATAAATAATGCTATGTAGGACAGGTGAAGCAAATTTCACAAAATAATTTAAATTTTGGTCCAGTGGTAGTATAATTTAGGTAAATATTTAACTTCTCAAGGTTACAGACTTCAGTCAACTTTTGTTTGTATATGGAAGCTCTGAAATGAATTTGTTTTTAGAAAATCAGTCATGGTATCTTACAATCATAAGGTAAAATATTAGTTCACGTGGGAAAATAGTAGGTTCTGATTAAACAAATTTTGAGTGAGCATAATCCTGGATGCAATCCTAAGGACAAACAAGTAGATAATGATAATTGAAGTAGATTAGGAGGGTTGCCAAAATAGTGGTTTTCAGAATTGCTTAATAGAAGGAATATACTATGAAGAAATTAAAAATAAAAGAAAACTGAGAAAATACAAGCAATTTTCACATGTTTTAAAATGTATCTGTCGTTCTGCTACATTTTCTTACTGCTCTTTTATTTATGCTCTCTTCCCTTTTCTTTCCTCTTTTGCTTTTCCAACCTTCCTCCTCTCCCACCCCAATTTTTAATTGAGGATTGACTTTGCCAGGAAGTATCTCAGGTTGGGTGCTGAGGGGAGGTGAACATTTCAGACATTCAGAGATTCTGTATCTTAGAGTTTGTCTGACTTTATGGATATTTTAGGTGTTAATTAGGTAATGCCAAAAATTATTGAGTTATAAACTCTGTCCTTTGAAAAACTTTGAAAGAACTGACATTTAAGCTGAGTCCCAAAGTCAGTCAAATGACACATAATATATTAAACACTTATTTCATGCAAGGCACTGTTTTTCAGTACTTGGGATATAGATTTGAACTGAATGTCCATGTTTTTAAAAATTCTATGTTGAAGTGTCAGCCACAGACTATAACCATACAACAGTAAATAATTCAACTTCAGATAATGGTACTAATGAGAAATTCTATGAAGAAAATACAAAATGTAGTAGGATAGAGATTATTTAGGAATGATTGGAGAAGGCCACTCCAAGAAGACATTTTAACAATAGTTGAATGATTAGAAAGAGATATCCACGAGACAAACTGGGGAGAGAATATTCCAAGTAAAAGGAATAAATAATGCAAAAGCAGTTACAGAGAGGAATTTATGTACTAAAATTTTTTGAAAGGCCATTATGACTAGGCATAGTAAACAAGATGGGAAAGGTTTGCAAGGGCCATGCCATGTGAATCCTTGAAGGCCACTATAAGAAGTTTAGATTTTACTCTTTTTGCATTGGGAAACTATTAGAGAATTTTGAGCAGAGAGAGACATGAATTCATTTAATAAGATTGCTTTGACTGTGTATAGAGGGTGGAATTTAGACAGAGAGAGCAAAGCAGAAATACAAGTTAATTTAGTAGAATGGTTGAGATGTATCAGTGGGTTTGACCTGGTTTTTAGGAGTAAACATAGTTATGAATGCTTGAGTTCCTTGTGTCCTCCCATCATCACAAGATGGCTGCCCCTACATCATCACATATGGCTGCTATAAGATGGCTGGCAGGGGAGGGCAGTTGGGGACAACCAGGCTAACAGGGCAGGGCAGTTGTGGGTGACCAGGCTGCCAGGAAAGGGCAGTTGGGGTGACCAGGCTGCCAGGGGAAGGCAGTTGGGGTGACCAGGCCGGCAGGGGAGGGCAGTTGGGGATGACTAAGCTGGCAGGGAGGGCAGTTGGGGGCAATTGGGCTGGCAGGGGAGCAGTGAGGTGTCAATCAGGCCATCAAGGGAGCATTTAGGGGGCGATCAGACTGGCAGGTAGAAGCAGTTAGGAGCAGTCAGTCAGAGAGGCACTCGAGTGGTTAGGAGCCAGAAGTCCCAGATTGTGAGAGGGTGTAAGCTGGGCTGAGGGACACCCCCTCCACCCTCAGTACACGAAGTTCGTGCACCAGGCATCTAGTATATTACAAAGGTAAAGTTAACATTGGATGTTCATATGTATTGGATAATATCTAGGTGTGTTTTTTTTGTCTTGAGCAGCTCAAAAAATGACATTTACTTGAGTGATAAAGACTTAGGATTAGATTGGAGGAGAGTGGGAAATCAGTAGTTTTGTTTTGACCATGTTAAGTTTTGAGATACTCCTCATACATGTAAGAAGTTGGATATAAATTACTGGAGCTCAGGGGAACATAGTGTCTAACATTCCATGGAAGAGTGATGCACTTCTTTTTCTATGTTCTCATAGCATCTTTTATCTCATAGATTCTTTTTTCATAACATTTATAGTATTGCTTTCATTGTTTTTATGTCTTTCTTTTCCCATAGTCTGGAGTTTTGTTGTATTTCTTTGTGCTGTTTCAGCTTCTGGTACAAATAGATATTTAGTAAATGTGTGATGAATGAGTTATATTTAATTCCTATCACTGCATTCTGTCAATTTTACCTGTCATATCTATCAAATCCTTTTTTTTTTCTGATCCTTATCATTTTTCATTAGGTTCAGTGCCTTTTAAATGGATGTTTTTCTTTTAAGCAGTGGAACTCTTTTTTTCAAATAAAATGCCAATTTAAAACCCTAATTATATGGGGGCACCAATTAGGGATTGTGTTCAGAAGTATTAATAAGAGATCTGACTATATTGGCTCAAATATATAAGTAAAGGTTTCTTTTTCTCACATTATTTGAGAGGTAGATGGTTTCTGGAATTGAATTAGTAGTTTGACTCAGGCGAGGTTTTTGAAATTCTTTTGGCTTTTGCCTCATGGGGAAAGGAGAGTGATGCTTAATTTAGTCTGAACAGGGGCAGTAGAATACAAATAGGCACAAAATATGGTGTGATGTTATTCAAGTATAGGGCAACTTGAACTTATTTTGTTTATATATAATGATTACAGTTTTAAGATAGGAAGGTGAGTATAAAAGTAAGAGTTCATAAAGGAGATTCATTTCACCATTATAAAAGAGAAAACTGGTTCATACTTTAAAGGATTTGATAGGAACAGAAAAGGTGGACAAATGTGGGAGAAGTTGTGGAATAAGTATATTGAGAAGATGTCATAAGGACACAGCTGATTGACTTCCAGCTTGCCATTGTATAGAACTGGCAGGATATTGATAATGGTGGGAAAATGTGAGGAGTGGTATTGAACTGCAGGAGTAGATCATTAATATTTGTATTATAACAAATCACAATGTGAATAGAAAATGATCAGAATGGCTAAAATGATCTCTGCCATTTAGTGATTTTCTTAACTAAAGGATAGTGAATATAGCAGGGAAATTTGTTCAAAGCTTTTCTTGAACTCTGAAACATGAAGTGGCAAAGTGGTAATCTAAGGGAATTAAGTGCTAAAAAGCTGTAGTTTGGTGCAGTAGATGGCAAACTGCGGCTCGAGGGCCACATGTGGCTCTTTGGCCACTTGGGTGTAGCTCTTCCACAAAATACCACGGCCTGGGCGAGTTTATTTTGAGGAAGTGGGGTTAGAAGAAGTTTAAGTTAAAAAATTTGGCTCTCAAAAGAAATTTCAGTCGTTTTACTGTTAATATTTGGCTCTGTTGACTAATGAGTTTGCCGACCACTGGTTTAGTGGCCTTTTAAATCGCATTAATGTGAAATTTTTAATCCTTGGGAACACTTTAATCCCATAATCTGTCTTTGCTATCTTTTCACCTAATACTATTCTATAATAGGTAAATTTTATTAAATATCCAGCAATAGAACATTTTTACTTAATTTCAAATCATATGTCACACATTTACTTGAACACCTTCAGTATATTATTTTTGAGTATTTCATTAAATTAAACAACCTAAAAACTTTTTTCTTTCTTTTTTTTTTTTTAAGGTACAGCAGGGAAGAACTGGAAATTCTGAGAAGGAAGCAGCACTTCCATCTACAAAAGCTGAGTTTACTTCTCCTCCTTCTTTGTTCAAGAGTGGACTCCCGCCAAGCAGGTTAGTGAGATTATTATAACTCAGTTTATTGAAGGCATTGGTATCTTCTCCTTGTATTAGTGCTATATGAAAGATTAAAGCTCTGAATGTGCTACCAAAGAACTGAAAGCATTCTACTTTGTTTCAGTACAAAATGAATTCTTTTTAAAAAACTTATCTGGTTGCTGGTCCATCTAAAACAATATAAGTGAGAAGTAAAGTAAAGTACTATAGTTAATATGTGTGTATATAGACAAATTTATATTCAGGAGAGGTGGTGCTTAGTATCTATACTAATGAAAGGGTAATATGCTAATTAGATCAAACATCCATCTGGATGTCCTTCCAAAGAAAGCGGGGAAAGTGTTTTTTTTTTTTTTTTTTTTTTTTTTTTAATTCAAGAGAAAATGGGAAGAGAGGAATTAGAATGAGAAAATAGGGATAATTTTTTAAGGATTTTTTGTTTTTTTTGAGAGGGGGGCAGTATCTGGAGGGAAATATGGGGTCAGCAGAAAGCTTTTTTTCAAATGAAAGAAATTACAACATATTTGTACACTTAGAGCAGGGGTTGGCAAACCGTGGTTCGGGAGCCACATGCAGCTCTTTGGCCCCTTGAGTGTTCTAACGCCACTTCTTTAAAATAGACTTGCCCAGGTCGAAAACCGACTTTTGCGCATGGTCTACAAAGTTTCAATCACACTGTTTGTGCACGCCCGCACATATTTTGTGGAAGAGCCACACTCAAGGGGCCAAAGAGCTGCATGTGGCTCGTGAGCCACAGTTTGCTGACCACTGACTTAGAGGAATGAGTTACTAGAGAATGGACAGTTGTTAGAGCAGCGACCTTAAGGTCAGAGAGGATGGGATGTAGTGTGAAGTGGAGCGATTAGCCTTAAGAAGGAGCATGGGCTGGGACCGGTTTGGGTCAGTGGATAGAGTGTCGGCCTGCGGACTGAAAGGTCCCAGATTCGATTCTGGTAGGGGGCATGTACTTTGCTTGCGGGCATATCTCCAGTAGGGGGCGTGCAGGAGGCGGCTGATTAATGTCTCTCACCAATGTTTCTAACTTTCTATTCCTCTCCCTCCCTCTCTGTGAAAAAAATCAATAAAATATATTTTTTAAAAAAAGGACCATGGACAATTCACTCATAACAGAAGGGAAAATAGGATATGGTGAAGGCACTGGGTAGATAATGGTGATGAGAACAACTGAAAATTCTCTTGTTACTGCTTCAGTGTTTTCTCAGCAGCGAAAATACAGGCTTATCTGGTAAAAATGAGGATTTGTGGAAGGCGTGTTCAAAGTTTGAGAAGAGAAGAAGAAGTCTGATGTAGTCATTTGGAGGTGAATAAACTAGGGGAAAGGAGTAGGATTTCTAGACGGTATCTGTAGGGAAATGTGCAGTCAAGAGAGTACTTGATTTTCAAGATGGGAGAAATTACAGCATTATATTTGCTGGTAGGAATGAGTTAGTAAAGTGAAAAATGGATGACATGGGGGAAGAGATAAACATTTCCAGCTTTTCTTGAGGTTAATGGCCATGGGTTTATAGTAAGTCATCTTGCTCCAGTGTGTTTCTCTTGCCCTTGTTAGGTATTCATGAAGAGTAGCTACTGTTGGATTTTACAGAGGTTGAGTTTATATTGGGATAGGCAGGGACAAGCAAGGTGAGAGCGTACTTGAGGGAGGGAGTATCATGATGGACCATGGATCTAAGAAGAGATGGGAGACAGTGGTGGGTAAGGGACAGTATAAAGGAAATGAAAAAAATGATAGAAAAATTAACAGTTTTACTACTAAAAAAAAAAGGATAATTATCAACATAGTCTATAAAAACATACCTAGCATGTTAGTTTTGTATGTAAAGAATAAATACCCATTTTTAATTAGAAAAGTTTGTTTTCTGGTTTCTTCTTCTGTTTTCTGGTCAAAAGGATTTTAGTATTCATTCTCTAACTTTGTTATTTCTCTTATGTTTATTAATTGACATTTTATTTTAAAAAATGAGCTTTCCCATCTCCCACACTTATGTGTATCAGGAAAATGTATTCATTTTTATTTTATACATGAGAGAGAGCATGTATGTGGCTTTTTTGTATGTGTGGTAGATAAACTACATATATGATTCATATATACTGTAATTAATATTCATACTCAAATTGTTCCAGAGTTGGTCCCGGGGGGCCTCTTCAAACTAGGTCCTATTACCTGTTGATATGTCCCCTCCTCTTTGTTGAATTTTTTATTTTTATATTTTGGCATGACCAAATGTTCCAGGCTTATCTTGTAACTTCTCTACTCCTTCCCTGGGAGTAGCCATTTCTTAAAAGCACTCTCGTCCCTTTTAGTGGGAAATAGTCATTAGAAAACAACATTTTGCCCTGTTTATGCTCATTCCTACTGGGGTGTTCTTATTTCCAGATCATTTCAGCACCCAGAGCTAGAAAAAAAACCCAAGCAATTTCAATATGAAATTGCCATGTGTATATTCTACTTATAAGTTTTAATTATACAATCATTATCTTTTGTTTTTCAGTATTTAACACAAAAGTGTTTTACTTTTCTTTTCCTATTGCATTTGCCTTTTCCTGCAGTGAAAACCTAGTTTCCAACAACTTCAGTATTTCTCATTTGTTTTATTTTATAATACACACAAAATACATTAGAACATCTACACCTACCATTACAAAACTAAGAGTTCAAGATATCTTTGCAATTCTTTTTTTTAGATTGAGGGTATATAGTCAAAATATCGTGTTTGAAAGTTGCCTTCAGTGGGATTATATTAATCATTTAAAAATATAATTTGACCTATTGCTTCTGTTTGTATTCATTATAGCATTTCTTTTCCTTCATGCTTATTGACATGCTTGCTTTTTACATACATAAGACATTGAACATAGTTTCAAAGCAAGGCTATTCGAAGTATACTCAGATTTGTCACTCTTTCTCCTATTTCTTTCACTTCTGTCAATAATCAGTTTCATTTCATTTCATTTCTGGTTTATTCTTTGTGTTTTTATATATAAACAGATACATAAATATATATATTTTAGAATCTTTGAAAGAATACATGACTTTGAAATGAAATTTTATGAAATACTTAGTGTAGGTTTTTATGAAACATCAGTGTTACTGTTAACTTGTTAGTCTAACAATATTTATGCCTTATTAAATAATATAGGAGGAGGGAAGAATATGGGGAAAGAAATACCAAAATTTTGAATAAGATTTTGTGAAACTGCATAAATTAATGCTATCTATAACTAGAGGCCCCGTTGCACGAAGAGATTCGTGCAATAGGCCTTCCTTCCTTTAGCTTCTAGCACCGGTTTTCCTCCGGCACCCAGGCCCCAGGCCTTCGCTCCGGCTGGAGTCTGCCTCCTTTGCTGCAAACTCTGGCCAGAGTCTGCCACCTTCGTCTTTGCTGCAGACTCCAGCCAGAGTCTATTCTCTCTGTCCTCGCTAAAGACTCCCGCTGGAGTCTGCTGTCTTCGCTGCAGACTCAGGCAGGAGTCTCCTGTCTTCCATCTTCATCTTCACTGTAGACTCCAGAGTCTGCAGTCTTTGTCTTCTCTGCGGTCAGAGTGCCTCTCCTGTAGATCCCTTTGCCCCCCCCACCCATGCTCTCTTAGCAGGCGTCCTGCCCTACCTAGTAACTCTGCATCTGGAGCAGCTGGACAGCCGCCATTTTGTCCTTCTGATTTGCATATTCCCTCCTGATTGGCTGGTGGGCGTAGTAGAGTGATTATCAGTTTGCATGTTTCTCTTTTATTAGTATAGATAATAAAAGTGTAATATCCAAATAGACTGGACAGTCGAACGGCCTTCCAGATATCATTCTGGACATCCTTCTACACTAAGCCGCCGTGGCGGGGCTAAGGCAGAGACAGTTAGTGGTGATCAGGCAGGGAGGCAAGTGGTTAGGGGAGAGCAGACAGGCAGGCAGAGGTGGTTAGGGGTGATCAGGCAGGCAGGCAGAGTGGTTTAGGGGCAATCAGGCAGGCAGGTGAGCAGTTAGGGGCCAGTGGTCCCAGATTGCTAGAAGGATGTCTGACTTGTGGTTTAGGCCTGATCTACAGTGGGATTGTGCCTAAACTGGCAGTTGGACATCCCCCGAGGGGTCCCAGATTGTGAGAAGATGCAGGCCAGGCTGAGTGGACCTCCCTCCCTCCCTGCCATTGCACGAATTTTGTGCACTGGGCCTCTAGTTAATATATAAAACCCCAAAATTTATTTCTCAGGTACATGTTACAATCTGAAGAAAGCATTGGTTCTTTTCTGCATTTTCACATGGTACCATCTATGTTAAATACTTTAAAAAATATTCTAGAATTAACAAAATGTTGATGACATGTCTATATTTAAATACCGTTAGTTGTCTTAACCACAGCAATATTTTATGTGACTTGAAGAGAATGATACTATAGGAACATAATTAAGGATTTTAGAAAAATCGTGTTGGGAGGGGGGGGGGGGGGGCAGAACCAGGGAGGGATCAGAGGCAACAATATATAAGAAAAAACAACAGAAAATTTATCTCACCAGAAACAGCACCTCTTCTCAGTCTCAGACAAGTTCTGCCTCCAGAAAAGCCAATTCAAGCGTTGGGAAGTGGCAGGATCGATATGGGAGGTCCGAATCACCTGATCTAAGGTAAGGCTACTTATAAACATTGGATACTCTCTGATGTTTAGATTATCAGTGTGGTCTTATTGGTAAGATGATAAATTTCTATTAGACTATGCCACATTTTTACTTCCTGAGTTATGATTTTTTAGCCTAGTATTGAGGGCTAAGTTGCTTTATAAATAAGGCCTTACCACCTCATATAATGCTTCTCATTTCCCCAGTCTTTTTTTTTTTTAATTATCTTTTTGTTGAAAATATTATAAATATCATCCCCCTTTTCCCCTTCATTGACCCCCCTCTCCCCACATCTGCCTCCTGTAGCCCCTCTCATCCCCTCCCTGTCCTTCATCACACTATTGTCTATGTCTATGGGTTATGCATATATGCATATAAATCCTAGGGTTATCTTTCCCATCCCCTACTCCCCATGGAACCCTGATAGTAGATGCTCAATTAATGTTTTTCTCCCTCTTGCTGCAGGTTTAATTCTTTCTCATAATGCACCCTATTAAAAATCCATGGGTGCTTTTCACTGTTGGTTGGAGAAAATTTACTTTCTGAGTCAGTATTTAGGAGCTTTAAAATTGGACTCCACTGACTCTTTCCAATGTATATATCCTAACTTCAGTGCATGAATCTGCTAATAGGAAGTTGTCTGTCAGCTATCCTAGGAAATGCTATTTTCTTTATTGTCGCTATGCTTTTACTCATGATCCTCCCATTGTAAAATTTTGGTTTATGTTCTAAATCTTAAATTTACAGAGTCTACAGCCCTGGATGATATTGTAAACTCTCTGAGCCTGTAAAATGAAAATATTTTTTTTTAATTAAATCTTTATTATTCAGATTATTACACTTGTTTCTCTTTTTTCCCTTCCATAGCTCCCCTCCACCCGACTCCCACCCTTCCCTCTACCCTTACCTCCCTCCTGTTGACCTCATCCATAGGTGTATGATTTTCGTCCAGTCTCTCACTGTATACCCCTTACCCCTTACCCCCTGAGAATTATCAGTCCACTCCCTTTCTGTGCTCCTGATTCTATTCACCAGTTTATTCTGTTGATCAAATTTTTAATTCACTTAATTTTTTAAATTCACTTGTTGATAGATATGTATTTCTCGTTCATAATTTTTTGTCTTTTACCTTATTCTTCTTCCTCTTCTAAAAGTACCTTTCAGCATTTCATATAATACTGGTTTGGAGTTGATGAACTCCTTTAGCTTTTTCTTCTCTGTGAAGCTCTTTATCTGACCTTCAATTCTGCATGATAGCTTTGCTGGATAGAGTATTCTTGGTTGTAGGTTCTTGCTATTCATCACGTTGAGTATTTCTTGCCACTCCCATCTGGCCTGCATCATTTCTGTGGAGAAATCAGCTGAAAGTCGTATGGGTGCTCCCTTGTAGGTAATGAACTGTTTTTTTCTTGCTGCTTTTAATATTCTCTCTTTGTCTTTTGCTCTTAGTATTTTATTTATGATGTGTCTTGGTGTGGTCCTCTTTGGATTTCTTTTATATGGGGTTCTGTGTGCTTCCTGGACTTGTAAGTCTATTTCTTTTACCAGATGTAGGAAGTTTTCAGTCATTATTTCTTTAAAAAGGTTTTCAGTATCTTGCTCTCTCTCTTCCTCTGGCACCCCCACAATTCTGATGTTGGTACGCTTGAAGCTGTCCCAGAGGCTCCTTACATTATCTTCACATTTTTGGATTCTTTTCTCTTCTTGCTTTTCCAGTTGAATGTTTTCTGATCCTTTATATTTCAAATTTTTGACTTGATTCTTGCCTTCCTCTAGTCTGCTGTTAGGTCTCTGTATAATATTTTTTAATTCAGTCAGTGAATGTTTAATTTCTAGTTGGTCCTTTTTCATCTCTAGTTGGATCTTTTCCATCTCTAGTTGGTTCTTTTCCATCTCCAGTTGGTTCTTTTTCATCTCCTCTTGGGTCTCGCTAACTTTATCCAACTTTTCTAGAATATTCTTGAAAAACCTTATAAGCGTGGTTTTGAACTCTATATCCAGTCATTTGTTTTCCTCCATTTCTCTTGTTTGTGATCCATTCCCTTGTCTCGGTATTTTCACTGTGCCGGGAGAACTTCTGTGTTGGATTCAGCCTTATGATACCAGTCTTGCAGAACCGGAAAAGCCTCTCTGTTGAGCTTGGGATGGGTGGAATCTCAGGGCTTAAGGGACTGCCTTGCCTTCTAGTCAGCCCCACCCTCCACGGCCCCTGAGTCTCACATGACTGGGTAATCACTGAGCGGTCCCTGTGCGCACACGTGGTCTCTCGCAGTGCCTCTAGACTGCTGCCCCTGTGGCTCCCCTGCGCTCTGGCTCTATGAGAGTCTGGGTCCCCAGGGTTTCGCTCAAAACCAGGGTTTAGTGGAGTTAGAAGTGGCACCGTTAGGAGGGTCTGTCTCCCGCCCACTCCCAAAAGCCAGCGGCATAATCAGCAGTTGCTCCTCTGCACGCAGTGCCATGCGCGCCACCAGAATTCTGCTCTTTTGCGACTCCCCTAAATTTCTGTGCACTTCTCCCTTTTCACAGTCCAAACTCCCCCCGGATGAGTTTCGGCTGGATCTGAGGTTTAGTGTCGTAGGATAAGGGGTTCAATGCCGTTGAGAGTCCCCGTCTCCCTCCCGCCAGAGAAAGCCAGCCAGGTACTCCTGCACCCGTTCTCTCCACCCACGCGTCTCTGTACCTCAGCTTTTTTTCAGCTCCTCTGGGTCTCTGTGAGCCCCTCTCTTTCCTTCTAGTTGTAGAATTTCCACTCAGCCAGTTTTCCTGTGGTTCTGTATAATGTCCGTTCTGTCTTTTAGTTGTAGTTTTGAAATTGTTGTGCGAGGCAGCAGTGTAGGTGTTTACCTATGCCGCCATCTTGGATTCTCTGAAAATGGAAATATTAATGTGTATCGTAAGGGACATAGTGAGAAGCAAATATGTTAGGGTATGAAAGTGCAATGCTAACAGTAATAAGTCTGAGCAATTATACTTAACTTGACTTAGAAATGTAGACTAAGATATTTTTCTAATTTGCCCTTTGAAGTCTTAAACAATGATGGTATTGGGGGATGGGGAAAGTATTATGTTCTCGTTATAGAATTTTTAGTTTTCTTTCTGGTCAGCTTGATATTATGTGCTTTTAATTAGTTTCATTTACAGACTTTAAAAATGTAAATTATTATTAAATATCTTCGATTATAACATTTAAAAGAAAAGCAGAGAGAAGAAAGAAATATCAAAATTTTATTTTTTTGGCGGGAGGAACTTCATTATATATTCCTCATGAGTAATAGGAATTTCTAGTCAACTTTCTTTGATAGGATTTCTTGTTAGGAGAAAATAAGCTTAGACATTCTCAAAAATGGGTATTTGTCTTAAGGTCAAAAATCTTTTCAACTTTTTAAAGGCTATCTAAACTATAAATATAGTAGTTTGTGCAGATAGAAATATACAGGGTGGGGTAAAAGGTTTACAGTTGTGAGTATACAAAACTGAACTTATTCTTATATTATTATTTATTAATTATTATATTATTTTCATATAAGCAACTATAAACCTACTTTTGTCCCACCCTGTATTATCTAGACTCTTAGAATAGTATCAATTGCTTGTGTTGCTTTAACAGGTTATAGAATGAAAACTTGTATATCTTACTATTATTTTAAAAGTACCAATTGACTTTTGTTCAAATATATTATATACAATATTGATTAGTCTAATTTTTTGTTTTATTATTTATTTTTTATTAATAGATATTTAGAGGGAGAGAGAAAAAACAACAGCATTACTTCATTGTTCCACTTATTTATGCATTCATTGGATGTTTCTTGTATGTGCCCTGAGCAGGAATCTAACCCACAACCTTAGTGTATCAGGATGATTCTCTAACCAACTGAGTTAGCTGAGCAGGGCCTTCATCTTAGTTTATAAGACTAAAATTTTGCTTGAAGAAACGATGGAAATTTCAAGAGTTATTTTTAACAAAGAAAAGTTAGATCTGACAAGTGTGGAGTGGAATCTATAGTCTATGAATCTTTCTATTTTTAGTATTTCTGTGGAACCCAAAAGTTTATAGCAATGCTTATAGTATACTTTCTACATATAATGACTAATTACTTTATTATTATAGCACATAGCATATAATGAAACACTAGATTTATATTTAATCTGCTCAGTGATGTGGAAAAGCAATTTACTGACTGAAAAGGGCCAGACAATAAGAACTTTCATTTTTATCATGCTACTATTGGTAATGAACCAGCTATTTTTTGTATGTAAAGAATAACTATCTTCTTACACTTATAGCTATTTCATGACATAAAACAGGTTTGGATATTAGATTTGATTTTGTGCACATGTGAATTAAGGACTGTTCCCTCAAATCTCTAGGCCTCTGTTTCTACATTTGTAAAATGATCGAGCTCTAAGTTGTGTTATCTGGAAGGCCTTATTAATCCTGAAATTTTATTTTCTGGCTAGACCCTGGTTTACATGGAAAATGAGATCTGAGAGATTAGGGAATTGGGCCAAATTCATGGCTAATTAAGAGGCAAAGTCAGGGCTAGAGTTATATGTTTCAGCCTTCAGAATCTGCAGTTCAGGCAAGTTGACTCATAAGCAGAGACATAGAAATACTTTAAAAATCCATTATTTTTTATGTAATTTTAAACTTCACATTTGTCTCTTTTGCTAATATTACTTTAACATCTGGGAATCCTTTTATATCACTCATTTGGCTTAGAATTTTTTTACTTAAAATGGTTACTTTTTTTTTTAATATATTCTATTGATTTTTTACAGAGAGGAAGGGAGAGGGATAGAAAGTCAGAAACATCGATGAGAGAGAGACATCGATCAGCTGCCTCCTGCACGCCCCACACTGGAGATGTGCTGCAACCAAGGTACATGCCCCCGACTGGAATCGAACCTGGAACCGAACCTGGAACCTTTCAGTCCGCAGGCCGACACTCTATCCACTGAGCCAAACCGGTCTCAGCAAAACAGTTACTTTTGATATCGTAGGTTTTTCTTCAAATAAGATAGTTTACAGAGGAAATATTCTCAGATCTGAAAGTGATACATTGCAGTACTTAAACTATATAATCCACCTCCTACCCACCATAAAAAAGACACTTTGGAAACAAAATTATTCATTTTGATTTTGTGATTAGTTTCAGGGAATGTAGGTAGTAATAAATTTTAGGCTGTACTTTCCACGTGTTTTATGTTATTGAAAATTAAAAATAACATCTAAATAAAAGATAATTTTTTTTTCAATGGTACCCCCCCACACACACACACTCTTTCTTATGAGATAGAAAATGAGATTCCAGCTCTTAATTAATGTGGAGTATTTTTTGAAGTATTGCTTAAGTCTCTTTGTAAAGAGCAATGAAATAATGGTTGAGATCCTTTTCATAAGTTACTATTCAGTAAAACCTTAATATAATGGAATATGGGTGAGAGAAATATTGTTAAAGCTGAAGTCATAAAGTAGGTTTTCCAAACATGTATGTTAAAAAATTGACAGATTAGTTTACCTGTTTTTACTTAGGTAGACATGTTTGTATAATTGAAATTAAATATGTATGAAAAGTTTAGTTTTACAGAAAAGTTTTCTGTATGTATTACTATAATTTTAAGTTTATACTGGTCCAGTAAATGCGTGCATTCACCAGTCAATGAGTAAACAAATGCACACAGCTGGGATATAGCTTAGCGCAAAGCTGCTGCACAGAATCATGCCACGGGACAACAAAACCATTACCACCACGCAAGATAAGGCGTGATCATGTGCTAATCATGCTCCAAACATTGTTTCCAAGTGATTACCCTTGGATTTAAACATGTAGGTTAGTTGTAGAAATCTAATATTTATGTCAGCAAAATTGCTACAGTGTTTTTTCTAACATGGCCTATTTGCTAAAATTTGTTAAAAATAATGAATTAATAACAAAAAATAACCTATTAATTTAATTACTAATGTAGGCAAATCTTGCTTGAAAGCATTTTAAAATTAACCGGGTGTTAATTTTCACATATAACATATGGTCTAGAAATTTTGTTAAATCAGAAGTACATTGAATGGAGGTCCGCAAAGTGTCTCAGGCTTATGTCATTCTTGTTCTTGTATAAAACAGTATTTTTCAAAATTTGTTTGTTAGTGTTCTGCAAGCTAACTGTGTACATAACAGTGGCATTTTATTAGTGCAACTTTCTGTTATAAATTCAGATTTATAATTTGTAAAGCCAGTTAGTAAGAAATTGGCAATATGGGTGATTACCATACCTATCCTAATGTTCATTTTATTTCTTTGTTTTGTTTTCATTTCATAATATCAAATTCTGTATCCTAATTAGATACAGTTCCACCGTTGTTTTGTTAAGTTTGTCAATGCCAGTGCTTTTTAACTGATCCGGATTCTTGAAAGAGGAATAGTAAAACTGTTTTTTTAATGTAGAACCACTCAAATATTTAAATGTGCTTACATTCTTACAATAGACAAACATTAAACTTAGAGTGATAAAACTAGATGTTAAATGAACATTATATTTAAAAGAGACCTTTACATCTATTCTTACACCAGTTACTATTAAGTCTTAATGAAATAATGTACCGAAGAGATGCACCTGTACCTTTATAGCATTTGCTCACTCTGCATATTGCTATATTGTGCAACTTATAAGATTTTATTTGATGAGACGTATGAAGGCCTTGTTTTCATTTCACTGCAGAATATCTTTTCCTAGCAATGGTACATTAAAATGAAATTAAGCATAAATATGGTAGACAAAGGTTTATTCAATGCTCTGCACACAAATGAGCACACTTGACTATCCAATGAGCACATTTATGTCTTCCAGTGAGTTAAATTTTAGCATCTTTCACCTTTGTTTGTTTTTAATATAGCTTAAAAAAGAAACATTCAATAAATTCAGGCCCCAGAAAAATAGCATAGCAAATACTTCTTGTCTAAGAAGGGAAAAGTTTTGGAGTTGTTGAGCCTGAATCCTGGTGTTGGTACTTTACTGAACAAAAGAGCCTTTTCCCATATCTATAAAAATGAAACTAGCCGAGACCGGTTTGGCTCAGTGGATAAAGCCTCGGCCTAAGGACTGAAAGGTCCCAGGTTCAATTCCGGTCAAGGGCATGTACCTTGGTTGCGGGCACATCCCCCATGGGGGGTGTGCAGGAGGCAGCTGATCGATGTCTCTCTCTCTCATCGATGTTTCTAACTATCTGTCCCTCTCCCTTCCTCTCTGTAAAAAATCAATAAAATAAAATAAAAAATGAAACTAATTGGATGAATACCTTTCTTGCAACCTACTTGTGAATTAAAAACATTGGAAACTTGGTTCTTGAACTTAACTACTTCCCGAAGGCTGTTTAAAAAAGTGATTCATTCAGCCGAGACCTGTTTGGCTCAGTGGATAGAGCATCGGCTTGCGGACTGAGAGGTCCCAGGTTCGATTCTGGTCAGGGGCATGTACCTTGCTTGCGGGCACATCTCCACTGTGGGGCGTGCAAGAGGCAGCTGTTCGATGTCTCTCTCTCATCGATGTTTCTGACTTTCTATCTCTCTTCCTTACCCTCTGTAAAAAATCAATAAAATATATATATATATTTTTTAAAAAGTGATTCATTCAAAAACTGAATCATCTTTTTCCATTGAAAATAATGTAAAGTGAATTAATTCCAGACCCCTAAATGATTCCCTGTTTAATCTTATATACTGTACATGTCTATCTTTCCTTGGCTCTGATTTTGTCACTTAAAATTTCTGTTTTATCTCTGTAATCGGCTCTTCTACCCTTTCTGGTACATCAGAATTACCAAAACACTAGAGTCCCAATGCACGAAATTCCTGCACGGGTAGGGTCCCTAGGCCTGGCTGGCGATAAGGGCCAATCTGTGAGGCAACTTGCAGTGTGAGCAGGGGTCGGCACAGGTCCGCTCACCAGCCGGTCCCCACTTTGGTCACGGTCTCAGGGTGATGGGCAGGAGGACACTGGTACTTGCCTTGGTTGGCCTGGGACCTGTGGACTGGGATAGCTTCTGCATTGAGTGCCCCCTAGTGGTCAGTGCACATCATGGTGACCGGTCATTTGACCAGTCATTTTACCATTTGGTCGATTTGCATATTAGGTTTTTATTATGTAGGATATAATTTTAATTTAATTATATTATAGCATCAGAGTTGTTTTCATTTTCATCTGTGCCAGAAGGAAAGGTATAGTCTCTTGAGAACATTCACTGCCTATATTACACTGTAGACTAATGAAACTAGATCTCATGTAATTAGTTTCTTTCAGCTTTGTGTACTGTATGATTGAGTCCTGTAAAAGGAAGATAATTTTGATAGCTATATTAGCTATCTGCCCTACTGATCAAATTTTTGAGCTCAGTTAAACTTGTGCAGTGTGGAAAACCAAGTTATAGAGGATCCTTATTATGAAACTCTACTACATCTTTTATTTATTGAAATAAAAAGTCCTACATCAAAAACTTACAAAATAATAGGGTTGAATACTTTTTTCCAAAAGCATCAGAATAACATTAAATTGTTTAATTACTCATCTGTATTATGTACTCTAGTACTTTAGTACATGCTTATGTATCTTTCATAAAATGTTTCCAAATAAAATGGTAAACTTCACATTTCTGATTAAGGTAAAGAAATTTGTATTTAACGATGCCTGACTGGAGCAAGCAGGTCACTGTTAGATTCTGATCAGGGCACAATCCCCAGTAGGGGTCATGCAGGAGTCAGCTTATCAGAGATTCTCTTTCATCATTGATATTTCTTTATTTCCTCTCTGAAATAAATAAATATATATGTTTTAAAATGCCTGGGCAAGGAAGTGTTATTTTTATAGAAATGTAAGGAATTAAACATGGACTTCCTCTAGAGATATGTATTTGTTAAGTTTAGTTTCTCATTTGTATATTTTTAGAAGTATATTATTTGCCATTGTGAATCTCTAGTAATGAACTAATCCATTTAAAGCTGAAAAAAAAATAGACTTTTCTGATCATATATAAAATAAACTGTAAGAGATATAGTACTCCTATATGCAGTAGAGGTTTTGAAAGCAGAAGTTCTTCAAAATCCATGGTGAAAGATGATAGAAATATTTCTCCCTGGCACATAATTAGAATACATAATCTAAATTTAATTTTTGCTACATTTTTTAAAATAAATCGTTATTGTTCAGATTATTACATTTGTTTCTCTCTCCTTCCCCATCCCCTCCCCATAGCTCCCCTCCCCTCGGCTCCCACCCCTTCCTCTACCTTTACCTCCCCCTGCATTGTCCTCATCCATAGGTATATGATTTTTGTCCAGTCTCTCTTCTGAACCGCTCTCATCCCTTTCCCCCTGAGAACTCTCAGTCCATCCCTTTTTATGCCCCTGATTTTATTATATTCACCAGTTTATTCTGTTCATTAGATTTTTTATTCACTTGAGTTTTAGATTCACTTGTTGATAGATACGTATTTGTTGTTCATAATTTTTATCTTTACCTTTTTTCTTCTTCCTGTTCTTAAAGAGTACCTTTCAGCATTTCATATAATACTGGTTTGGTGTTGATGAACTCCTTTAGCTTTTTCTTAATCTGTGAAGCTCTTTATCTACCCTTCAATTCTGAATGATAGCTTTGCTGGGTAGAGTAATCTTGGTTGAATATTTCTTGCCACTCCCATCTGGCCTGCATAGTTTCTGTAGAGAAACCAATTGACAATCGTATGGGTGCTCCCTTGTAGGTAATTAACTATTTTTCTCTTGCTGCTTTTAATATTCTCTCTTTGTCTTTTGCTCTTGATATTTTAATTATGGTGTCTCTTGGTGTGGTCCTCTTTGGATTCCTTTTATTTGGGGTTCTGTGTGCTTCCTGGACTTGTAAGTCTATTTCACCAGTTGTGGGAAGTTTTCAGTCATTATTTCTTCAAATAGGTTTTCAGTATCTTGCTCTCTCTCTCTTCTTCTGGCACACCCACAATTCTGATGTTGGTACGCTTGAAGTTGTCCCAGAGGCTCCTTACACTATCTTCACATTTTTGGATTCTTTTTTTCATTTTGCTTTTCCAGTTGACGGTTTTCTGCTTCTTTGTATTTCAGACTTTTAACTTGATTCTTGCCTTCCTCTAGTCTGCTGTTAGGTCTTTGTATAATAATTTTTTATTTCAGTCAGTGTATGTTTAATTTCTAATTGGTCCTTTTTCATCTCCTCTTGGGTCTTGCTAAATTTATTCATCTTTTCTAGGAAATTCTTGAAAAACTTATAACTGTGGTTTTGAACTCTATATCCAGTTGTTTGTTTTCCTCCATTTCTTTTGTTTGTGATCTGTTCCTTTGTCTCCGCATTTTCACTATATTGGAGAACTTCTGTGCTGGAGTTAGCCTTATGATACAAGACTTGCAAAACTGCCAAAGCCTCTCTGTTGAGCTTGGCTGGTGTGGAGTCTCAAGGCTAAGCAGACAGCCTTGGATTCCAGTCAGCCCCGCCCTATGCGGCCCCTGGGTCTGAAGTGTCTCTTGGTAATTGCTGCAGCCCTCTGAGTGCACACGTGTGTGTGCCTCTAGACCTCCGTCTTTCCAGTTCCCTTGCACTCTGGGACCCATGTGAGTCTGGGTCCCCAGTGTTTCACCTGAAACTGGCGTTCAGTGCAGTCTGAAGTGGCGCAGTTGGGAGGTTCTGTCTCCTGCCCAGTAGAGAAAGCCAGCGGCACAATCAGCAGTCAGTCCTCTGCGCACATTGGTGTGCGCGCCCCCAGACTTTTACGGCTCCCCTAAATTTTCATGCACCCTCCCTTTTCACAGTCCAGACTCCTCCTGAATGAGTCTTGCCCGGAAATGCGGTTCAGTGCAGTAGGATAAGGGGTTCAGTGCAGTCTGAAGTCTCTGTCTCCCTCCTGCCAGTGGAAGCCAGCCAGGCACTCTGCCGCCCCACTCTCTCCATGCGTGTGTTCATATCTCAGCTTTTTGCAGCTCTTCTGAGTCTCTGTGAGCCCTTCTCTGTCCTTCTAGTTGTAGAATTTCCACTTAGCCAGCTTTCCTGTGGTTCTGGATGATTTCTGTTCTTTTAGTTGTAGTTTTGAAATTGTTGTGTGAGGCAGCAGTTTAGGTGTTCAGCTATGCTGCCATCTTGGTTTCTCTCCTAATTTTTGCTACTTTTAACAGTTTGGAAAATTTACAATCAAATTGCAAATTCAAACAAATTTATGAGAATTTTTCTTGATTGGAATAAATTTTAAAAGAGAGAGAGGGGGAGAATCCAGCATTTGAGAGTAGAAAGGTTATAAAAAAGGAAATTATAGAAGTGAAGATTTTACAGGGAAGTTTATGTAGCAGTAAATTGTGAGAGAAATCCTGGCCTCAGAATATGCACCTGTTAGGATGTGTGAATGTGAGTTGTGTGCATATATCTTTAATAGGAAGTTTATAATGGGCATATCTTCATAATTCTTTTAAGTTTGGGGGAAGAAATTTGACAATATTTATGTTAAAGATATTTTTCTAATGCATTTATGCTAGGTTAGTTTCCCAGCTTATTGTAGTATATAAGTTAAGTAAAATCATTCTTGGTCTTTGAGTTCATGAGGGTACCTAGGAAATCAATGATAAAGGCATAAAATCAGAAAGACTCGAACTTTTAAAAAGAATTTTATTAAAAGTATAGAGAAAAGATGATAAGTGGGAGTTCACTATATAGTTGAAGACATTTCAAATGTCATGATACATTTTTTGTAGGACTATTTTGTTCTTGTGAACATAAAATTATGGGGCTTTTCAAGCTTTACTTGAGACAACTTTATGCCAATTCTTTATTTTCCAGAAGTCTTGTATTTCTCAAAAGCCAGTTATTTTTCTGGAAGGCAGGATGACTCAAGGGAAGGGTCTGTCTGTGCGCTTTGGAATCAGACAAAAGTTTGAAAAAGTTAGTTTTGCCATTTAAATGTTGCTGCGATCAGTGATATTACTCTGGGCCCTAGCTTTCAAATATCTCACAAGAACACAATAGTTTTTTAAGTTGAGGATTATTGTAAAGTTTAGGCAAAATAAATACCATGTAACAAATGGTAGCTGCTGTTTTTAGTCATTTAGGAACCTAACCTGGTCATTGTGAAGGGATATATGATACTTTGATGGTTCTAACTTCGTAAGTTTCGTTTTTTTTTCTTTTTGATTAACCCTCACCCGATGATATTTTCCCATTGATTTTTAGAGAGAGTAGATGGGAGTGGGAGAGACAGAGAGAAGCATCGATGTGAGAGGGACACATCAATTGGTTGCCTCTGCATGCACCCCGGCCAGGGCCTGGGGCTGGAGCCTGCAATCGAGGTATGTGTCCTTGTCTGGAACCAAACCTGGAACCCTTTAGTCTGCAGGTTGACGCTCTACCCACTGAGCCACACCAGCAAGACCTACTTTTATAAACTTTTAAAGGTAGAATTGTTCATTACAAATACAGATGAAGAGAAATTCATCTAACTTTCATTAATTTTCATTGACTATTCCTGCAAGTTATTTCTGTGTCTGAAGCATATATACATCTATGAATTCCTTAACTATACTAAATGGCTTTTAACATTTAATTTTTTTTTTAACTTATGAGAATTACTTGTTGAATTTACAGCATTTTGTGGTAGACAATTTTCCATCTACTCATATATTTTAATGGATTGTAAATACAATTGGAGATGTGGCAGACATGGGTTTTTCTCTCTAAAGGCAAGTTATCAGAAATGTGAAACTGATTTGCTTTTTGTCTTTCTAATGTTCAGAATAAGTCACTAAGGAAGATATTCTGTGTGTGTCAAAATAAGTATTTTTTTTCAGGCCCTTTTCAGGAATTTCTAAAAGTTTCTGTAATAGAACTGTGTTTATGTGGTATAATTATAGTGGCACAAAATTTTTATTTCCATTTGTTTAGCATTTATTACCTGATTCAATTCCACAAGGATAAATTCAGTTGAATACTATTAAAAAATAGTGTATATAGAAGAAAACCTATAAAAATATTTAAATCTGCCATCATCATTAGATATGTTGGCATAAGTTTATTAATAAGATTGTGTTTATGACAGCAGATTAGGGAAATCCAATTCAGTGAAGCGTTTTGTTTTTAGTATGTATTGTAAGCTGATTTTATTTTAAAGTACATTGCAAAGGGTTTTAGATTTATTTCTCGCTTGATATTTGGTTATTTTTAACCATCTAGATGAAAGTGAATTGATTGAATTTTTATGTTACAGGAGATTACCTGGGTCAATTGATGTTATTGGTCAGACTATAACCATCAGCCGAGTTGAAGGAAGGCGACGGGCCAATGAAAACAGCAACATACAGGTTTAGTACTTTATTATATTTTTAGCTGAAAAATTATATGCATGTTCTAATTTAATTTATCCTATATAATAAAGAGGTCATATGCAAGTTGACCATCATGGCCTCGCACATGATGGCTGCCCTATGTGGTTATAAGATGGCCAATCCCATGTGGTCAGAAGATGTCTGCCCCAAGATGGCCGTCAGGGGAGGGCAGTTGTAGGTGACTGGGCCAGCAGAGGAGGGCAGTTAAGGGCGACCAGGCCTGCAGGGGAGAGAGGGCAGTTAGGGGCAACCAGGCCTGCAGGGGAGGGAGGGCAGTTGGGAGTGAGTAGGCCTGCAGGAGAGGGCATTCAGGGGCGACCAGGTCTGCAGAGGAGGGTAGTTGGGGGCTACCAGGCCAGCAGAGGAGAAGTTTATGTGTCAATCAGGCTAGCAGGGGAGTGGTTAGAAGGTGATTAGGCTGGCAGGCAGAAGCGGTTGGTTAGGAGCAATCAGGAAGGCAGGCAGGTGAGCAGTTGGGAGCCAGCATTCCCAGATTGTGAGAGGAATGTCCCAGATTGAAGAAGGTGCAGGTTGGGCTGAGGGACCAAAACCCCCCCCCCCCAGTGTACTAATTTCATGCACGGAGCCTCTAGTTCAATATATATTCATAGTGCTATGCTATGTTTTGGGTGCACAAAGAGATTTAAAGTATGGAGTCAGTCACTTTTATTATAGAAGCTGATCTTTATAACATTTGGGGCTTTTTTTTTAGTAAGAAATTTTTTATTGTTATAAACATAATGTATGGCTTCATTGGACAAAAAGAGGAAAATATGGGCAAAGTAAAGAAAATAAAGTCACTCATAATTCTATGTAAATAATCTTAACATTCTGATACATCTCTTCCTTTGTCACTAAGCAAGATTGAGATACTATTATATTTTTTGTATCCTTTTTTTTTAAAGTATCATTTGCATTTTCTCATTCTTAAAGCTATAACTTAAAAATCTCTTTATGATAACTTAATGGATATATCATTTATTTAATGTGGTTTTTCTCAGGGAAAACAAATTTGTAAGCCTGTTGTTCTCAAGTGAAAGAATGAAAGGGGAAGAGTAACTGGGATAATTCAAGTTAAAACTTTAGCAACTGAAACTTTCAGCTATTAGCTTGACCACATTTTTTGATTAATTATTTCCTTTTCCTAAATGGATTTTTGGGGTGACATTAGTTAATAAAATTATATTGGTTTCAGGTGTACCATTCTATAATTTATCATTTGTATATTGTGTTCACTATTCCATGTCAAGTCTCCTTTCATCACCATTTATACCTCCCCATTATCCTCTTCTTCCTCCCCCCACCTCTTTCCCTCTGGTAATCACCATATTGTTATCTGTGTTTATAAGGTGTTTTATTCTTAACCCTTTCACCTTTTTCACCCGGCCCCTTCAACCTCCTCCCTCTGATAGCTGTCAGTCTGTTCTCTATCTATGAGTCTGTTTCTATTTTGTTTTAGTTATTTTTTTGTGTGAGTACTTTAAAAGTGTACAAAGTGTTTTGATTTTTGTTATCCTAATATATAAAAAGCCAGGGGCTGTCACAACTGAAACAACTGGATGGATGACTGAACAGCAAGCTGCTTGGGGTGACCAGGCTGGCAGGGGAGTTAGTGAGGGAAAACCAAATGGCTGACCAGCAGGCTGTGTGGGGCAACCAGGCCGGCAGGGGGATTAGTGAGGGATGACAAAATGAACAGCAGGCTGCATGGGATGAACAGGGTAGAAGGGGGGGCAGTTGGGGGCAACCAGGTCGCGGTGGGGAGGGGGCAGTAAGGGGCGACCAGGCTGTTAGGGGGAGGCAGTTGGGGGCGACCAGGCCAGCATAGGGGGGGCAGTTGAGGGTGACCAGGTTGGCAGGAGGAGGAGGACAGTTAGGGGCGGTCAGGCAGGCAGGCAGGTGAGCAGTTAAGTGCCAGTGGTCCCAATTTGAGAGGAATGTCCGACCGGCAGTTGGACATCCCCTGAAGGATCCTGGATTGGAGAGGATGTGGACTAGGCTGAGGGGATCTCCTCACGTTATGAATTTTGTGCACTGGGCCTCTGGTCTTTAGTAAATTAATCATGTAAAATGTTCTTTTTAGCATCTTTAAAGGGGCACAAAGAGATTTCTAAAATGATGATAGTCCTCACTTTCTCCCACCATCAAAATGCTATAATTTCTTAAAATTTCTTCTCATCATTAAAAAAATGAACATCATTATGTGCCTTACAAAAATTACTGTGCATAAATGGTAAAAAAAGTTAATGAAAGAAAGGATTATATGTTTAAATTATATGCTTTGTTAGCAAGAATTTGAGAAATATAAGCTAAATATATATTATGTTGCCCGTTTCTGCTGTTTCTTAAACTTCTTTGTGAGTTATTTCCTTGGGAGCTTATCAAAAATCCAAATTCTTTGGTGCAAATCTCCTGTAGATTTGCTGCCCGTCCCTTACTTGTTTATACATACCAGTATTTTGTTATCACTTTTACTTTTCAGGTATTAACCCTTGTTCTTAAAGTTACAAGGGTCACATCAAATAGTCATTTATATATTTGGCTGCCTCTTGCATCTTGTTGCATGCTTTACAGTCTCTTACTTTGCAACCTGGTGATGACAGGACCTGTTGGAATGAATATCTGGTTCTGCTGCCATGTTACTATCTTTTTTTAAATCTTCATTGTTGAAAGTATTACAGATGTCCGCCTTTCTTCCCCACTGTTCCATTCCATCCCCCTTTCTCTCCCTCCCCCCTTCCCCACCTATTGAACTATTGTCTGTGTCCATGGGTTATGCATGGGTTCTGTGATTAATCTCTTCCACACACATCCCTCCCCCTCCCCTGCAAATTCCTCATGCCATGTTACTTTCTTAATGCTAATATGTGGGACTAATGAATACATTGCCTTAAGTTTTGTTTGTTTTTTACATCTTTATTTATTAAAGGAAGGGAAATGGATAGAGTTAGAAACATCACTGATGAGAGAGAATCACTGATCTGCCTCCTATACTCCCCCCTACTGGGGATCAAGCCTGCAAACCAGGCATGTGCCCTTGGCTGAAATCGAACCTAGGACCCTTAAGTTCACAGGCCTATGCTCTAGCCACTGAGCAAAACTGGCTAAGGTTCTTAATTTGAATACTTTAACTTTGATTGGGTAACAAAGATAATCTTTATTACATTATATTTATAAAGTATTTAATTGTCTCTTGTTTAGAATGTTTTATCAATTATGTTGTATTCAGAAGTCTTTTTGTAATGATGTCAGTTGTTTTTCCTGGGCTTTAAGTATGTGTGTGAGAGTATATACTGACGTCTGTTTACATACATACACATCACACAGAAAATTACTCTCCTCAAAATATGTGCATGAGAATAAAGCTTTTTACTTTGATTCTTAGATTAAATGAAATTAACTTGCTTGAGTTTAATTGCAGGTAAGAATGTTTATTTTTTAAAAATAAACTATGCTCTAATTTTAGGTCCTTTCTGAAAGATCTGCTACTGAAGTAGACAACAATTTTAGCAAACCACCTCCATTTTTCCCTCCAGGAGCTCCTCCTACCCACCTTCCACCTCCTCCATTTCTTCCACCTCCTCCAACTGTCAGCACTGCTCCACCTTTGATTCCACCACCAGGTAAATAGTACATAAGACATTTGGTTTTGGAAAAAAAAGTAACAAGTAAATAACGCATGAATGTTTCTTTTATTTTGAATTTAACAATTGAAATGTATATATTTGAAAATAACATCTTCATTGATGGCATTACATTAGAAGTAGTAGATTATGAAATTATATTGTCTTCAGTAGATTTATACTGAAACATATATATGTGTCAGCATAGCAGAGACAGTATACAGGAATTGAGGAGAGTGTAATGATCCAAAAATATCATATTCCCCAAACAAAAGCTTCTAATTAAATATTTATAAGTGCATATTGAATTATAAACAGTGTTTTAAAAATATTTTTTAAAGATGCCTTTAGAATTGGGATAGGTTAGAAAAATTATATCCCATGAAGAGATTTTTGAAATGAAAGTCTCGGTCTAGTTGTCTTTATACTGGTTTCCTTTTAGGAGACTACTTCTGGATGCTAGGTACCTGGTATTTATTTCTTTTAAGTGAGACAGAAAATTAATGTAAATTTTTATTATACTTGTAGCCACTTTTGATTATTTATTAAAAACTAGATTAGTGTCAGTATAAATATTACAACTAATCCCCAAAATTTATACTTTCAACCTTTCATTCAGTGGCCTTTATTTTATTCCCAATAAGCTTTTAATATTTACCCCCTTAACCAATTTTTAATGAAACTAGCAAGATAGATTTAGATAATTACTTTTTTCCTAGGGAGAATGCCTAGAAAAGGGGTAAATATTAGCTATTGTTCCTAATTAAAATGTATACTACATGTTAAGATTGTAGTATGTGTCAGTTTATATTTAAGAGTCGTGACCACTCAACTCACTTCACATTTATAAGAGAGCTGTCTTTGTTTTAAGGTGCCAGTTATGATCAGAACATGGTAATCATAGGCCTCTAAATGTTAGTTATCACATCAGCCCTAAAGCCACTTTTGGTTTCCTTCATTGTCACCTCTACCTTCAAAGGATTAAAAATTATGAAAAATTACTGTCTATAGAGAATCATATATTCTTAAAGGAGAAAACTAGATAAGGATAGAGTCCCTTACTCAAGGCAACATTATTTCTAAAGTTCAGTTAATTCTTGGTCCAACGAGAGAGAGACAGAGGGGGTGGGGTGGGAGGAGAGATCTAGCATAAGTACTAGATTGCTTTATAATTATATTTATTAAACTTTACTAGGTACTAAATTTAGAAGGATTTTCTTATTTACTAAATAGTATATCCCCCTTTTATATAGTTCAATACTAGCTGTTTATTAAGGTGAGAGAGTATTGATATGTATTAATGATGAAAAAATAAATATCTAATTGGTATAAGAATATTTAGTAGCTCGGGGAGATATTGCTGATAGGCACTGGAATTTTCTGAAAGTAGGCTTATTTCAAAATGATACCTTCCATTTTTTGCAATATAATCTCTTTAAAGGACAATAAATCTTTGAATAATGTTCATGTCTATGGAATTCTATAACAGATTATTTTTGTTGCATAAACTATATATTTAATGTTAATTTTTAGGTACGTGTTTTCCATATTTTAAATACTTATCCAGATTTCCTTTGATACTTATTTTTAGATTATACTTCCGTATGTCCTATCACATTTAAGGAATACAAATATACATAAATTCTAATGCTGGTTTAAGCAATACCTAACTGTTGTATATTTGCTGGATTGAGGTGAGAGAAGATAACCAATTCATACAAAAACCCAAATATTTGTGTAAGTGGAGGCTAACTGAAATAGCTCTCATTTTCATTAGATTGTGAGCTGCTGCAGAAAGTGTTTTACCACAGTGCTAATTACAGATATCTTGTATGTATTTAAAATTTTTTAAATATATTAGTTAGAAATTGATTGAGTTAGAAACATATTTATGTAACTGTAATATGGGGATTTTCAGATTTATAGTTGGTACGGTCACATAGGCAGTTACCAATCAGAATGGGCACTGGCTTTAAATAACATAGCTGCATAGATACATAATAGTAGGTTTTGCTTAAAGATACATTTTGGCATCATTTGCCAAAGAACTAGGTATATTCTATTCAGTTTGCTGTCATTTATATCACCGTAAGAACCATATGCACCTAGCCTACAGGTATGGCTCTGTGGTTGAGCATCTCCCTATGTACCAAGAAGTAACTAATTCAATTCCTGGTTAGGGCACATGTCCAGGTTGTGGGCTGGATCCCCAGCAGAGGATGTACAAGAAGCAGCCAATTAATGTTTCTCTCTTATCAATGTTTCTCTAAAAACAAAGCAAAACAAAAAAGAATCATATGCAGCTAATGAAAGAAATCACTGTGGCTCAGGAGTCTTTAAAGCATTGCCTTAATAAGTAAGCTCCAGTTTTCCAGTAGAAACCCTCGGTTTTCTTTGTGCTTTGCTGAGAAATACTAAAAGGCAAAAAAATCTTTTGAAAATTTAAACATATTTTAATTTTGTCTTTTGTTAGCTTTCAAATGCATAAGTCTTTAAAACTATAGTCATATATATGATGGGACAAATGAGTAATAATATATTGAGCCCATATTTTGGGGTGTTAACAAATTCTTTCATAAATAATGATATCCATATTTGCCTGGAATAATCCTACTTTATACCTTTTATCCTTGCATGATTATTATTCACTCACAAGTGCCCTATTTTGGAGGTTAAAATTTTTAGTCAACTCTATAGTTGTTTCATAGCATAAGTAGATAGTTACTCCTTAGCAGTGAAGAGGTGTGGTAGACAATGCTCGTTCAAGGGACATTTACTGTCAGATAGTTCACAGGAGAGGAGAGGTATGTTGCCTCCTCTTCTCAAACACACATTTACAAACATGCATGAAACCTTAGGAACAGAGAGAACTAGGTATTTCTGGCCACAATAGATTAGTATGAAAAGTAGAGAAGACTTTGTATTGGGCAACAGAATAAACATTTAAGGGACATGTTGAGACTTTTGGAATTTTTAAAAGGGAAAATATTTAATCTGGTTCCTTGTTGCCAAGCTAACAGCTTGAAAACAAACTGATTATTCAAGATCTTCCTTAATTTTCAGAAAATCTATTTTCAATTTCTAGTGAACCAGAGCTATTGTGTTAGTGTGATTTCATGCATTGGTTGAGTAATAATATAAATAATAGCTAATACTTACTGAATGCTTACTATGAAAACGTTGTTCTGAGCATATTTCTTATATTAACTCAATTTTATTCTTGATATTATCTGGAATAGATATTCTAATTTTACAGATGAGGCTCAGGTTGTTTAAGTAATAGCTATAAAAGTAGCAGAACCAGAATTCTAATCCAGGCAATTTTGCTTGAAAGCCTATTTTACTAACAATGTTGAAATGAATCATTCATTACCTGTGTCAGGAAGGCTATATTATTGGGTTATGTGTACTTACCCCAATAACATGTCTTAAAAGCCTTTTCTTTCTAAGTATTTCCTTGATGTTGAAGTGCATGCATATATACATATCTGTGGGTAAAGAAGGTTGTAAAGAACAGGAATCAGAATTAAAAAAAAAAAAATCCTGCTCACTGAAGTATTCCTATTTGCCTGATTTGTGTTAAGAAGTCTGTTTACTTAATAAACTAGTTCTGATATACTTGTTTATTACAAGAAAATTTGTAAAATTGAAAGGCTTGATATTATAGAGTAGTTGATTTTTATTTTTTTGATTGTGGTAAAATATATATAACAAAATATTTATGATTTTATCCATTTTGTAAATGTATAATTCATTGATATTAAATACATTCATAGGGTTGTGTAACCATTACTAGGATCTGCACTTAAAACTTTCATCATCTATAACAAAAACTATGTACTACTCATGAAACAACAACCCCTTCCTACTTACCCCAACTAGCTCCTGGTTGCCTCCTTTTTTTCTTTCTTATGAATTTGCCTATTCTAGGTACTTCATATAAGTGGCATCATTCCATATTTGTTTGTGTCTGGCTTACTAGTTTTTAAAATAAAATAACCTTAATGATTATAAACATACTTTTAATAACTATGTTCAACCTATTACATTTAATGGTAGACTTTTAATGTAGGCTTTTAAATGTTTATTTTAGTGTCATTTTTTATCTTCATTTTTTAATAATGGAATTTATTGACACAAGGCATATATGGTATAATTAATTTCTTGTTACATCAGTCAGTATTAAGGGTCACGTGATTGTGGTTTTACTTGTTTTGGAACGGTTGAAATCTAGCTAAGGAGTTGAATTCTACATTGAAGAAGGCTATTTGTTTTACTGAGATGTACCCTATAGTCTGGACCTCAGACAAGTTATCCCTGCTCTTAAAGCCAGATATAAGGTTTAGCTATTTACCTAGATTTCAATATGTGTAAGATCCTGGAATTTAAAAGGAATTAGATTTCTTCTTAAAAGATTGTCAAGTAGGTCAGTGTCTTATATTACTCATCTAGTACTATAAATGATATGAACTTAAAAGTCTTGTTTACTTCTTAAATATCTTAATTCTGAGGTTAGTGATGACAGATGGGGTTTGGAAGAAAAGCAGCTTACATCACAGAAGTCTCTGCATTTCTTCCAAGACCTACCAGGTCTTTAGATTACTTTTCTGTTAGCAGTATGGTTCTAGCACAGTGACTTGACTCTCGGTCCTTGTGGTCACAGACTCCTTTATATTTTTAAAAATTACTGCAGACCCCAAAGAGCTTCTATTTATGCGTGTTACATAAATAAAGTGTATTAGATATTAATTGAGGAGTTAAAATATTATATTTAAAATATTTATTTAAAAAATAGAATGTACCTATTATATTTTCTTGAAAAGTAATTATTTTTCCAGAGCAACAAAAAACACTTAGTGCAAAGAGTGGCATTGTTTTACCCTTCTGCAGTCTCTTTATTGTGTGCCTTAATAGAAAACTGGATTTTTCATTTGTTCCTGCATTGAATCTATTGTGATTTCACATGTCACTTACATAACCTCTGGAAAATGTCATTGTAAACTTGTAAGAGAATGAGGGTGAAAATGGCAAATGTTATATTAGTATTTTAGTTTTTGGCCTTGCAAATTCCTTGAAGGGACTTAGCGACCCCCAGGTTACGTTTCGAGAAATGCTGCTTTAGCAGAAAATTGACCTATATTGGATGAGTATTATGAACATGTTTGAGGAAGTACAGTTTTGTCTCTTTAATGGATAAGCCATTTCATGAATATAACATTAATTAAGCTGTTATAGTTCATGAAGATTTTTGGTTTTACACAGCAAATCTGCTTATTAATTGATGCTAGTTACCAAAAATGTAAGCATTTCAACAATGTCTTTTACAGAAGTATTTTGCAAAAGAATTCTTTGAGGTTTTTGAGAGCTATACTCATTTTCTCTTACGTTTTATTTTCCTGTGGGTTAAAGAAACTTAACAGTCTATTGTGTTTTTAATATACTGAAACTCGGGACTAATACTAATTACCTATAATAAGTAGTATATTCTGGCACAATTAAAAATTTACTTAAATGTAAGTTTAATAGAATTAAAAGCTTCTTCTGAATGGTGATTTTTAGGATGTTTATTTTTGAATGTCTTCTTTACCATGGATGCTGACTTTATGTATTATTTTAATAACATGCTGTATTTTGTATAATTTAATTTAATATTGGCCTCTTATTTGTTTGATTCTTCCAATCATTTTGTAGTTATATATGAGCTAATAGAGATTAGTTCCTTTAAAAGATTTTTTGTAAAAATATTGAAATTTCTATTATATGTTTTTGTTTGTTTAATAGAATTTTAATTTCTTATAGCTTGTAGATTATTTTATAAACTGGGGGATTAAGAGATCTTAATAAGGATAAAATAGTTCATTTCATTTATAGTTACCATAAATCATCTTTACCTTTTAGGTATAAAATATTCTGGTAACTTTGTTACTTTGTTTTATAACCATAGCACTTTCTAACACATTTTTTTCTTTAAAATTATTTCTGTTGTTTGTATCTTACAATTAATTGTTTCACCTTAATTATTAAAAAATAGTTTTACAGTATTCTGTATCCTATACTTGTTTTAAAAAGAGTAAATGATAAATGATATATGTGTATATAATTTTAGGAATACTGGTACATAGAAAAAAGCGTGTTGTGGAAGGTGATATTTAATGATTTTTATAAATCTTGACTTTATACTCAATTTTTATGTAGAGATTTATGTATGAGCTTGATAAATTTGAAGTAGAAATCATTGAGACTTAAGGGAAGTAATCAGGTTTTTATTCGGAACTTAATAGTGCTGTTGAAATTTGGAAATTATCTGAGAAATAGGAACCAGAAAATTGGAAATTACCAGTGAGGATCTTTCACATAATTTGCCATGCGTTTTTTTTTTTTAATTTGAACTTAATAGAGAAAAATGATAGGTAGTTATTATATAATATATTATATAACCAATATTAGAGCTATATTGGTTAGCTATTGCTACATAATAAATTATTTCAGAACATAGTGGCTTAAAATAATGATATATTTATTATTGAACAGCCTTTTTGGTGATAGGGATGCCGGGACAGCTTAGCTGGGTCCTCTCTTCAAGGTCTTTTACAGACTTTGAGTTGGTTATTTGATAGGCTTGATTGACAAAGGATTCATTTCCAAACTCATTAACCTCTTTGTTGAAAAGATTTATTTTCTCTCCAACATGGCAGCTTGTTTCATCAAAGCATGAATGCCCAGAAATCATTAGAGGATACCAGCAAAATGGAAGTCACTGTCTTTTGAAATGTAATCATGGAAGTGACATCCCCTTATTTTTTGCTGTATTTTGTTAGAAAAAGTTATTGTATCCAACCAGGACTCAAAGGAGGATATAAATACCACAGGTATAAAAAGGCATAAATAGTAGGAGGCACAGGGATCAGTGGAAGATATGTCCTGTACCTCTTGCCTTAGTTATCTATATATGTAAAAGCTGAAGCGACCATTATGACTGACCAGAACGACTGTTCAACCAGTGGCTATGATGTGCACTGCCAAACAGAGGGCAGATCCTCAACACAGGAGCTGCCCCCTGGTGGTCAGTGCGCTCCCACAGCCAACCTCCCATGGACAGCGTCCAGTATCCATTCCTTCTGCGCCTGGCCTGGTGATCTCGCCTCCTCTCTTGACTCTGCCGGGACCTTTGGGCCCTAGGCTGGGACAGGGAATTGGGGATGGGTGGTGGTGGACATGGCCCCCCGGTCCCTTTCCTTGGGGGGCCGAGGTTTGCTCATTCCTTGGGGCTGGCAGCCAACCTCCTGTACTCCGTCCCTCCCCCTAGCCAGCAGGCTCTGATCAGCCCAGCCCTGATTGGCCCTGATTGCTGCTGGCCAGGGCTAGGGATCCCACATGTGCATGAATTGGTACAAAATAATCATGAGCAACATTGAAAATGAGTTCATAGATATTTTTTATTAGTTTTTTTTTCTGCTATTGTTGAATGTGAAGCCTCTTAATTTTGTGAGAATTTAAAAAAATTATTTTTAGTATGTTTTGCAGGTATACTATGATTGTATTTCTTTGCTTTATTTTTTCAGTCTCCCAAGTAGGATTTCAGGTCCCCCTACACTACTCGTCAGCAAACAGTGGCTCATGAGCCACATGCGGTTCTTTGGCACCTTGAGTGTGGCTCTTCCACAAAATACTACAGCCTGGGCGAATCTATTTTGAAGAAGTTTAAGTTTAAAAAATTTGGCTCTTAAAAGAAATTTCAGTTGTTGTACTGTTGATAGTTGGCTCTGTTGACTAATGAGATTGCCGACTACTGCCCTTCGCTCACACTTTACATTTAAGAGTGTATATTACATACCAGAAAAATGAAATTCTTTCCTTTTTTTTTTGATGATGCAGATAGTATATTGGCTGTCATTTATTTTGCCTGTATTGAATATTGAAATATCCAGTAGTGCAAATGAGAAGTTTACAATCTAATCTAGTGTTTCTCACAGTATGGTCTTCAGTCAGCAACATCATTATCTCCCCTTTGTTAGGAATGCAAATTCTCTGGCTCCACTCCAGACTTCTGAATCAAACATTTTGGGGAGGCTCTGCAGTCTGTGTTTTCACAAACTCCAGGAGTTCTTAAGATTGCTGAAGTACCAAAACTACCAATCTGTTCAGGTCCTTAGAATTTGGATACTACTTTTCTAAAAACTTTTGGCCAGTAGAAATCTTATTTTTACTACGCTTATAAAACACTTCAGGAAAGTAAACATTTTCCCCTACTTATTTTACAGATAAAGGATACAGAAAAGAAACACAGTACTTGCCTTGTGTATTTCAAGTCTGTTGGCTAGGCAGCACATGTGTTGGCCAATAAGTTGGGAGTGTTAAAGAGCATGGGATATTTGAGAATAAATTTTTCTTTCCTTACACTTTCTCTTTTGTTAACAAAAGTCAGATAAATGCTAAAGAGCAATTTGTAGGTGGAAGATTATGTTGGCCTAACATAATATCACATGTTAAACTTTCTTAGTTGAATTGAAAATATATTTGATAATTGTCAAAGAATTGATTATATAGTGTTCACTCAACTTTATAATTATATTTCAGTGAACATTTACCAATAAAGAGCTACATTGAAATACTTTAGGTAGAATGGAGGCCTCATAAAAAGGTCTTTTCCTAGCTGTCATGCCAACTTATTGATGTATAGATAATGATTAGAAAGGCATCTATATAGACAGCATGATTTTTCTTTGTGTTAATTCCTTTCAATTGATTTTTTAAAGTCTGTCCTGTGATACTATTGTAAAATTCAAATTAAAAGCAGACTGTACTTAACAATTTGATTATATGTCTTATCACTGTTTTGTGAAAGTTTGACAACTTAAATGTTTTTGAGGACTAAATTTTGAGAGGTCTGATTAGTAATTTCTGTGATTAGGCACGGATTCACATTTTAGTAAGCTGTAGTGAATGAGCATTAGCTGAAATGATACATTGTGCTCATGTGTTCATTTAGGTAAAGTTGTTAGGATTACAGTGTGGATTGCTGAATTTGATACAGTTCTTTGTCTTACATATCTAAGAATTTAGTCAGATGTTTAAATGTAAAATTTAGGTTACATAGTGAAGTTCGATAGTGCTAGACAAAAACTTATACTGTTCTAAAGAAAATCAGGTAATAGTGGATATATTTTTTAAATTTCTTTTATTGATTCAGGTATTACATGTGTGTCCTTATTTCCCCATTACCCCTCACCTCCCATTCATGCCCCCAACCCCTGTTATCTGTGTCCATAAATCCTTTAGTTGATCCCCCTTATGCCCCCATCAGCCCCTACCTTCCCTGAGGTTTGATGTTCTGATTGATGTTTCTCTGTCTCTGGATTTATTTTTGTTCATCAGTTTATGTTGTTCATTATATTCCACAAATGAGTGCAATCATGTGATATTTATCTTTCTCTGCCTGGCTTACTTCACTTAGCATAATGCTCTCCAGTTCTATCCATGCTGTTGCAAATGGTAAGAACTCCTCCTTTTCTTTTCTTTTTTTTTTTTTTTTACCACAGCGTAGTAATCCATTGTGTAGATGTACCACAGTTTTATAATCCATCATCTGCTGATGGACACGTAAAATTTCCAAATTTTAGCTATGGCAAATTGTGCTGCTATGAACATAGGGATGCATATATCCTTTCTGATTGGTGTTTAGTCTAGATCCTTAGGATCTATTTCTAGGGGTGGAATTACTGGGTAAAATAGGAATTCCATTTTTAGATTTTTAAGTAAACTCCATACTGTTTTCCACAGTGGCTGCACCAGTCTGCATTCCCACCAGCAGTGCACAAAGGTTCCTTCCCCCCAACCCTCTACCCCCCCCCCCTTGCATCCTCACCAGCCCTTGTAATTTGTTGATAATAGCCATTCTGACAGGTGTCAGAAGGTATCGCATTGTTGTTTTGATTTGCATCTCTCTGATTAGTGACTTTGAGAAGGTTTTCATATGTCTCTTGGCCTTCTGTCTTCTTTCAAAAAGTTTCTGTTTAGATCAGTTGCCCATTTTTTTATTTTGGGTTGTTTATTTTCTTTTTGCTAAGCTGCATGTGTTCCCTGTAAATGTTGGAGATTAAACCCTTATCATTGATCTCATTGGCAAATATGTTCTCCCTTGCAGTGGACTTTCTTTCTTTTTTATGTAATTATATTTTATTGATTTTTCACAGAGAGGAAGGGAAAGGGATAAAAAGCCAGAAACATCGATGAGAGAGAGACATTGATCAGCTGCCTCCTGCACGCTCCCTACTAGGGATGTGCCCGTAACCAATGTACATGCCCTTGACCGGAATCGAACCTGGGACCTTTCAGTCCCCAGGCCGACTCTATCCACTGAGCCAAACCGGTTTCGGCTAGTGGGCTTTCTTGTTGTTTTATTGATGTTCTCCTTTGCTATGCAAAAGCTTTTTTATTTTGATGTAGTGTGATTTGTTTATTTTCTCTTCAGTTTCCATTGCTCTATCAGCAGTATCAGTGAAAAAATTTTTTGGCACATGTCTGAGATTTTTCTGCCTGTGGATTCCTTTAGTATTTTTATGTTTTCCCATCATATGTTTAAGTCCTTGATCCATTTTGAGTTTATTTTTGTGTATGGTGTAAGTTGGTGGTCTAGTTCATTTTTTTTTTGCATGTATCCTTCCAATTTTCCCAACACCATTTATTTTTATTTTTATTTTTTTAAATATATTTTATTGACTTTTTTTTTTATAGAGAGGAAGGGAGAGAGATAGAAAGTCAGAAACATCAATGAGAGAGAGACGTTGATCAGCCGCCTCCTGCACGCCCCACTTGGAGATGTGCCTGCAACCAAGGTACATGCCCTTGACAGGAGTCGAACCTGGGACCTTTCAGTCCGCAAGCTCTTATCCACTGAGCCAAACCGGTCTCGGCCCAACACCATTTATTGAAGAGACTGTATTGACTCCATTGTATGTTGATGCCTCCTTTGTCAAATATTAATTGAGCATAGTAATTTGGGTCGATTTCTGGGTATTCTATTCTATTCAACTGGTCTATGTGTCTGTTCCTGTGCCAGTACCAGGCTGTTTTGATAAGTGGCTTTATAATACAGCTTGGTATCTGATATTGAGATCCCACCTACTTTGTTCTTCTTTCTCAGAATTGCTATAGCTATTCAGGGTCTTTTTTTATTCCAGATGAATTTTCGGAAAGTTTTTTTTAGGTTAGTGAAATATGCTGTTGGTATTTTAATGGGAAGTGCATTGAATCTCTAGATTGCTTTGGGTAATATGGACATTTTGATGATGTTGATTCTATCAGTCCATGAACATGGTATGCTCTTTCATCTCTTTATGTCTTCCTCTTTTTTTTCAGTGTCGTGTAGTTTTCCACATATAGGTCTTTTACCTCCTTAGTTAAGTTTATTCCTAGGTATCTTAAATGTTTTTGGTGTGATGGTAAATGGGATTGCTTTTTTAGTCTCTCTCTGTAAGTTTATTATTGGTGTATAGAAATGCCATAGATTTCTGGGCGTCAGTTTTGTATCCTGCTACCTTGCTGAATTCATTTATTAAGTCTAATAATTTTTTGATGGAGTCTTTAGGGTTTTCTATGTACAATATCATGTCATCTGCAAATAAGGACAGCTTTACTTCTTCTTTTCTAATTTGGATACCTTTTATTTCTTCTTCTTGTCTGATCGCAATGGCTAATACTTCCATCACTATGTTGAACAGGAGTGACGAGAGTGGGCATCTCCGTCTTATTCCTGTTCTTAGAGGAAATGGTTTTAGTTTTTGCCCATTGAGTATGATGTTAGCTGTCGGTTTATCATATATGGCTTTTATTATGTTGAGGTATGATCCTTCTATTCCCACCTTGCTGAGAATTTTATCAAGAAAGGGTGTTGGATTTTGTCAGGCTTCTTATTAACCCTTTTTCTGCATCAATTGATATAAGTATGTGATTTTTACCTCTCAGTTTGTTTATGTAATGTATCACATTTATTGATTTGTGAATATTGTACTATCCTTGCATCCTCAGGATAAATCCTACTTGGTCATGGTGTATTTTGTTTCTGATGTACTGCTGGATCCGATTTGCTAGAATTTTGTTGAGGATTTTGGCATCTATGTTCATGAGGGATATTGGCCTATAATTCTCTTTCATTGTGTTGTCTTTATCTGGTTTTGATATTAGGGTGATGCTGGCTTCATAGAAGGAGCTTGAAAGTGTTCCTTCCTTTTGAATTTTTTGGAATAGTCTGAGGAGTATAGGTTTTAGTTCTTTCTTGAATGTTTGGTAAAACTCCCCTGTGAATCCATCTGGTCCTGAGTCTTTTGTTTGCTTGAAGCATTTTGATGACTGTTTCAATTTCTTCCATAGTTATCAGCCTATTGAGATGTTTAGATTCTTCCTGAGTAAGTTCTGAAAGGTGGTATTTTTCTAGGAATGTGTCCATTTCCTCAAGGTTGTCTAATTTGTTAGAATAGAGTTGTTCACAGTATTTTTTCATAATCCTTTGTATTTTGGTGGGGTCTATTATTTCTCCTATTCCTGAGTTTTTTTTATTTGGGTCCTCCCTCTTTGCTTCTTGGTGAGCCTGGCCAGAGGCTCATCAATCTTGTTTATCCTTTGAGAACCAAAGAACCAGCTCTTGGTTTCATTGATATTTTGGTGTGTGTGTGTGTGTGTGTGTGTGTGTGTGTGTGTGTGTGTGTTTTGTTTTGTTTTTTAGTCTCTATGTCATTCATTTTTGCTCTGATCTTTATTTCCTTCCTTCCTTCTGCTCACTGTGGGCTTTTCTTGTTTCTCTTTCTAATTCTTTGAGTTGTTGAGTTAGATGATTTATTACCATTTTTTTCTTTTTTTTCTTTTTTCTTTTTTTTTTTTTTTGCGGTAGGCCTGTAGAGGTATGAATTTCTCCCTCACAGGACTGCTTTCATTGTATCCTATAACACTTGTATTGTTGTGTTTTTATTGTCATTAGTCTCCAGGATGTTTTTAATTTCTTCTTTGGTCTCATTGATAACCCAGTCATTGTTTAATAGCATGTTATTCAGCTTCCAAGTGTTTGAATTTTTTGGAATGTTTTTATTGTAGTTTATTTCTAATATGCCGTTGTGTTCTGAGAAAATGCTTGATATGATTTCAATCTTTTTTAATTTGAGGAGACTTTGTTTGTAACCCAATATGTGCTCTATTTTTGAAAATGTCCCATGTGCACTTGAGAAGAATGTACATTCTGTGGCTTTGGGGTGAAATGCTCTGAAGATGTCACTGAGGTCCATCTGATCTAGTGAGTCATTTATAATTGCTGTTTCTTTCCTGATTTTTTTGTCTAGAGGATTTATCCAGTGATGTCAGTGGTGTATTTAAGTCCCCTATTATGATTCCATTGTTGTCAATCTTTCCCTTGATATCTTCCAGGAGTTTTTTTAATGTATTTGGGTGCTCCTTGCATTGCGTGCATATATGTTTATCAGAGTTATGTCCTCTTGTTGTATCAATTCCTTCATTGTTATGAAGTGGCCTTCCTTCTCTCTTGGTATGGCCTTCAGTTTGAAGTCTATCTTGTCAGATATAAACACTGCTAGCCCGGTTTTTTTTTTCTTCATTTCCATTTGCCTGAAAGATGTTTTTCCATCCCTTTTCTTTCAGGCTGTATGAGTCCCTTTTTCTAATTTGGTCTCTTGTAGACAGCATATATATGGGTCGTGTTTTTTTATCCATTCAGCCACTTGATGTCTTTTGATTGGAGTATTTAGTCCGTTTACGTTTAAAGTTATTGAAAGGTACTTATTTGTAGCCATTTTTATTTTTTGTGTCTGTGTTCCTTCTTACCTTTTTATTTCTTCTTTTTACAACAGTCCCTTTCGCATGTCTTGCATTGCTGGCTTGGTAGCGATAAACTCCCTTAGCCTGTTTTCTTTTTGTTTGTTTGTTTGTTTGGTCTGTGAACCTCCCTATTTCCCCTTCAATTTTGAATGATAACCTTGCTGGATAGAGTATTTTTGGATTCAGTCCCTTGGTTTGCTTCACTTTGTAAATTTCTTTTCATTCTTTTCTGGCTTGATTTGTTTCTGTTGAGAAATCATTTGATAATCTAATGGAAGTTCCCTTGTATACAACTTTCTGTCTCTCTCTTACAGCCTTTAAAATTCTCTCTTTGTCCTGAGTATTTGCCATCATAATTATGGTGTGTCTTGGTGTGGGGCTTTTTGGGTTCATCCTGTTTGGGACTCTCTGTGCTTGTGTGACTTTTTTCTTCACCACATCAGGGAAGTTTTCTGACATTATTTCTTCAACTAGTTCTTCTAACCCTTTGTTTCTTCCTGTTGTTCTGACACCTCTGTTATTTGTATGTTGCTTCGTTTCATATTGTCTCATACCTCAGGCTCTCCTCCTCCTGTCTTTTAATTTTTTTCTCCAGTTACAATTCAGTTTGACTGTGTTTTGCTTCCTGATCAAAATTCTAATTCGCTAATTTGGTCCTCCACTTCTTCTAGTCTACTGTTGAAACTTACCATGGTGTTTTTTATTGTAACTATATCACTCTTCATTTCTTCTTGATTCTTACATAAGGTGTTGATTTTTTCTTCCATCCGGTTTATGAACTCTGTGACCCTTATTCTGAATTATTTTTCTGATATATTTCATGCCTGTTTCACTTATCTGCTTTTCTGGCAATTCTGCCTTTTCTTTCCTTTGGGTCTTACCTACTGATCTAGATATCAAGCTGTGCAGGGGCTGCTCCTTGGATGGCAGTGGTTTCTCTAGCTGCAGTTGCTCCTCAGGCGGTCACAGTAGTAGCTCTTTCTCAGTTGTCAGCGGCTCCTCTAGTAGGTGCTGTTCGCAGCAATGATATCTCTTCTGGCTGGTGGCGGAGGTTGCTCATATAGCTGCAGTTCCTTGAATGGGGGAGGGCTGATTATGAGGTTGCTGCTGCTTGGATGGGGACGGGTTGCTCTGGGCCGGCTGCTCACATGGCTGCTGTTCTTTAGATGGGAATTGGCTGTGTGCTGCTGCTGTTCCTCAGATGGGATGGGCCACTTGTGATGCTGCCGCTCCTTGGACAGGGGCAGGTTGCTTGCAGTGCTGCTGCTCCTCCATGTGGGTGCAGGTTGCTTATCCTCAGATGGGGGTCGGTCTGCTCATGTGGCTGTTGCTCCTAGCGTGGGAGTGAGCTGCTCGTGCTGTTGATGCTCCTCAGACAGGGATGGGGCATTCACCTGGCTCCTCCTTGTTGGGCAGGTGCAGGCTGCGTGTGGGTGCTGCTCCTCAGACCAGTGTGGGCTGTACAGGGTTGCTGCTCCTTGGACGTGGGCAGTTTGCTTGTGTGGCTGCTGCTCCTCAGATGGGGGGAGAATGCTTGTGTGGCTGCTACTCCTTAGATGGGGGGAGAATGCTTGTGTGGCTGCTGCTTCTCAGTTGTGGGGAGAATGCTTGTGTGGCTGCTGCTCCTCTGAACACACTGCTGCCCCTTGGATGTGGGCAGGCGGCTCGTGCATCTGTTGATCCTCAGACAGGGGTGGGCTGCTTACATAGGTGCTGCTTCTCAGATGGGGGCAGGCTGCTCACATAACTCCTGTTCCTCAGACGGGACTGGGCTTCTTGCACAGCTGTGCTCCTTGGAAGGGGGCTGGATGCTTGTACAGCACAGCTGCTGCTCTTCGGACAGGTTCAGGGTATGGGCTGCACTCAGCTGCTGCTGTTCAGAGGGGGATTGGCTGTGTGGGGCTGCCACTCCTCAGTAGTGGGTGGGCTGCTCAAGTGGCTGCTGCTCCTTGGATGGGGCGAGCTGCTCGCGTGGTTGCTGCTCCTCAGACGGGGGAACTGGCCGCTCACGTAGCTGCTGTTCCTTGGACAGGGCCAGGCCACGTGAAGCTGCTGCTCTTAGGCCTGGTAGGTTGCTCATGGGGCTGCTGCTCCTTGGACAGGAGCGACTGTTCACGTGTCTGCTGTTCATGAGGTTGGCAGTGCCCTCAATAGTGAATATTAAGAATATTGAATATGCTCTGCCTTTCTTACTTTTTCCATTTAGTTAGGTGTCTGGGATTCTGCTGACTTGTATTGTTTGCTGGATTCTTTAGCTTAGTAATTTAGAAAGCATCAAGATAACCACAGGGATGGGTGAGAATCGCCTTTAATTGTAGACCAGTTTATGTAGACTTATGAAGGCATAATGATTTTTTGAAAGATGATAGCTGCTTTACATACCATTTTCAGTCCTGTTGGTTTGATAAGTTTATCATACTCTTTATTTTATGGTGGTTAAATCAGGTGGGCATTCTTCATTTTAAGGCTACTTTCTGCCTTAAGGTCTTTTTATATAAACCTATTCTGGTAAAACTTAGAGAAAATTTTAAAATAAATTATTAGCAGATTTTCCATTAACAAGAAAATTTTTTAAAGTGATTCTGTTTTCATTATTTTTCCCCATGCATTAAGTTAATGAAATAATTATTTTCCCTCTTTGACTAATTTTGATAATATAGGATTTAGATTTAGTAAACCATTTTGGCTCTATTGAAGTTATGATGTAAAATTTTTGTGAAATAATTTTTTTCTATTTTCCTACTTAGTAATGCTATTTTTCTTCAAACAAAAAGTAGTTACAGTGTGCATGCCATATAAGTTTTACATTAGGGTTTAAGGGCACATTTGACTAGTATAAACTTAGAATGTCTGTACATAGTTGAAAATTTCTTAAAGTTTATAATGTGTGCAAATGAATGAGAGTCACTCAAATTAATATTTTATGACTCCTGTAGAAGTAAATTGTCTACATTAACATGCCCTGTGGGTGTATATATATATATATATATATATATATATATATGAATTGGCTATCTCCCTTTCTCTACTCCCACAACTCAAGGGAAGTAATCTCCCCCCTCCTTTCAATAACAGTAAAAACTATACAAATCAACACTTGTATGTCCTACATAGCTTTACTAAGTGAATACCCATCATCTTCAGAGTTACCTTGCAGTACCTACAGCATTAAAGAGCTCATTGATCAATTTCCCTATTAAAATGTTAAAATAACAAGATCAGATGTTGATCAAACTTAGTGTTATTTTCATAGAGTTGGATATTTGTATATGCACAAGTGTGCTCTTTTTTAACTGTTGTCTAACTTTGTGATTACAACTTGTGGGGGAAACCTGCTATCAAGTTGTTAGACTGGGTTTTTCATCAGGAAGTCAGATGTTATCCTCGAATTGTTGGTCCTCTGCAAGAAAATAGAATGCTTCTCTTGAGTGAATAAGCCAGGATAATGAGGCGAGGGGTTTTAATTCAAAGGTGTTTTTTGGTGATGGCATAAATACATTACAGATTATAAAATCCAATTACTATATTAAATTTCATCACTTGTTTTTTAGGTATTCCAATAACTGTACCACCTCCAGGTAAAACTTTTTCCATGTTTTCTCCATCATTGTTAATAAACATGAAATTTCAAGCCTATAGTTACAGGAGGGACAGTGTTGAAACGATTAGAATATGGAATAGGCTATTGGGATTTCAAGGTCCTATTTTCAGCTCTGCCTTTGCTTCATTCCAGTTTTAAGATAATTAGTTTTCTTATACCTGTCTTACCCATCTCTGTAGAAATAGAGATTCTGAGAAAATTCTCACCATGTCAATTGGTTGAAGAGAACTGAGTATAGGATAAAAAAATAAAATTTTTATTAAAAATACCAAGGAATTTTTTATATGATAAAGTGACTGTAAGAGACAAGAAAGACCATTTATCTTTACTTAATTATGGTTTCTGATTTTTTTTTTTTTTACCCTGCTGGCATAACTCAATATTATGAGAATATATGTTCTGAGCCACACTGTTAGGTAGATTGATAACTGGACAGACGGTTGTTCTCTGAGTGGTTAAATTGTTTATTGTTATAATGGTATGATCAATAGTTATATGTGGCCCAGTGTTATTTTTAAAAAAATTTAGGGTTTTTTGATAGTGTGATACAAATGTGGCAGCAAGTGTATTAACTTAGTTCAGCATTAAAAGTCAAGGAGCATAAAGAGAATGAGAAGTGAAAGTTCTTGGAAGGGTGGGTCTAAAATCAAAACGACCTTAATAAACAGAAACAGTGGAGTTTAGATAGCATAGGTGAGTATGCAAATTTAGATATGAGATAGTCATTGATTGTCCATGAATGTAGCTTGAAAAAGACTTACCAGGAGAAGTTATAAAGGAATCATTGGTGTGTCTTTTTAATTTAAAAAGAAATGTGATTTTAAAAACTGTATAAAACAGGATTGTGGACTCTTGAGTACTAATGTGGTAATTGCTAAACTGTATACTTCTAAGATGTTCAGTAGAGGATTTATAAATCCCAAAACTGGATATAGGGAAGATGAGCATGGTGAATTTGAAACAGCTTGTAAAAGGGCCAAAATTGATTTAATTGGACTTTTGAGAAGGGTTAAGAGAACTGGGATTCATTTTTACTTAGAATACTAAAAAGGAGGTCTAGTGGAAATGTTTTTAATATATGTAGAAGGTGTGAGAGAATATCACAATGGATTGTTTCGTGCCCTCATTCAGGATAGCATATGTATTGCAGTGTGAGAAATTTAAATAATATACTTTTATGCATTTCCAGTAGTGAGAGTTGTTAAAACTAGGGAGCAATTGGTATCATAAGTTGTAGAATCTTAGTCTTTGTTGGGATTCTTTTTGCCTATTTGAATTGGAAAGTGTAGAATAGATTAACTGTTAAAGGTCCCATTTAGCCACATTCCATGGTATTACATTTAGGTATTGTGAATTATTGAGAATGCAGACCTCATAATATCAAGGTGCAAATTATTTTCTTTCCAGACTAATGCAAAACTATAATTATGTGCCTTTATTTGTAAAATAGTTTTTTAGGGTTGTGCTATTAAAACATTTTATGATGGATATTCTCAGCCTTAAGCAGTTATTATATCTACTGGTAAGATTTTATTTATATATTACACATTTTAATGAAATTTCTACACATCTAAAACTAAGAAAAAAAATTTAAAAGAGGTAAATGTTATTTTACTTGCTTTCTACTAAAATATTTCAAGTATAATATTATCTGGTGGCAACACTACTGTTTATATATGGAAAAGGTAAGGCATTGAAATTAACTTCCTCATACTCACAAAATGGGCTGTGTGTGGTGCTGAAAATAAGACCGAGTGTCCTGACTCCCAATTTGTGCTCTATGTATTAGACAAGACTGTTCATTTAAAATTTTATTACTCTAATACCTGTTTATAAGCTTAAGCTCCATTTTTTCTGTCTATTATAACATAGAGAAGCATGTTATGTCCCCAGAAAAATTTAGTGATATGTAGCAACTTTGTTTCTCTCTTGCCATTAAATATACACTCTCTTAACTTTTTTTTTCTTATGATTGATTGTTTCAGGTTTTCCTCCTCCACCAGGTGCTCCACCTCCATCTCTTATACCAACAATAGAAAGGTAAATAATTGTGTATACTGCAAAATTTTTATCATTGATAGGCTTTTGACAAAAGAATCATACATATTTTGGTAATATTTTCAAAGATTTGATTTTATAAACAGTAGTACCTGTCTTTAATGAGTAAGTATAGATCTACATTAGTTACTTTGATATAAGACTTGGACCTGTATAGCCCAATAACAAAACACAAAGAAAACTAAATGATAGTATTTTGAAATACCTTCCCTTGATTTATGACACACTGATTAAGGAGACTCCTAAATTGATTTTGAAAATTGACAGTAGTCAATTTTGTGGAAAATACCAAAAGATGACTGGTAATCATGAATAAAGCATGTCTGTTTTAGGATTGGGTAAGGACAACTTATCAGGGACCATAATAAAGAAAAGCTGCCTTAGTCCTTACTTTCCTGCTGCAACTCAGCTTCCACAATGGAGGATTGGATCCATTCTGCATGGGAAAAGCCTTATTTTTATACCCTGCATTTATGGTTTTTGTTAGTTGGAATGCTGTACTAAATAATTTTTACCTCATGGATGGCAATATGACATTTAGCAACAGAGGCTTTGGAATAAAAAAGAACTGGTTCACATTTTGACTTCATAATTTACCAGATTTGTGTTGCTATGCAAAATTTATGACTACTCTGAGACTTAGTTTCTTCTTTTACCAAGTGGGGTTGATAGAATTGTGAAGATTAAAACAGATAGTGAATATAAAGCATCAACATAATTCTTGATAAATAGAAATCACTAATGGTGGCTATAAATATTTCTGCTTAATTGGCAAATAAACTCAACAAAATTAGTGTATTTCTGAAAAAGTGATTTAAATCATATAAAAAGACAAAAATTGTGAGAACTGTATTATATCTATAGCATTAAAACCATGAATATGATTTTCAAAGAACATGATAAAACTCAGTAAAGTGTGACTTGTGAGAACATGAAGATTTAATTTTATTATTAAGTTCTTAAATAGATATTTGTTTTCTCAATCAAAATGTTGAGTATTATTTGTTGATCCTGTTAGTAGAGCTGAATTTCTGATTGGTAACAGACCATATTTTTTTAAAGACTAAATTTATAAACAGTATATATTTTTATTGATTTCAGAGAGGCAGGGAGAGGGAGAGAGAGATAGAAACATCAATGATGTGAGAGAATCATCAGTTGGCTGCCATCAGCACGCCCTCTATTGAGGATCGAGCCCGCAACCTAGGCATTTGCCCTTGATTGGAATCGAACCTGGGACCTTTCAGTCCACAGGCTCATGCTCTATCCACTGAGCCAAACCAGCCAGGGCTTAAGACTAAATTTTAATTAAGTTTTAAGTATTGTTAGCTTCAGAGTTTCTGTTATCTTGTGAGTTAAGATGAATTCATTGGATTATTCATTTTATACTAGTAAGCTATATTTTTCTATACAACTGGGTCTTAGGTTTAATATATTTGGAGGTTAAAAGTCCTGTGTTTTTACTATTAAAATTTAAATTATAGAATTAAAGCTTATTGTTGTTAAAGAAGTCATAATTCTGCCTTTGTTTTGTACCAAACTATTAAAATTTAGAACTTATTTGAACACATAAAACTACTTTTTTCTTCAACAGTGGACATTCCTCTGGTTATGATAGTCGTTCTGCACGTGCTTTTCCATATGGCAATGGTAAGTGTTTTTACTTAATACATTCAATTTGAATTAGTTAAGGACTTAAAATATTTTTATAGCAATAAAATCATACTTCTATAGTTTAAAATATTATTTTACAGAACAACTAAAAAATATTAACTAAAGGAGTAAGTCTTACATTTATGGTTTCTTAACAGAATAATTTTTCTTCCTTTATTGGCTATACTTTTTAAAATTAATTAATGGTGACACAATAGGGATATTTTTACCATGTCTTTTCCTAAAAGGATTTAGGATTTTTTACCAAATTGTCTTCATTGTTCAAAATCTTTTTTGGTTTTTGACTTGTCGTATCCCACTAGCCTTGTTCTGATATTTCCTCATCACTGGTTCATCTTTTCTTCATGATCATTTGGCTAGGTCCTCAATCATGTTCACTCTTAACAACTTGATTCATTCCAAGAGCTGATAACACTTTTAAAAGTGCTGTGCAGTGTACTAGGTTTTAGAGATACAGTATACTAGACCTAGACCTAAGATTGCCCTTATTGAATTTATAGGCTAGTGAGGAAATAGCAGGTGATAGAAGAGGTGTCATGGGAACATAGTACAAGGGGTCTCCCACTCTAGAAGGGTGGAGCTATAGATGATGTAACTTGGATGCAGAGCATGTTCAAAGACATGGTGGTAAGAATGTGGTGGGCTTTTTTATTGACTTCAGAGAGAGGAAAGGAGAGGGAGCCAGAAACATCAATGATGAGAGAAAACTATTGATAGCTGCCTCTTGTGGGTGGTAGAATGGCTGAGATGCCTGCTTGATTGGGAGAACAAGAAGCTGTTGGAGTACAGTCAAGTGCTACATAAGGACACGTCTGTCAGTGATGGACCAGACCATATATATGACTGTGTCCCATCTATAATAATAAAAGCATAATCTAATTAGACCAGATGTCCTCTGGACAAAGCCACGAGGGGTGGGGGTGAGGCAGAAGCCCCCGAAGGATTATGTTACTAGTTTATGTATTTAATATGCTGTACTTTTTATCATTCTTTTTACAGTGTTCTCTTTTTATTATATATATAAAAAAAAGTTTGCTATAATACAGTATGGAATGTTATGCCAGCCTCATACACCTCATGCTTACTGCATCTCTTGATTGCTTAATTTTCTCTTGTACTTAATGTAATCTTGTGTTGTTTTGTACAGTAACATGCTGAACAGCAAGCATGTCAAACTCAAAGGCTAACACGGGCCAGATAAACAAGGTTTAAGTTTATGTGTGCCACAAAAAAACCCAAAAGTTTCAATTTTCATAGAAACTTAGATTTATTTCAGTAGAGACATGCTGAGTACAAAGGGCTGAAATATAAATGAGTAATCATTAAAAAAAATTTTAATAAAAATTAACATCTTTTCTTGAATATTAAGTTAATAGACACTGAATAACTGCACAAATTAATAAGTGTAATGCGAATAAACCTATTTTTCTCATTCTCTGAAAGCGAAATATTTTCTGTTGTGCACACTAAACAAGTCAGTGCAAGACTAATGACGTGGCAATCAGCTGCTAAAATACTCACTGCTAGTATTAGTGGAGAGAAATGTTGCGCCTATGTGTAAGGCGTGTAAGGGAAATGAATGCACCACTATTATAGTGATTAGTCATTAGTGAATGTTGTAGTACGTTATTAATAATTATGTATAACAGGATATTGTAAAAATTAAGTTATGGCATCTTTATTAAGATATTTCTTACATACTGTTTGTATTGGTTAGGTCACAGAAATATTTGTTGTGGGACTGCATGTGGCCCGTGAGTTTGACATGCTTGCTCTACAGACTTGTAGCATAGGTTCAGTAGGCTATATCAGATAGCCTCAGTGTGTGATAGGCTATACCATCTAAATTTGTGTTAAGTACACTCTGATGTTTGTACAAAGAAATTTCCTAATAATGTGTTTTGTAGAACGTATCTCTGTCGTTAAGTAGTACACGACTGTCATCCATGGGAAGGAATTATGGTGTCCTCTTTTTAGGTAATACCATTGGGGAATGGAGGAAATTGAATAGTTCAAAATCTTATACAATAGAATATATAAGTCTTGGTGATAGGTTTGCTATAAGTAACAGTCATATATATAGGTACCCTTTAGATATTTGTGTCATAGGGTTGTACTGTCCTTCAAACCTACCTTGTTCAAAGTCACATATGCCATTCATTCATATCAAAAAGTAGCCTTTCTGTTGCCCTGGCCGCGGTTTGGCTCAGTCTATACAGTGTCGACCCTCAGAACAAAGGGTCTTGGATTTGATTCCAGTCAAGGACCACCACCTCCCTGCTTTCCAACTTTGGCCAGCTGTACTCGTACTTACAACATTTATATTTTGTTCTGCAACCAAAATTATCTGTTCCCTGGCACGTTTTTTTTATTCTAGGAACTAAACAGTAACCTTATTTACATTATTATGACTGTGTAAACATTGTGTATTATAGAGATAATTATAATAAGCCACTCAAAGGAGAACATTCCAATGGCAAATATATTAAAATTATTGGATATTGACTTTCTCAGCCTTGAGTATATTAAAAAAAAAATATTTTCCAATGCATATTTTCTCCCATAAGTTTCTTTTCTAATTCTTACCCGGGGGGATGTTTTTCCCATGGGTTTTTTTTTTTTTTTTTTAGAGGTGGTGGTGGGTGGGAAGGAGATAGAGAAACACACTGATTGATTGCCTCCCATACACCCCCCCGATTGGAGCTGGGGATTGAACCTGCATCCAAGGTTCATGCCTTTGACCTGGAATCAAAGGCTGACGCTTTACCCACTAAGCAATACTGGCTAGGGCTTCCTTAAAAGTTTTCAAATTTTGTTTTTCATGTGTACATCCATTACCCATCTAGAAAATGAATTTTTGCCAGTGTTGTAGAGTAAAGGTATAATTGGCTGAGTGCAGTTTGTTGAATAAGTCTATCCTTCTTGAGGGATCTGTAGTGTCACCTCCATTCATGTATCCAGTTTCATGTATTCTTGAATTTGTTTATTTGCTTTCTAGACTATTCATTTGGTTTATTTACTATCTTGTACTAATGCCACAATATCTTATATATAAATTTTATAGTAGCTCTGATATCTCATTCAGCAAAATGTACCTCATTTAGATTCAGAAGTATTCTTGAGCCATTGCTTTTGCATATTCATTTTAGATTGTTTTACAAGTTTCATGGAAAGCTGTTGAAGTTTTGATTCATAACTGGCAAATATATTATTGCTTATTATATGACAAACACTGTTAACTAATGTAATCCTGACAGCCTTACAAAGTAAGCATACTGCTGTTATTTTCACTTTATGGAGGAGTAAATTGAAGAACAGCCTGATTAAGTAATTTTCCCACTTTCCACAGTAAATGGCAGAATCACAATTTGAAACCATGCATCCTGGCTCGGGAGTCCTTGCTCTTATACCATAGTATTGGAATTCAGTTGATGCTCTAGATCAGTTTGTGTGGAATTCATGCCTTACCTTACATCATGATTTCAGCTATGAACAAGGACTCTTCATTTAAAGAGATGCTTTTTAAATCTGTTTCAGTTAACATAATTATCTCTATACACTTGAATTTCTTCAGTTCGATTTAGATATAGGCACTTAAATGCTTTTGTTGTTGTAAATGTTATATTCATTTGAACTGCGTGTTCTGTTTGCCTATATTTAGAAATAGAATTGATTTTTGTTCTATTTATGTATATTTCTACAGATACACACATAAATAAAAAAGGATACATGTTGATAATGTAGCCATTTACCTGTTGAACTCTCACTATAATTTGTCAAGTTTTTTCAGACAATAATTTCAGCAGGTAATGATTTTTATCTGACATTCTAAGACCTCAATATAATAACGACGTATTGAAAGTGGAGTTCTTACATCTATTTTTTTACACTTTTATAATTTTTACTACTTTATACTGTTAAGTTTTTGATAGAAACCTACATCAGATTAAGGAAAATTTCTTCTAATTTTCCAAGTGCTTTTGAACTATAAATATTGATTTTTTATCAGCTGCTTTCTGAGATGATCATACTGTTTTTCTTTGGTCTATTAATGTGGCAGATTTATAATATTTTTCTAATATTAGGCACTGTTTATTTGCTGATATACATCTAACTTGGTCATGATTAATTACTTTAAAAACCTGATTTGTCTAGGATTTTGACATCTAAGTTTATATGTAAGATTGGCCTGTGATTTTCCTTTATTTGTACTATCCTTAACTGGTTTTGGCATTGAAGCTATACAAGCCACATGGTTTAAGTTAGAGAATGGTCTTTTTTGCTTTTTCTCTGCAAGTTTGTGTAATATTAGAATGGTCTATACTGTATAAGCTTATAAAAGCTCAGCTGTTAAACAATCTGGTTTTGTGGAAAGATACTGATTTAATATCTTTAATAGTTATAGGATGATTAGCTTTCTTTTTATTCTTGAGTCACTTTTCTTTGGTAATTTATTTTTAAGAAATAGACTGAGCTAAGTTAAATGTGTTGGTATCAAGTGTATAATAATTTATGTATTGTTTAACCTCTGCGGGATCTGTAGTTTTGGTTCTAATATTGTTTATGTGGCTTCTTTTTTGTAATCTTGTCAGAGATTGTTGTGTTTTATTTGTCTAGTATTCAAAAAGCAACTCTCTGCTTTTTTAATTGTGTGGTAGTTTTCTGTTTATTTGCTTTCTACTTTTTATTATCTCCCTTCTGTTAGATTATTTTGTGCTTTTCTAAGTTCTTATTGTGGGAACCTCTTTCCACGTCCCGAGTGGTTCAGGGTTCGTGTTCTGAAGGAGGCCGCACGCAAACGAAATGAGAGACCAGAAAACATTAATTTATTCTAGGCCATGGCAATTCAGTTTCAAATTGGCTATCAATTTCTTTTTGTATACACAAGGTCTTAGTTACTTTATTAGGATAGTTAATCAAATTGCTTACAAGGACATTGGCTTTTTATTTAACTGAAAACCTTGATTTTTATTTAAAAAGCTAATTTATTAATTAAAGTAGGTCTCTTAATTTAAAAAGCAAAAGAAATTTAGTAAATGTTTGTCTGATTCATAAGCCACAAATGTTGCCCTGCCTCTAGCTTAAGAATACAGGCGAATACAGGCTTTTTGTTATTTAAAATTGTTGGTGGAATTTTAAGAAATATTTAGTTACTTATTACTTAATTTTGCCCTTCTTAGAGACTACAAGAAACAGGGGAATCAGTACACCTAAGGGTTCTTACCCATGAAGGGTCAGGAATATAAGTCAAAAATACTTCCCCATATGCCCCAGGTAATATTACCGGCCAACTGATAACTGTTGGCACTGCAAGAAAGACGTTCTTAGGCGTCTGTACCGTCTTCTTATGCTCCCGGTGGCCTTCAGGTTGTTTGTTGTTCTGCTTGTCCTCCTCCTGATCCTCTTCTTCAGTGGAGTGCTTGGAGTCGCTGCTCTCTGTGGCTGAAGTAGTTGATTGTCTGCAGCTGCATGGTGTGGCTCCAGGTGCAAAGTCCTTTTTAGTCTGACTGGTTTCTTTCTTGGATCTCTGTTGCAGTTTTATATTTCTAGCAGGAATCCACACGGGTTTGGAAATACTTTCTGGAAATATCACCTGTAAGCATACTAAATAAATTTGTCATTTCTCCCGTAGAGATCTTCAGATAAGGTCTTAACCAGTTAATGTCCCCTAATAATTTCTGGAAGTCATTTAAAGTTTTAAGACAGTCTTTTCTTATCTCTACCTTGTGAGGCCTAATGCTTTGGTTTTCAATTATGGTTCCCAAATATTGGAAAGGCATTTCTTTCTGTACCTTTTCTGGAGCAATTCTTAAGCCCCATTTAGGGAGCTCCCCTTCTAATTGGGAAAACATGGCCAAGGTCTGTTCTTCCCTTGGGCTTGCTAAGAGCAAGTCATCCATGTAATGGATAATATAACATTGGGTGTATTTATCTCTTAAAGGCTGAACAGCTTGAGCCACATATTTTTGACACAAAGTAGGGCTGTTGGCCATTCTTTGAGGTAAACCTTACATTGATATCTTTTCATGGGTTCTATATTATTAATAGATGGCACTGAAAATACAAATCTCTGTTTATCTTGAGGTGCCAAGGGAATGGTAAAAAAAAAAAAACAATCTTTAAGATCTACCACTATAAGAAACCAATTTAAAGGGATTTGTGAAGGTGCTGGGAGTCCAGGTTGTAAAGCTCCCATGGTATGCATAGTAGCATTAATCGCTCTAAGATCATGTAATAATTGCCATTTTCCTGTCGCCTTTTTAGGGATTGTAAATATAGGCATATTCCAAGGACTATTGGAAGGTTCTATGTGGCCAGCTTCTATTTGTTCTTGTATTAATTCATGAATACGACCTAATTTCTCCTTGGTTAATGGCCACTGATCCACCCATACAGGTCTATCATCTTTCCATTGTATTGGATCAGCATGAGGGTGAGGAGACTGAGCAGTGACCGCTCCTAAAAAGGTTGATATGCCGTCTGAGTCATTAACTGCTGTCCTTTGCCAGTAACAATACATGCCCGTAAACCTTCTAAAACATCCCGGCCCCATAAATTGACTGCAATTTTAGGGATGATGTAGGGCTGAAACCATCCTGTCTGTCCCTTCCTCATCTTGCCATCTTAACACTGCAGCACTACGTTGTGTATCATCAGGAATTCCTACCCCTTTAACTGAGCCCATAGCTTCTGCCATGGACCAATTTGGAGCCCAGAATTCTTTGCTGATAACACTAACATCTGCTCCAGTGTCCATTAGACCCCTAAATTGTTTTCCCTCTGTTTTTAAATTAATCATAGGACGAGTTTTGCTAATTTCGTGTATCCAATAAATGTCTGAGCTTCTAACTCCTTGCATTCCTCTTTTTCTACTTACAGCCTCACCTTGCTGAACATAAGATAGAAGTAGTATCTGAGCAATTTTTTGTCCTGGAGTAATTTGCATAATATGATTACATTCTAGTTATAACTTTAATTTCTCCTTCATAATCTGAATCAATGAGTCCAGGCAGAACAGTTAATCCTTTTAGGGTGTTTCCACTCCTCCCTAAGATTAATACTAAAGTTCCCGGTGACATAGGACCCCAAATTCCTGTAGGAATAGCTTGCTGAGCAATATCTGGAGTCAAAGTGACCACTATAGTGCTGTTAAGATCCAAGCCTGCGCTTCCTGGAGTTGCTCGGATGAGGGAATCCATTGTGGGCCTTGCAGGGCAGGTTTCCCCTATTAATAACAGGGCTGGGGGCCACCCCTCTGGCCGTTTCCCGACGGTTGACCATGCCCTGTATCTTGATCTAGAGGTGCCCATTTCTATGAAATTTTGATTTACACTGCCTGGCCCAATGGTTACCTCTCTTGACATCTAGAACACCGAGAGATTGGATCTCTCAGAGGCTGTTTATGCCTCTCCCTAGAGTGCTACCTCGTGTCCTTCTTTGAGGCCAAAACCTTCATAACATTTAAAATATAGTTATTAATTCTTATTTGATAAAGTTTTCCATGCAATTTCAAGTATATTAGATTGGTTAAATTTAAAAAGATTTTTCTTTAAGAAGAGAGGAACAGATTTCTTGTATTACTCCAGGCCCATGGAGCTTTCCAAGAATCATCTCTGTTAAAGCCTTGAAATTTTAACATGGAAAAAACCTTCAAACATATATATATATTCATATATGATTTAAAGATTATAATACTTTTTATAATTACCTTATATCTTTAAACTGTTTTTTTATATTAAAATTTTCAGTTGGGAATCACAGAATTAATCCTTTTTTATTAGATCAATAAACAACATATTTTGAATTCCTAATTATTAGAGAAATTTTACTTTATTTTCTCCCAATTTAATTTGCATTTAGCTGAAAACTTTGATTAGTAACACAAAATCTTCTCCTTTTGGTTCCTTTACACCATTTTTTTCTTTTTTTTTAAAATTTTTTTAATTGATTTTTCACAGAGAGGAAGGGAGAGGGATAGAAAGTCAGAAACATCGATGAGAGAGAGACATCGATCAGCCGCCTCCTGCACACCCCACAGTGGGGGGATGTGCCCGCAAGCAAGGTACATGCCCCCGACCGGAATCGAACCCGGGACCTCTCAGTCCGCAGGCCGACGCTCTATCCACTGAGCCAAACCGGTCTCGGCACACCATTTTTCTTAAAAAATAAAGACCAGTTCTGGGTTTTTCTTTTTCTGCAGCTTTTAGGGAGAGATTCCAGCTTAAAACCCTGTCGAATATGTCCAAAAAGGTGGACAATTGCACGCATTTCTTTTTAAGCCGGGCTTCTCTCCTCACGAGTACAGAAATTCCAGACACATCTCTAAATTTTTAAAACTTTTTCATGGCGAGAAAGGAGACTTTAGTATATTTGGAGAGTGGACTTTCATACTGGATTGCCACAGTGTCTATCCCTTCCACCACATTTTGCTTACTTCAGGGGAAAGCATCAGTAACAGATCTGGCCGAATTTCTTTTCATGCTTAAAAGATAAAGACAGATCTTAAATTTTTTCTTTCTTTTTCGCTTTCTGAAGTAATAACTAGCACCTAATTTGGCCAAGATTAGCATTTCCCTGCGAGTTCTTCTATAATTTTTAAATGAAACCTTAAGTAATCTCACTGCAGGAGAGCAGAGAGCCTTGCCCTCTCCTGCCATCTTTGAATTTCTCCGCACCAGAGGCGGTTTCAGCAGTGGAGTTTCACTTATTACAGATTTCAGATTCCAAATGCAAACTAAGATTTTAATTTGAACAAGAAACCACATTATTTAAGCATGCAAACCAAAAGTCTATAATACAGTTTACTTTATATTTATAACCTAATTCTTCCCCATTAGCCTGGCTGAAAAAGACGTTCCCACCCTGCTTACAGATCGCTATTCTGTAGTCAGTCCGTGGGCTTTGTGTACGTTGAATTCCCCTCATCTTTCCCTAGGTGAATCTTCCCTCACCATTTTCCTTGGTGAGTTTTCCTTCCTTCGCTCTTCAGCGAAAAGTACCTTCTCCTCCAGAAGTCCTGCGGTCAGGCACCAGATGTGGGAACCTCTTTCCACATCCCGCGTGGTTCAGGGTTCCTGGGTCAGGGTTCGAGTTCTGAAGGAGGCCGCACGCAAACGAAATGAGAGACTAGAAAACATTAATTTGGTGATATTGGGGGGCCAGATGGGAGCCTTCCTGTAGTGGAAAGGACTGCCACCTTCCTTTGGCCTTGCCATCCCTTTTATTTAGGTTTGGGATACACCCTTTGCCCTGAAGCAGACAATTCCAGTAACAAGTAGATTATCTTATCAGTTAGGATTGACATGATTATTTGATGGGGAAGTTCATTGTCTCAATTAGATAGGTTGTGGCTGGTTTTGACCTTTCAGAGCTTCAAGGTTGACCAAGCCTTCTAGCCTCCTGTTTACATCCATTTAGTGAGAACAATGTTTGGTTTCCGACACTTACTATATTAATTTTTCATACTTTCTTTTTTTTTTAGTTTTATTTTATTATTGACCATACGACAAATATCCCTCATTTTTCCCTTTCTTTGCCCAACCTGTTCCCTGCCCACCTTTAGCACACTGTTGTATGTGACCATGGATTATGCACCATCTTTTCTGATGTTGTTATTTTTTTTAAAGAGTAAATTTCCCTCTAGGACAGTTTGCATTTTGTCTACCCAACTCCTATATTTTCCAAATCTTTTTGAATTAGCAGGTTTTAAAATGTTCTGTTTCTCCCTATATTGTTTTGAAAAATTATACATTCTTTTCTGTGTGAGTGTAGTATGTGTGTGTGTGTGTTTACTCTTAAAATGCATTGTACATCTCTTTTGGTGAACTCTGTTGATTATAACAATTTTCTTTTTGTTTATGAATGCCTTTGTTTTTTTCTTATTTAAAAAATATAATTTGTTGACTACCTGTTCCTAGGTTGACTACCATTTTCTCTCAATACTTTGAAGATGTCCTAATTTATTCTAGTTTACATTTTTGATAAGGGGAATTTTGTGGTGTATCTATTTCTGTTTCCTGTTCACCTTGCAAAATGATTGTTAAGTCTTTAAGGTTTGTTTCTTCACATTCCCCCAATCAGTGTATTCATGCCATGTCATTTATGTTTTCTAGTTATAAAATAAGTTTGTATTACATTCTAATGAAGCACTTTTAGGGGGAGTTTTATCTTTATTTTCTAGTACTTTTTGCTTTTTCTCTTGTTTTTTAAGTATCAAAACTTGTTTTTAATATTTATGTTTTGTTTTTTGTGTATTTTCTCTTTAGTTGCCTTTCCCCACCTTCCTGGTTCTGCTCCTTCATGGCCTAGTCTTGTAGACACCAGCAAGCAATGGGACTATTACTCAAGAAGAGAGAAAGACCGAGACAGAGACAGAGACAGAGACAGAGACCGAGACCGAGATCGTGATCGAGACAGAGAAAGAGAGCGTACCAGAGAGAGGGAGCGAGAGCGTGATCATAGTCCTACACCAAGTGTTTTCAACAGGTTTGTTGAGTGTGCTAAAGTTTGTATACATATATTTAATGTGTACTTGACAATTTGTATTTGATTGTAGAATGAAAAATCCAATTTAGTTGGGAAAGCATTGCTCGAAGAGTATTTAGGATAACCATTTTAAAAGCATCAAGGAATTCTCATTACCGAAAGCAATAGTCTTCAAATTTGTTTATCATCTCTTAAAAGAATTTTAAAAACTTTGTACCCCCTCACATATCTTGCCATCTAAAAATTATGTATATATATGTGTGTATATATATATATACATATATGTACACATATATATGTACATATATGTATATATATGTATATGTATATATATATTTTATTGATTGATTTTTTTAAAGAGAGGAAGGAAGAGGGATAGAGTTAGAAACATAGATGAGAGAGAAACATCAATCAGCTGCCTCTTGCACACCCCTACTGGGGATGTGCCCGCAACCAAAGTACATGCCCTTGACCGGAATCGAACCTGGGACCTTTCAGTCCACAGGCTAATGCTCTGTCCACTGAGTCAAACTGGTTTCTGCCTTTTTTTTTCTTTCTTTTAACAAAAATATATTTTTATTGATTTCAGATAGGAAGGAACAGGGGGAGAGAGAGGAGAAACATCAACGATGGGAGATATTCATGGATCAGCTGCCTCCTGTAAGCCCCCCACTGTAGATTGAGCCCACAACCTGGGCATGTGCCCTTGACCGGAATCAAACCTGGCACCTTTCAGTTCACAGGATGATGCTCTATCCACTGAGCCAAACCAATTAGGGCATAAAATGTTTTTTTTTTTTGTCTGTTCGTTTGTTTGCTTATTTATTTATTTATTTTTTATTTAAAAATTATAAATACACTAGAGGTCCAGTGCATGAAATTCCCAGTGGGATCGGGCAGTCGGACAGCCCTCTCAGAATCCAAGACTGTGGGCTCCCAACTGCTCACCTGCCTGCCTTCCTGATTGCCCCTAACTGATTTTGCCTGCCAGCCTGATCACCCACTAACCACTCCCCTGTGAGCCTGATTGATGCCTAGCTGCCCTCCCCTGCAGGCCTGGTCACCCCTAACTGCCCCCTCCCGCCCCCCTGCAGGCTTGGTCTCCCACAACTGCTCTCTCCTGTTGGTCTGATTGCTCTCAACTGCCCTTCCTTGCAGGCCTGGTACCTCCCAACTTCCCTCCCCTGATGGCAATCTTGTGGTGGCCATCTTGTGTCCACCTGGGGGCAGGATCTTTGACCACATGGGCAGTCATCTTGTGTGTTGGAGTGATGGTCAATCTGCATATTACTCTTTTATTAGATAGGATAGAGGCCTGGTGCATGGGAGGGAGCTGGCTGGTTTGTCCTGAAGGGTGTCCCCGATCAGGATGGAGGTTCCCTTGGGGTGTGGGGCAGCCTGGGGTCTGTGGTGGTTTGCAGGCCAGCCACGCCTCCCAGCAACCCAAGTGGAGGCCCTGGTATCTGGGATTTATTTATCTTCTACAATTGAAACTTTGTAGCCTGGACCAGAGCCAAGCCTTCTGCTTACTCTGTGGCGCAGCCATTTTTGTTGAATTTATTTATCTTCTATAATTGAAACTTTGTAGCCTTAAGCAGAGGCCTGGGCCAGCTAGCGTGTGTGAAAGCTTAGCTTCCTCCAATGCTGGAGCAACCCAAGCCTTCCTCCTGCTCTCTGTGGCCATAGCCAGCTTGGTGGGGTTAATTTGCATACGCACTCCCGATTGGCTGGTGGGCGTAGCTTGTGGGTATAGCAGAGATATGGTCAATTTGCATATTATTCTTTTATTAGAGAGGATAGTTGAACAGATTTTTGGGAGGAAGAGGGCAACACAGTTCAATCCAATTCATTTAGAAATTAAAGTTTCAGTTTTCTCATTTTCTTGGAAGAATACCAAAAGGGTTTTACCAAGACTTGTCAAAAGACTACCAATTATTTAACTTAATGTGCTCAGAGGTTTGGGGAAATTAAGCTGCTATTACTACATCTTGATCAAAACAATCTTTAAAAAAATTAAACATCTTTATGTGTGTTAAATATTTATTTCTAGCAAAGTTCCTTTATTCATTTGTGGAAAATAGCTACCGTATAACTTAATTGGCAAAAGACAGCTCTCATTGTCAAGTCAGACAGCCAAATCACATCAATTCTAATTGTAAAAAGTCTATGTACCTTCATTTGCTGTTCAGTCAAATGAGTTAATCTATATTCCATATCTAAGTCTAATAAACAGACTAGCCACAGAGCTTAAAATAAGATGCTGCCTTTCAACACTTTGCTTTTCTTGAAAGGGTTTTTTTTTTTTTTTAAGCTTTTACTACTAGTTCAGGGAAAATTCTTATGACTCCTACTACACTATGATATATATGAAGTTAGAACTCCCATTTCTTACTCCATACTTTGTTCTTTTTTAAAATATATATATTTTATTGATTTTTTACAGAGAGGAAGGGAGAGGGATAGAGAGTCAGAAACATCGATGAGATACATCGATCAGCCGCCTCCTGCACGCCCCCTACTGGGGATGTGCCCGCAACCAGGATACATGCCCTTGACCAGAATCGAACCTGGGGGCCTTTAGGTTAGCAGGCCGACGCTCTATCCACTGAGCCAAACCGGTTTTGGCCATACTTTGTTCTTAAAGGAACAATGTTTAAGATAGGAAAACCTGAAGTTCTATAGATGCTTTATGATTCCTTGAATAAGATAATTCTCACTGGCACTAATATTATAAATTAGATTGGTTTGAAGCCATGATGACTTTTATACCATAGTAAAATTGGTGAAAGGAATGCCCTTTTTTTTTGTAAATGGCAGGAGAGTGATTTTGAGAGAAGAGTTTTTTACATTAGGCAGTTCAGATTTAGGAAAGAGTAAATATGGATGTTGAGGATCTTGAAATTGATTCCTTAAAATGTTCTGTGCTTTTGGGAATAATTCATATATTACTTTGGGACTGGCATGTACTGCTGACCTAAAGAATAAGTTTCTAATTCTTCTTACAGTCCACAAGTTACAAGTCATGTATTTTTCTGGACTTTAAACCCCAGTTCTCTCCCAAGCCAGTGCACCACATGTTCTAACTACACATGACTGATTGCTGTTCTGGGAATCCCTCAAAGTTTTATACTTCCTTTGTTCATGTTGTTCCTTACCTCTCTGCCTCACAAATTTTTATTAATTCTTCAAGGTCCTCTGTGAGCTTCTCTGAACCTAAAGGAATTAATTTTGTTCATATGTTCCCTAAACATTTTTTTTTTTTTAACTCACCTGAGGATATTTTTCCATTGATTTTTTAGGGAGAGGGGAAAAAGGAGGGAAAGACAAAGAGAAAGATGGATGTGAGAGAAACATGTTGATTGGTTGCCTCCTGCATGTGCCCTGTCCAGGGCCCAGTCCAAGGAGGAGCCTGCATCTGGAATCGAACTTGGGACCCTTTGGTCTGCAGCCACTTTGTTTCTTAGTAATTTCTTTAAGGTCATTTACTACCATTTTTCTTTCTGTACCCTCAGTACTTTGTACAATAATGTCTGGCACATAATAAATATGTCAGTGAATAAGATGACATATTTCAGGGGAGGAATGTGAATACAATAGAGAAAGAACAATTTTGAAAACTTGGTGAAACTTAAGTAGAAACTTTTTATCACAATCAAATCATTAATTTGGGCATCTTTCTTATATCAGTCTAGGTACCATCACAATGTAGAATGAACATGTTTTTATACTAACTATTTTTAGGGATAAGATAAATGTAAGATACATAGACAATTTTCTGAGTTTGCTGGATGAGATGAAGCAATATATCAGTTCAGGGTGTGAGGATATACTTGATTCAAGCAGCATTTGTTTTCTTAGTTGTGGTCATCCTATCTAATGCACGAGCATATTTCGCAGGGCACGCCTCGGGGAGAGACCAGATGGCGGGGGGGGACAGGCCTGCAGGGGAGGGCAGTTTGGGGGAAACCAGGCCTTCAGTGGAAGACAGTTGTGGGGAGACTAGGCCTGCAGTGGAGGATAATTTTGAGGGGGATACCTAGGCCTGCAGTGGAGGGCAGTTGGAGGGGACCAGGCATGCAGGGGAGGATGGTTGTGGGTGATCAGGCCAGCGGGGAGGTCAGTTAGCCATGACTGGGCCAGCAGAGGAGGGCAGTTGGGGGAGACCAGGTCTCCAGGGGAGGACAGTTGTGGGGTGGGGGGACCAGACCAGCAGGAGAGGGCCAGCAGTCCTGGATTGTGAGAGGGATGTCCCAGACTGGAGAAGGTGCAGGCTGGGCTGAGGGACCCCCCTCTTCCCCCCACGAATTTCGTGCACCGAGCCTCTAGTCTAATTATATACTTCTTAATCCAAAAAGTCCTTGGGGATTATCTAGCAAATTTCTACCTGTCATGTGAGGAAATGGAAGCGTAAAGAAACATAAGACAATGGTGGAGCCATACTCTCAAAATGTGATTGAGATCGCACTTAAAATCCTCTTTAATTTTGAAATTAGGTAGTTTAAAAATTTTCTCATTTTCCTTATTACTTCCTATGCACTTGATTCCCCCCCCCCTTTTTTAGTGGGGGGAGGCATAAGGGAGAGTGGCAATTCATTCTTTCATTTATGTAAATGATATTTTCTGTATCCCTCTTATGAACCAGGCACAGAGCTTTCTGCTGAGGGTATAGAATTATTCATACACTGCCCTTTTTTATTTAATTTTATAAAGTCAAGGTGACTAGGACTTGTTAGTAGTTTAAAACTTTACTTAAAGCAGTATACAATAAGAAACTGGACAGGATATATTAATCTTTTTCCTTTCTGTAGTTCCTAATAATAAGACTTATGCTTTGTAGGCATCTGATAAAATTTTAAATAACTGAAGGTATGATGCATATGTGTTTTTTTGTGAGTGTTATGTTTTGTGTTTCTGTGGTGGGATATGTACTGTTAACTTGAGCCATGTAGGTCAGCATGATTCTTTTAAGTTCAAGAGCATTACTTTCCAGAAAGTTGAATAGTCTCTAATGTCGTTAAAATACTTGAGATGGCACTGTTATCTCTAGAATGTCCATACTTAAGTTAAGAACCTTAATGCTAGACTTGATAGGAAAGAAGACTAAAAGAAATGGCTTTGCTAGAGCTTGTACGTTTTCTTTGAGTAAACATAAATAATACAGTTTATAGAATTTTTGAGGCTAAATTATCTGATTAAATTTTAAATACAGTTGTTACTTAATTTTTATTGAAACTCAAGTGTTAATCGTTAAGTCACACTTAATTTTCAGGTTGCTATGCTTTAGGGCAGTGGTCTGCAAACCCCGACTCATGATCCACATGCGGCACTTTGGCCCCTTGAGTGTGGCTCTTCCACAAAATACCAAGGCCTGGGCGAGTCTATTTTGAAGAAGTGGCATTAGAAGAAGTTTAAGTTTAAAAAATTTGGCTCTCAAAAGAAATTTCAATCATTGTACTGTTGATATTTGGCTCTGTTGACTAATTTAGAGTTTGCTGACCACTGCTTTAGGAATCAGAAGTCAGTGTTTACCTAACTCTGACTAAAAGTTCAAGGCAAAAGGTGAAGGAATTTTGTATTGTTCTGAATTATCCCAGGACTAAAGTGTTCTCTGGAAAATCCAAGTGAAGTATAAGTAAAGACCTTCCCCCCTTCCCACACACACACACCGTGTTGTTTTTTTTTAAGACATTTTAGTGATATGGCATGTAGTATGTGTTGTGTCACAAATTACAGGGTCATTGGTTTGAAAATTACAGACCAGTTTCAACATCTGGTCTTTAGGCCACTTAATTGTGGGCTAGAATGAAGTCTGTTCGTTCAAGGATATTTGAATGAACTCTAATGACTTCCAGACCCAGAGAAACTGGTGCAGCAGCTGCTTATCAAAGAAGGGACTAGAAGAAGGGATCTTTATATTTCATGTATGAGACCAAATCTTTTATCATCTGTAGAAAGTTTCCCATCATATGGCTGCCTTCAGAATCTTAAAAGGCCTCAAAGCTGTCAAGAATTGGTGTTAGGGTGAGAAGGTTACACATGACAAATTATGAGATAATCGACTCTGTTTTAATGTAAATCCAGTTGGAATCATTACAAAGACAGCCTCATTTTTAAAGAGGATAATATTTAACTACCATATTCATTTGTCCTGATGTGGGCTAATTATTCTGCTTCAGAAAAATTAGTACAGGGTCGGTCACCTTTACAAAAAAGGTTCTACTTCTGAAAAATTTAGCATTAAATTTACTGAAGATGGTGAGCCTGTATATCAGCTGCCATTAATTGAGGGCTTTCTCTTGTACCAAGCATTTAAAAATGCTATTGCCAGTTCAATAACCTTGAGATAGTTGCCAATTTTATAGATGAGAAAACAGTTGGATGCTTAGGGAGGCTGGTTAATTTACCTTAGGCCACACATGTAGTAAGTAGTAGAATCAGGATGTGATCCTGGGTTACTCTGCTTATACTCCTCCCACTGCTCTGCACATGGCACATTGCCTTTTAGGTGACATTCTTCCACTTTCCTAATATAAAGTGCATATTTATGGTTAGGGAAAAAAAAGTATATATATTTTGTTTGGGGCAGGGGCGGCCTGGAGAAAGTTAATGAGGGCGAAAGAAGGACATATGTAATACTTCCAACAATAAAGATTAAATAATAAAATGGTTTAAAAATGTAATGTATGGAAGCAATAACAGCTTGGTCAGCAATATCTCTTGCATTAGACATAGCACTACAGACAGACTCATTACCTTTGCTAAGAAACCACAGGCAGATTTGTTCTTTTATATGGTTTATATGTTCACCTTATTCTGTCTCCTATTTCTCCTACTCAGATCACTCCTTGATGCTTTAAACATTAATTTAATAATTTGTATATATTTCTAGAAACCAAGGCTCTTTAGCACACAGAGCTCTAGAAGATGTTTTTATTCCTTCTAAGTGAGTTTACTGATGTTAGGTTGTGGAAAGTATTGACTTCTATGCTGAACAAAGAAAAAGAAAAAAGACTTCAAGAATTAGGAGAAAGATGGAGAGAAGAATGTGAGTGAAGGGACATGAAGAGGAGACTGTGCTAGGGAGGTAAAGTAAGACTAGCCATCAGTCTCAGTTTTACAGTTCATTCAACCAGAGTCAGAAAATGGAGGTGCAGCTTTAAGTTTATGCATTTGAAGTTAACCATGTGAATCTCTTCTTCTCACTATACACATATGTAGTATTAAGAAATTGGGATGTCAGAATGCAAGTATGTCTACAAGCAGCTTTTTGCCTGCATTTTGTGTGGATATTATAGAAGTTGCTTCCCATATGCACCCTCATGAGATCAAACCCATAACCTGGGTATGTGCCCTGACCGGGAATTGAACCCGTGACCTTTCAGTGTATGGGACAAGTCTCCACCCAACTAAGCCACTGGCTAGGGCTGTTCTTCATTTGTATACCTCTTTATTAGATGTCTATACTCTTTATGTAGTTGAAGAACCTTTATCTGCTTTACTCTGTAGTCATTGTGAGCCAGATATTTTTAGAATCCTGTGTGCCCAAGATTTTATAAGTAATATAAGAAATTTGGTTTGAGATCTGAAATAGACAAACATGCTTTTAACTCTAAGAGGAGGGGAAAAAACTGATTAAAATGTAAATGAGTTGCAGTCCCAATTTTTTGAAGAAAAACAGCATTTTGTAAAATTTCTACCTTATAACAATTATGAAAGCACAGAACAAAACTAGTCTCTTATAACATGATGTGTAATTTTATATTTTGTGATCTTGTATTAGATGTAGTACTAATTTGGGAATGGCATTATTTTCCTCTCAGTTCAAACATTTTGTATCTATTTTCTGTAAGATGCTAACGAAGCATCTGTTTTGGATTCAAGTCACATCTCTTCTTTTACAGTTTAGAATCATATGAACAGTCCAGTTAATAAAAGTTTTTATTCCAATTTCAGTGATGAAGAACGATACAGATATAGGGAGTATGCAGAAAGAGGCTATGAGCGTCATAGAGCAAGTCGAGAGAAAGAAGAACGGCATAGAGAAAGACGACATAGAGAGAAAGAAGAAACCAGACACAAGTCATCTCGAAGGTCTGTTCTTTAATAGTGAATCACTTTGAAGTTGAGAAATTGATTTGACTTCAGAAAGAGCAAACATTTCCCAATAACCAGTAGAGCATATATATTCCTAATTGGAAGATTAAAAATAATCTGTTGAAATAGTTGGTTCCTTTAATGCTTCAACAAAGATTTTTAAATTTTAACAAGTGTGTATTTAATACCAGTAAACCAAAATTATTGTGAGATATGAGCTTAGTATAATTATCTTGTTGGGAGTGGGGAATTTGACATATGAACCAGTCTTTAGTAGTAAATATTATTAAAGCAGTTTAATCAAAGAAAATTCAGGGCCTTGTAGTCTCAAAAACAGCACACATATTCGTTAAATTTTAGTGCCTATTACTTACCTAAAACCAACCCAAGAAAGTATTTGTTTTAGTGCTTCAGTTTCTCATTTATAATTTGGCTTTCAGAATAAAGTATATGGGCCCTGGAAATCTGGGATGATGTTGGTGAAGATGAGCCTATAATGTAAATATAATCTCAGCATAAAAGTCATCCCCCCCCCAAAAAAAAAAAAAAAAAAAACCGGGCAAAGGGGTTAAATCTTTTAACATCCAGCATTGAGAATTTACCTTAGGCAAGTAGATGGATTTTTGTCATCACTTGTGTGGTGGTGTGTTCTTAAAAAATTTTTTTTTTATTTTTAGTAATAGTAGACGTCGCCATGAAAGTGAAGAAGGAGACAGTCACAGGAGACACAAGCACAAAAAATCAAAAAGAAGTAAAGAAGGAAAAGAAGCTGGCAGTGAGCCTGCCCCTGAACAGGAGAACACCGAAGCTGCACCTGCAGAGTAGGCATGGTATAACCTTTTGTGTATATTAGTCCCAGAAATAGATACTACAAATCTTGTTTATTTTTCTGGATAATGTTTAAGAAATTTACCTGAAATCTTCTGTTAGTATAAAAGCTTTTTCCCCAAAATAAAAGTGAATTTTTCATGTTAAGTTAAAAATCTTTGTTTTATAATATTTAAAAAATAAGATTGCAATGATTTTATATCCAAAAAGTATGTGAGTGAGTCACTCATCAGGGAATTTAAAGAACTGTGTTTAGCTGTGTACATACCAGTATCTGATAATGGTCAAGGTGGCCAACATTTCCTTGAGTTATTAGTCCCTCCACATTTCTCTGCAAAAGGTATCAAAGGGCACCTCTGAGTCTTGAGAGTAGTCTTTTATCATTACTGCTGTGGCACTGTGGCTTAGCATATTAAAGAATTCATACAGTTTTGGTAGCAGGTGTTCAGTGTTTTGAATTGGGTTCTTGGGGAAATTTTATATGTATAAAAATGAATCTAATAGTATTTGGGAGGCCTTTTAAATAACAAGTGTAGTTTGTAGCAGGCACTGAATACTCATCACAATTTTTAATTCCCTCATGGCCATCTATATGAGGTGGTTTGGCTTTTCTTGATTTTCCCAATGCTAATTGGTTAAACAGCATGCAGATTTTTTTATATTGTGAATTAAAAAAACCCCAAGTTTAAAATCCTCTGAGTAAATAGTCATAATAGAAATTGAATTTAGTATCACATACTTAAAGACAACTATAATTTTAAAAAATATTTATTTCTCATTTGATGAAAGGAACATTTTCCAGTAACGCACTTTAAAAATCATTTGGCTGTAAGTTATTTTTAAAATACTCAAATTTTTAATTTTATGATTCGAATTCATTTGAGGGCATACAAACCATTTCAGCTGTTTAAGAGCTTTTTATTAAATAGAAAAATATAAACGTAAACGTAGATTGATGCAAAATCCTCCACACTGAATAAAAACTATTAGTAATATTTGTTTTGAGAATTATATTTTCTGAGGTGCAATTGGCTTTCATTAGATCATAATTTTGCTGATATTAAAGTTCACATTTTTATAATGTATCCTTTAAATACAAAAATTGACAAGATAAATATATTGTTTCAACTTTTGTGATTTTCTATGACCCATCAATTCTATAAAAAAGTGCCAGGCCAAGAAACGATAGTGAGAGTGATTTTCCCTTTAAGTTCTTTTAGCATCCTTGCCAAACAAGCATGTATCATTCCTGATGTACTTCTACCATTGACAGCAAGAAGAATGTCACCACATCTAAAAAAATAAAACAAGGTATATGATTAATATTTTGATCCATACCTGAAGTTAATTCAAGTTTAATTGGGGGTCCTCATTTTTGCTATATCTGTCAATTTTAATTAAATACTTCTCCTCTCCTCACTTTAAATTCTGCAGACTCTCTAAAATCAGCTTGCCTTGGAAGGGGTTTATAAGCAAGTTGCTATATGGGACCAAGGAACTATAATCATTTTGGATTTCTTAGAAATTGCACACTACATAAATGTGATTAATTTCTGACCAATATGAAAGGTACAACATACATGCCTTTTTTCAAGAAGGGCCATGCTTTTTTTATACACAAAAATACATAAAATATTTGAATATAAATGTTTAAAAAATAGTTGTTACCTAATTCTTCCATCATTATATGCTGGTGTTCCTTCAACAATGGATTTGATAAAAAAAGGTTTGTTCCCATTGTATTCTTCATAACCTCCTACAATGCAGAAGCCCAGACTTCCAGCTGTGTTTCTTCGTAATACAACATCTTTGCAGTTATACAGGTACCTGCATTAGAATGTAATCAATATATAAGCAGTTAGGTTGAACTCAATAATTACTGATTCATCTTCCATTTCCTTTGACATTTTTTAGAATAAATAGCACTAGATGGGTCTCACTCAAAATTGACATTTGTACTGTTAGCTTGCTTTTTCCTATTGAGCTTCTGTTTTCCATTGTTAAATGGAAAAATGACACCATCTATTTGTTTTGTTTATATGTCTACTGGGAAAGATAATCATTGATTTAATGCCTTAATTTATATTAAAAAGTTGGATATGCATAAATCCTTATTGGTGAACCAAATTCAAGCATACTTATTATGGATGTCTTTTTTATTTACATGTAGATTTTTAAAAATTTTCTTTTTTAATTGATCTCAGAGAGAGAGAAAGATACATAAATTGGTTCCCAACTGCACGCTTTCTCACTGGAGATTGAACCCACAACCTGGGTATGTGCCCTGACTGGGAATCCAACCCACCACCTTCTGGTATATAGGACAGTGCTCCCACCAACCGAGCCACATGGCAAAATTCTTTGAATAAATGATTATTCTCAATAAAAAAAAATTCAAACCTACCCTAATTAATGCATTTGTTGAAATTTGAACTTTTTAAAAATATTAGTTTATATGTATGTAGTTCTACATGTTTAATAAAGATTAGAGACACAAGCAGGCATAAAGTGAATGGAAAATGTATATTTAAAGACTAAGAATGATTCATAACGGAGTATAGAAAAATGGCAGTAAATGGAACAGCAAGTTATAAAAGGAATGGGAAGGGAAGGAGAGACCAGAGGTCTTCTGTAAATGAGTAGAATTTTCAGCTAAAATAGAAATATAGATTGAAGAAACTATTTCTTTTACTATTCTGTGGTAGTTGGATGAGTGTCAACATAGGTGCAGGCTAATGTGCAAACTGTATTACAGTTAGGATAGAATGTCTATGTCAGGAGCTAGATTTGACTCAAAAATCCCTGAGTTCAGAAACGTTTGAAAAAATGAATATTTTCATGTTGACAAAAAAAAAAATAAAAATACTGATTTGTTTATAAGCTGTACCTTAAAATATTAACTGCTTTTTGAAAAACCAATAAAAGGTCTCTTGTGAAATGTTTTGTTACACTCTAATTTTAAATATGAGTTTTTTTCCTGTTTTGAACTCATTCAGGATTTAATTGAAGAGTTCGCAAAGTATAAAGACTAGCAAGGAGTTTGGTAATTTTTCTAAGTAAGAAAATTATGGTTACTTCAAATAATTTAGACTGTTAAAAGGAGTTGATAAATACAGTGAAGTTGGTGCTACTATTTTTTGTTCTTTCACTATTGGTCCTTCAAGGACTCTACTTTTCAGTGGACCTCAATATTTCACTGAATCCCCTATATTATTAAAGTGTGGTCTCCAAAATTTGTGCCTTACAGGGTCTAGAGGCAAAACATATTTTTGTCATAATAGCATGATCTTTACCTTTTCACTTATTTTCTTATGAGCATACAGTGGATTTTTTCCAGAGAACACATGATAGTGATCTGGCAACAGATAGAATGCAGAAGTAGATGAGAAAGTCCACTTATCTTCTATTAAGCCAAAGGTTAAAGAGGTTTGCAAAAAAAAAAAAAATACAGAATGCCAGTCTTCTAATGTCTTTTATGCGAAAAGCAGTATGTTAACATAATGGGGTGTATTTTATTTTATTTTTTATTTCTATTTTTTTAAATTGATTTTTTACGGAAAGGAAGGGAGAAGGATAGAGACTTAGAAACATCGATGAGAAACATCGACCATCTGCCTCCTGCACAACCCCTACTGGGGATGTGCCTGCAACCAAGGTACATGTCCTTGACCGGAATTGAACCTGGGACCTTTCAATCCGCAGGCTGGCACTCTATCCAATGAGCCAAACCGGTTAGGGCATGGGGTGTATTTTAAATAAGTAAATTCTTCATATTAACTCATAAAGTAAATGTCACTAGACATAACTATATAAACAAAAGTTCTTTAGGATCATCAATACTTTTTAAATCTGTATAGGGGTCTTAAGACAAAACACATGTAGAGCAGAAATTCCCAAAGTTTTTATCTAACTTGAAAGTCCCACTGGTATCTCAGACTCAACATGTTCGAAACAAAGTAATATTTCCTCATTGTGATAAAATAATTGCATTGATGTTCCTAAGTGGCTACTGTACCCTGGTGTACTCAGTTGTATAACTGTGGTGTCTTCCTATTCTGATTCAGGATTCAGCCATAAGAACAACAGTGGAATTTTTGCCACTACCAGTCAAATCTTAGGTATATAAGTATGGCCAGCTAAGATCAATCAAGCCTAGCCTGAATCAGCTGACTTCCTCCCCCCCCCCCCAGACTTTTGAACTAAATATTACATATGATTACTTGTTAACTGAGGTTTTGCAGCATGATTGTGAAAATAGGTAATTGATATGCCTACTCCTAATTTAGTTGTATCCCTTCTGCTTTTAAAAAGTTACTAAAGAAGCAATTAGGAAACTTAAAAATATAAATGCAAATTTCATCTTAAAACTCAGTCACTATATATGAGAGAGAACTTCCAAAGGCAGTGAGAGTCAAAGAGGGATGATGGGAGAAGGAATGCCCATAGCTGGAGGGTGCTGTCCAAGCTGGTGCAGTCCTGGGGGCCATAGTGAGTAGTACATTGATAGCAATCAGGCATCCACTGGGTACATCAGAAGTAGGCAGGCTGACTGTTAGCAGAGCATCCCTGGGCTCAGTGTGACAGAGAAGAAGGGCATAAGTGAGGTAATAACCTGAACAGACAACCCATATGGACAGGAAGTAGCCTGACAGTGCAGTAAGGTAAAGAATCAGTGGAGACACACTACAAAAGTGGGAAGGTAACAGTAATAACAGTAACAGACAAAACCCACTCACCAGAAAAATGCTGTAGAAAAATGAAGTTTTAACAGCATTACTATGAATTTAAACTACTTCTGAAATAATTATAAATAGATCAAGGAAGATAAGAGAATAAACTGACAGAAGAAAGAATATAAAAAAGATATACTAAGGAATATGGAAAACATAAGGGATATGAAGGACAGATTAAAATAAGCAAAGAAAAATGGAAATAGTTAAAAAGAACTCAAGAGAAAAAGAAACACAAGACATCAAATACAAATTTGGATTTGAAAAGAAGGACCCAAATAAGTTAATTTGAACATGAGATGAAAAGACCAAGCCACACACACATGGGAAAAAAATGAGATCACACTTCTCTACCCTATGATACAGTGATACAATGCCTACAAAGTCAGAGTGTGATCGGTAATATGTCCAGGCAAACTGCCATCTGGTTTGTACAAATGCATCTTACTAGAACCAGTTCATATGGTAGGTGCTGTCACTTATAGTCTGAATTTTTATTGTATTATTTTTGATATCTACTGATATACCTAGAGTATATATTTTAAAAAATCAGTACGTAATAGAATGTATGATACTAATATGTGTGTACAGAGATACCTGCTTTTGCAAATAAATAACCATGCCCATTCATTTACATTTTGTCCATGGCTACTTTTATGCTAACACAGGGCTGAATAGTTGCAACAGAGACAGTATGACCCACAAAGCTTAAACTCTGGCCCTTTTCAGAAAAAATTTGCCATCCCCTGACACACATACTCCCTTGACAAATACACAAAGAAGTGGTGACAGAGATTATAATCTGAGGGGATTTGGGTGGGAGACTCAACCTTTCACTCTATACCATTGGTGCCCTCTAAGTTTTATACTGTGCTTATTAAATTACTACTAGATGAGAAGATAAGCATTGCCGGGGTGAATGAAAACTAGTGTTTACTGGCACTATTTTCACAGTGCCCTTCTACTCTTTTTCAAGGAAATGAGCAAAATCCACACTATTATGGCTAGAGCATACAGGTGCCTGCCTGCCCACAGCCATGTAAAAGGGGGAAAGAAAGCCATTCACTTGGTTGTATTTGGAGTAAAAAGTTTCTCACATTTGTCCCATCCTTACCTGAATCTTGATTAAATAACAGAATAGCTTTGAAGCACAAAAAATGATCTATAATAGAATGCAGTTTCAAAAAGATTTTTTTTAAACAATAGAAGTAATAATCCTCTTCTATTTAGGTTCAGTTCTAAATGTTTAAAGTTTTTAAGCTCCTCAGTGCTCAGCTGTTTAAAAATTGTATTCATTTAAAATTTATCAATTACTCAAGGCTCATAAAGGAATCGAGGATAGTTTGTATTTGAATCAGGGATGTTTTATAAACCTCATTTAAAAAAAAAAAAAAGGCCTATCTCTGCCCTCAAGAAAAATGTACTAAAACCAAACATCCTTCTCTCGTTCATTTAATTCTAGCCAGCATATCATCTTCAGTGACTCCAATATTTAATGTTTAAAACATGCATTTGGCCGAGACCGGTTTGGCTCAGTGGATAGAGCGTCGGCCTGCAGACTGAAAGGTCCTGGGTTCGATCCCGGTCGGGGGCATGTACCTTGCTTGCGGGCACATCTCCAGTGTGGGGTGTGCAGGAGGCAGCTGATTGATGTCTCTCTCTCATAGATGTTTCTGACTTTCTATCCCTCTCCCTTCCTCTCTGTGAAAAATCAATAAAATATATTTAAAAACATTTAAAAAACAAACATGAATTTGGAATTTGTAAGAATATTCTGAAGGTTAAGAGTTAATGTTTGTGATGCAGATGAATAAAACCCAATTTATCTGCCCTTTGAATATTTAATTTGTTTACAGCCACTTAGCAAGGCTACCCCCAAATCCTTTCCTCAAGTGTGTATGAGCCAAGTAAACAGCTATATATGTACTGTAAGATTCTAGTTGCAGCTCATTAAAGCGAGAAGAGCTGCTTCCTGAAGTTATGTGCAAGAACTCACAAGAGTAGGTACTAAGGAGAGAAGAGAGATGCGTTCTCAGCACATGCATAAGCATAGGTGAAGGCAAAGTGTTCTACGTCGCTTTAGGTTTAGCCCAGGCCACCTGATGGCTCGAGGTAAAACCATAGATGGGAGTCATCCTCCATGCAAGATCCTGGGGCTGTACCACTAGCAAATCCGGGAAAGGTGAACATCTTGGATTGCAGCATCCTCTCCCTGTCAGCTGAGCTCCCTGTTGCAAGAAAACTGAAACGACTCTACATGGCAGACCTGTGAGCACCTCATAATGAATGCCTAATGTTTCCACATCCAGGTTTTTGTCCCTGCCCTATGATTTCAGCATGCATTTTCAGTTACAATTATTTCAAATAGTCCCACAACCAATCCAGGGATTCATTAAGATGCTAGTGCCATGAGTCAGCCCAAGAAAGTGAAAGAATGGTCAAAAAATACATAGTTGTTTCCTCCCACATCTCCCCAAGGATGTCACATTGGGACTCACCGTGGTAATTCCAGCCACATGACCCAGGAGGGGGACCAGTCACTGGGCGAGGCCATGTTGTGGTTAGAGTCCAGGGCTGCTGGGCTATTGCATTCTTCCTGGGACTCACGTTGTTTGACTTCCAAAGCTTTAAGAACCATCAAGGAGGATGTGCTTTTCAATAATGCAACGGCCTTGTTCCGGCTGACCTCTGTTAGTTCAACCCCATTCACATTCAACAAAATATCACCTGGTGGTTAGAGAAGCAGAAGCCATCCTTAGTGCAACAGGACCTTCTGCTTATAGTGCAAAGGAGCAGGGACTGACTGATGGATGCCGTGAAGTAGTGAGGGAAGGACGCATGTCAGCCTCTTGCATTGACATGAGGCTGGGTTCTCAGCAATGGTGAATTGTGTGCATTCTGCAAGGCATTGGTAAGTCGTGTTTAGAGGTTTCTAAAGCATACCCATTGGTGTTTGGCGGCTATTGTCATTAAAAAAAAAAAAAAGGAATAGCTTCATTTACCATTTAATCAAAGAAAATCTCCATTTTCACTTTTTTTTTTAATGTTTTTAGCACAAAGGGAGAGCACTTGGCAAAAGCTTTCAGCACTTGTACAGAGCCTAACATATGATGGGCACCTAATACACATGATTTCAATGAATAAAGAACTACCCCTGAGAGTATCTGGCATGAAGTCTACAGCAGTTAAGAAAAATGGGGCCTGGAACTGTGTTCTCAAAGAGGTGGAAGGAAGAGTTAACATTTCTATCAATTGCACAGGTGCTAAGAATTAGCATTGGTTAAGCACCTACTATGTGCTGGACCATTTCCATACATATCCTATAATCTGCTCATGTTCTCTCACAAGTCACTTCCTGGTTGACCTCATTATTCTGCACCCAGGTGCTTGAATAAAAAAGAAAAGCAAGAGAAACTAAGACCTCCCCTGCCTCCATTTTCTATTCTTTTATCTCCTGATTTTTCTGCTTCCTTTGAATAGCTTTTTTATATAGAATAACCCAAGCATGAGTAAAAAATAGGGGAAAGATGGGAAAGGCCTTGAGTCCTTCCTGACCCGAAATAAACATCATTAGGTTGGCTGACTGAATCCCTTAACATGCCATTCCCCCTGGCTCCATAGATTGAGCAACTGTACTACAGAAACTTTACATTTTATCTCTTGAATCTGAATCCTTAAATAACATAATTGCCCAACCATTTGAGTTACCCCTTCATATGAATTGATGATATTACTAAAGATACACATTTGACATCTTCATTTCAGAAGTCTAGGATATACAAGATTAAAGTAACAAGACACTTTTCACCAGTGGGAAAGTACCTATGGCATGGTACTTTCATTTAATATTCAATCAAAGTCTATCCAATTATTTCCCCTATACAGCTCATACAGTTGAATAATTCATGAATAGTTTCATTACCAGATAAATCCAGCAAAGGATCACTTAGAATAAATGAACAAAATTATGCCATTTAACCAAGGCAACTTGCTCAGAACTAGCATTTTCCTATTCTTGGCACAGTTCGCAGCATTTGCTTTACTAGCAAGCAAGGTGGCGCCCACATCAATCCACTTGAACTAAGGTGGGTTGAAACCCAGTCTGGCAACTACACTGAAACTATTCATGGTCAATGGGTAACAGATGTCCTGGCCAGATCACCCTCACATTTGCTTGTTAAATCTGGAAATAGTTATCTAACCTAGCAAGCTGCTAATTCCTCTTAACACTGCTGCCTCAGAACCTTAAGTTTCTTTACTTTTTACCTGTTTTTATTCTTCCATCTCTGCTTATGACTCCTCCGGGTTCAACACTGATGACGTAGATAGGCAAATCCCACTCACTGTGTGATGCTCCCCCTGAAACAGTCATCCCAAGAGATTCGCTGGGGTCTTTTCGGACGCTAACCACCTTCTCATGACAAGTGACTGCAAGAGGGAGGTGCTAAAGGCACAGACAGAAAAACATGGGTTTGCATTTCTTACATACAAAGTGGCACAAATATATGATGGTGTTTGGTCTCAAAAAGACACACACACAGAGAACCCTTGTTTTTCCACCCTCTCCCCCAGCTCCTAGGGCAGCGTTATAGTATCCCAATTTCTATAAACTGCAAAGGAAATTTACATTTTAGTAAAAAATGACCAATAAAAATGGAAGCAACTGTAACCCAAATTTTTCAAGTGATTCATTCCTGATAGTCGAGTCAACATTTTGGAAATATTCATGAATATTAGGATTTTTTTCTAGGTTACAAAGTAACCATATTTTAAATAATAGTGCCAGTTAACTTTATGCAGGTAATCAATTATAGAAATTTTTTTTAAAAAATAGATTTCATATATATGACTTAAAAATTCACCAATATCTAGGTTTCTCCCAATTAGCATCTTTACGCTTTAGTATTTCTAAATATGAAGTCAGCTGTACTTTTTCATTTTGTTACATAAAATATATATAAATATAAAATATAGTATATGCAATTGTATAGTAGACACTGGATAAACTTTTGAAAAGCAAATTAAGAGAACTTATTTTGAATTAATAGCTCTAGATGAAAACCATGCAAAGCTATATGCAGCACTATCTTGAAACAATAATGTAGAGAAGGTCAAGGGCACTGCTTATCAATGAATGCATATCAATGTATACTTTTTCAAAAATGTATTCTCCCTGCTAGTGCAGTGATCTAGGCAGTAGTCACCAACTGGTGGCCCATGAGGTCCGAAAGGTTGGCGACTGCTGAATTCTAGGGGACTAAGACTCTGGCCATGTGCACTGCAAATAAACATAACACTTGGTCAAACCTCAAAGAAGTACCTGGCTCAAAGCATAGGTATAGTTGTACTTAAGGAACATTTAAAAGCACATCTGACTTAAAAAAAAAAAATCAAGGTACAAAAAAAGTGTAAGTGTACTAGCTCTTTAAAAAAATGATGATTTGTATTACTAAACTGGGAGAAAAATTGGTTTCCTGGGGGTAGGTAGAACAGGGACATCTTAAGATATCCTTTCCATTTGAGCCTTCTCTATGTATTACCTACTCAACAAATCAAATGAATTCTAATTAAACATCTACAAATTGAATGGATGACATCATATAGAACTATTTTACTTGCAAGCACAGGGTCAATTTTAAATGCTTCATTAGGAAGCAAGATAAGCCTAGGCTTTTGTGTGCATTTATTACCTTATTTCCTGCAGTTTTAAGTTAGCCATGTCTCTTTCAATGGCCTTATTGTATACAGTAATGGCCTATTACTGTACTCCTAGCATTGAACATAGTAGCATTTAGCACATTGAAGATGGTTTTAAGTACATGTTTGCTGAATGAATGGATGAATACATTGCAAATTGCCACAAATTGTTTTTGGTAGTCGTAAAATAATATATCAGAAATTGAATAATTATGGCAAGGTATATATTATAATTAGTACTTGTAAGGTCTGGATTGTGTTTATATAAGCCCCAGAACCTTGAAGATAATGGTTATCAGATGAGGGCTATAAAACTGAAATAAGACTTTCTTCAGAGAAAAGTTTCAAAATAAGACTAGAAATAATCCTAGCACTCTGGCTAAGCCCAAGGAGTAGACTTAGAGGGCTCTCAAGATCCATTCTCAGCACATGACCTTTCCCTTCTGAAAAGCAATTAGATGCAGGATGTCTCTTCCTTTAATTAGAAGCATGTCCACTTGGAGATGCAGGCAGTTCTGAAATGCCTCCAACGTGGCAAGAATTCTAAACCCAGAGACTCCCACTGGCTGCCCTGCTGCTTCAGCTCATTCCTGGGGATATTCATAAAGCATTTACTCCTGATGCTCACGAAGAAGGGCTTCATTATTTCCACATGTGGGGCAGGGGTATCATAAGGGTAGTTGATCAATCTCCCAAGGTGATGTCTACAACACAGTCTGGAATATTCTGAAAAACAAGGCTATCTCACACACACATACCTCACACACTATCTCATTCTTGAATAACTGCCTAATACTTCGTGTGGATGTGTTATATTCCCCACTGATGACAGGTTGTTTGCAGTCTTCTGCAAAATTAAACAGGGACACTGCAAACATCTTAGACTCACATTTCTTGTGCACTTGTGTAACTATTTCCTTAGGCTAATGTCCTAGTATTACAATGGAGAAATCAAAGAGCCTGGGCATTTTTACATTTTAATAGATATTGATAAATTACCTTGGAAACGGTTTCTATCATTTATTATCTCTCCAAGACATTGTGAAAATACTGATTTCTCACAATTCTGCCAATACTAGGTTTTAGCCATATTCACTAATATTTTCCCAGGTGAAAACAAAGATTCCAATAACGTAATTGCCTTTCTTTGTAGTAAGTTTGAACATCTTTTATTGATATTTGGGTTTGTAACAGTAATTAGCTTATGAGATTTGTGATAACGTGATCACTCAAGCTGCTTCTAGCTTCATCTATGAAATGGGTAAGAATGCCCATGTACAGCAAACTTGTGGCTAAAAGTAATATAACCAAATGAAAAATAGGACTTTTTGCTTTTGTTTTTAAAAGGTGTTATAAAATTCATTTGAAAGTAGCAAAATTCCTTATCTTAAGAAATATTCCCAGAAGTTATACTGGCTTCACTCCTGCCACACCAGTTAATAGGAATTCTTGAGGCTTTAATATTTGTTGTAAATAAATATTGCTAGAATAATGTGCAGATTGGCCAGCTAAACCTTTGGGAAAAGGAAGGAAATACCTATTTGTTTCCTACTTAGGCAGGTCCAGGCAGGCAAACCAAGACTTAACATTTAAAAAAAAAAACAGGTAAGTGAAACAGGTGTCAGAAGGAAAACTGGGACCTGCAACCCAGGATGTCTGATTCTAAAACCATGCTTCTCACTATCCCATTGTGACTTATCAATGTTCAGGCATCTGTCAGAAAAACACATGAAGAACTAATCACCCGATTTTTCCAGAGAGAGTTTAACTAGTTCATTGACTACAGAACTAAACCCAAATCAAATTGTATCAAATAAATCTCATGACACATGTTTTGGTTGCAGAAAGCTATGTCCTCCCGGCTGCAGAGGTGTGTCATTTATGTTTTTACATGCAAGTTCCTGGAGATCAGAACCTCCTTTCACTTCTTCGGTGCTTCTCAAACGGTCTTTCTGCACTGAGCAACTATGGGTTACACAGACATGACTGGGGTACCCCAAATAAGAAATGTGTCCACGTGTCCTGTGTCTCCCACACAGTTGCTTTACCCACAGGAGAGAGACACCTGCGTCAGGAATGGAAACGCCCAAGTACTCCCTGAACCCTCCGTACTCAGACTTGCCTAACTGTGGTGGGGAGAGGAAAGTTAAATACAACAAAGTTAAACACAACAGAGATATTCTTTCCCCCTCATTTCCTTCCCCACACTCCTTCCCTGCTTTGGAGATTTGAGGTTGCTCCCTAATGTTTAAACCATGGTATAAGATAAAACAGGTTAAGCTGATTAAAATATGTCAGGGCCACCAGTGTACTGTCACTCAGCTAGAAAATGACATAATAGAACATTTGCTTTGGGTTTTTAAAAAGCATTTTAGACATATTAAAAATGCATAAAGATGAATATAACCTGCCCATATACCTGGCCACCCAGTTTCAGACCTACATGTCCCATGTACAGCTGAGGTGCCTCTCTGACTTCCCCCTGGTCATATTCCCTTTCCTCTCTCAGAGGTCCACACGTTTAAACTTGATGCCTATTGTTCTTTAACTTTTGAATTCATTAAAAACTTTTCTGTGTCACAAATCTTGGGTTTGTCTTCTTTGGTATTTGAGTAATTTCACTTCCTGCTTTCAAAAAGCCATGTTGTTTCCTAAACAAAATACAACTTTAGTAGGATCATAAAAAACTAAACCATCAAAGAGCCATGTATGTCTTCATTGCATTTTTAAATATGCCCCTATTAATGTGTGCGTGAGAGCATTTCAGAAGGCAGAGAGAACTTAAATTAAAATGCAAATAATTACAATTTCTACTGGGCCGGTTTGTTATGCATGTTTTCCAGGAACTAAACATGAGAGAGGGTTTCAGCAAAAATTTAATCAGACCCTCCTGGCTCTTTCCATGATTCATTATGGTTGGGTAGAAGGGGTTATAAAACCACAGGGCTGGTAGAAGCTTCATTCTTAGTGGTTTCGTGAGCGAGGATATAATATGGTCTTACTAGCTCAATTATAATTAGTTAACTAGATTAAAACTTTAAGAGAACAAACTAGTTTTCTATTAATAGCATTATATTTATTTAAACACCCTAATGGTATTTACTAGTGAAAAGACACCGGGGAGTGCTTATCCATAAAATGTTTTAGCAAGGGTTTGTTGAGATTGCTTATTGTAAATGAAACTTGGTTTGTTGAGATTGCTTATTGTAAATGAAACTGGAATTTATGAATTTATAGGGGACAGCTCGCTGGGAGGCTGGGGAAAGGGGAGAGGGAGTATTCTTGTGGGCTGTGTCATTAACAGCATACAAAGCAGAGATGTTCCAAAATCAAAATTTTGAGTACAGTTTCTACATACAGGGCTCAAAAATTCAAACTTGTGTATTATTCCAAACCAAAATCTAGCCTGATGTAGTATGTAGACATTCCCTAATCCGATGCAGGAAGAACGGGCTATCTATAAGATATTTTTAGTTACAAGTACTTTTTAAAATTATTTTTTTTATTGTCTAAAGTTTTACATGTCTTCTTTTTCCCCAATTGACCCCCTCCCCTAGTTACAAATAATTGAAGGAAACTCGATCCCTGAAGAAATGGCAGCCAGAAATTCATTACCGTCACTAAAGGAGGTTAAGTGGAAGCTACTGGACTCAACTTGGGTCTAAGCAAGGTGTGTTGCTTAGACACCCAACCAAATGGGGAGGTTATGGCGCTGCTTCTAACATTGGCCACAGACAGAAGTAGAAACTGTGCTGAGGCACCTCATTTAAAGAGGGGCTGCACATTGCTGACCTGCAGATACATGCTGCTTCATCCCCCGTTTTTAACAATGTTTCTGGGTTTGAATTCCATAAAATAGGACATGTGCTCTTTGGTTTGCCCCATCCCCACCACTTGCTCGTGTTACATGAACTTCAAGTGTTTATATTATTTTTCTGGGTCCTTCTGCAAAAACAAACAAACACCCTAAAAATAGCAGGGGAATTGCTCCCTTTCAGGCAGACTGGGAACTTCAAAATCCAGAAGCCAAGGAAGCCTCTTGCTTCATTTCAAAGTGAATGAAAAACAGTCCTTAAACAAAACCGAGTTGAAATAACCTGACATCTATTTGGCTGAGCCCAGAAATTATGAGGTCTGCAAGATCAGGTTTCAAAACTCTCCTGCATCTTCCTCTCTCCTGCTTGGATGGGAGACACCTGCTCTCCCACTAGATCTTGAAGATGAGACTCTGGGCTTTTACTGTTACAAGATAAGTCATATAGTGTTTAAGTGATGAAATCCAGAAATGTTAATGTGTGCAGTCTTCCCGAGAAATAGCTCACCGCAGAAGCCGTGGGCATACCCTGCTGGGCCTCACCTTGGCGTTGTGGCTCCTGTCCCCTGGCCCCGAGGACCGGCTGCCGTTGCTGCTCCAGCCAGCTTCCTGAAAGATGTCAGGGCTCTGCTGACGGGCCTGGCGGGACACGACGAGGTGGATGCGCCTTTCACTGGCCTGGGTGATAAGACACAGGCATTAGCATTGGGAGCTTCCATCCCAGCATCCAGGCACCAGGGTTACCAAGAGGTGCGAGTTGGGTTTTACCTTTTTTTTTTATGGAAAAAGTGGTTTCTAGTGTTTTTCATGGCAGTGCCCGCTTTGTAATTTGACAAGAACACGACGAGTCATTTCCTTTACCACTTATCCAATGAATGGCTCTCCCGTACACAGCCCGAAATGTTTGAGAAACTTTCCTGATAGAATAGGGTGTACAGTATAAAGTAGGACCCCTGTCAAACTCCAGACTGAAGGTCTGAGACCAAGGGTCAGCAGTAAAGAAAAAGCAGTAGAGTTATTGGCAAGAATGTTACTGCCGCAGAAAGAGAAATTCTGCGTCTAATGGTTTCAAACATCGGGGTACTGGAAACGAAGAGCATTTCAGAACTACAGGGGTGACCCAGTGGCCCTAACACAGTCCGATCAAAGGCCTTTGCCTCAACCCTTTGTTTTTCACCTGACTACCATTAATTCTGACTACTAGTCCTCTCTGCCATGGATGCTGATACTTGGACAGAGTGTTCCAAATGGCAAATACATTCCTTATTGGTAAGGTCCATTCCACACCATAAATGTTCAGGTACCTTTCTGCCACTGAGGAGTTTCATGTGCGCTTGAAAACATGAGAACTGCTGGTTCCTGAGCCTCCAGTCTGCAGGGCAGTGAGTCAAGACCTTGGGCCTGTGAAACATACATGAGCAGGGCCTCCTGATGGCCCAGTGAAGTAGCTACTTAAGCTGACAAATGATTCTAGTAAAAGCTAACCGTTAGTGCTTGAGGCATGGCTAGATTTGATTAGAAGAGTCCCCTTCAAATACTAGATTGGGGGACAAGGAAGGTAGAGAAGAGAGGAGTAAGCTCTAGGGGTTCCCATCTTTATCCCACCTCCTGACCACTCACAACCACCACAGACCTGACATTGGCCTGCTTGCCTTCTTCTGTTGCAGGTATGGTCATCAGACCACGGGAAAGTCAGGCCACGAAAGGAGCCACAGAAATCCTTGCTTCATTTCTGGATTTGAATTCCATAAGATAGGAATTCAAATGAGCTCAGAAAGTGGGAACTGAGCTATTTGCTTCCTGCCTCTTCTCTGCATCGTCCTTCCCACAGAACATAACTCACTCCAACTCTCAGGAACTAGGAGGACCTTGTTTGTGAAATCTTAAGCAGTAAGAACCCACCCATGACATCAGATCCCCACTATGGTCCAGCACAGATCAGCCCAAACCTTCACAACTTTACATCCTTATGTTAATAAACATCTCTCCTCAGGGATTTCTGAAAACCTAGGGGTCAATTGGGTGGTTGGACATTAGATGAAGTTTTAAGAACAACTGCTGAAACACATGAGGGTGTCTATTGTAAACACCATGGCAGATGGTGGGCCAGTCAAATAGATTCATTTCACATAAAGTTAGCAAATCCTATCAAAAAGGACTCAAAAGCCAAGTTCAAGTCCTTCGCTCATTTTCACTTCTGCGGGTCTACCCGGTACTTGCCTTTTTTCTGTTCCTTCACCTATTTCCACTCCCCTGGTGTTTTGCATCACATCTAAAGCCCGTGTCAGAACAGAACAAAAATAACAAGCCCAGGAAACAATAATGAGCAAGCTGACATGAAGAACTAAATTCAATTCTTGGAAGAGTATTTTGTAATCACTGTCTCTTAATACTGTAAGCCTCACTTATCTCAATGAGGTTATTTTTGTGAGCTTTCTGAAGCAAAAATTATTAAGAGATAAGTGGCAAACATTCAAGTCAAAACTTCAATGGCTGAGCACAAATTTGCTTATCTTCAGGGAAACTCCGATGTTTCGAAAGCTCTGGGCAGCAGGTTTGTCTCGAGGCTGTGCTGCATTCACTCTGGACCAGGAACGTGACCTGACCACCTCATAAAAGTTTAGAAAATTCAAGACTTACATGTTGAATCAGCTTGCCAGGCAGAATCCAAGATGGCAAGGAACAGCCTTCAAGAGCTATTTAATTCGCATTGTGAGCACGAATTTCTCACTAGATCTTCAAATGCTGACTTTTATTAAGTTGTTGGCAGGAAGAACACTCCAATAAATAACCCTGGTATCGATTTACGTGGAAATAAATTCCCTGCAAGGCTGGATCTGTGGCTCTCAGCAGCCACCTTATAAATTGCTCTCAGCAAGACTCTATCTGATGCACTTTCTTTCCTAGCTTTTGAAGTCGAAGGTGGAAAATGGGCTAATGTGTTTGTCCTGGCTCCTACTCCCAGGAACAGCTGGATTCAGTGTTGAGAAACAGGCCTTAGCATCAGTCTTTCTTTCCACGCAGACGAATCTGGTGTGAATGTGGAGTGAGGTTGAAAAAGTGGGCGAGGGGGAGACACTGAATGAAGGAGAGAATGGTGGAAACTTGTTTATTTCATACAGACATAAACATGTGCCAGAGAGATGGGCGCAGCAGACCCGTCATTTAAATAAACGCTCGAAGGAAGAACATGCTACAGGTTGGAGGTGGGGCAGCTTCTCTCTTGCATCACTTGGATGTTGCAATTTGGATGAGAGGACTGTTGAACAACTGTGGCTGGCTCCAGCAGTAGACAAGGCAAGAGCTAGATCCTCTCACTTGAAGTTTCCTCCTCTCCTCTCTCCCTAAGCATCCTCAGTGTTGCTCTAGACAAACTCTGGGCACAGTGGTCACAAGTTGCACAGCCCAATGGCTGTGCCATATACTCCTTTCTCTTCTAAGAAAGACCCAAGTTAGAATCTCTTCCAAGGAAAATTCAGGTAAGAGAAAATGGATTCTGATGACATCCACATTTTCCACTGTGCATCACAGCTTGTTGGCAGCTATTCTGTCACTGTAGCTGGCATATGCCTGATGTGTCAAGCACTTCACTAAGAGCCTTGGGGACATGATCCTGCCCTCAGGGCCCTTCTCCTGCTTCAGGGACAGTTAGAAGCAGGTGCCATAAAAGAGATATGGGTGGAGAACCAAGATGGCGACATAAGGTATACACCTATATATGCTGCCTCTCACAACCACACCAAAACTACAACTAAAAGACAAAACCGATATCCTCTAGAACCACGGGAAAGCTGTTGGAGTGGAAGTTCTACAACTAGAAGGAAAGAAAAAAGTGCATTGAAACCTGGTAGGACTTGCAGAGGCTCAGAAAGGCAGAGGTATGGAGATGCATGTGAATTGGGCTGGTGTGTGCTGTTTTTTTCAGTTGGGAGGGAGTTATAAGTTCCTGACTCTCTGAACTCCAATTTTTGGCAAGATTCTGGGGACCCAGACTCATACAGGGAGAAACTGGACTGTCTGCGATGGGGTCGGAAAGGGAGGGTGGCTCTCTCGCAGAGGTGCACATAGGAATCACTGTTTACTGCGCTGGGGTGCGGGAAGCAAGATTCAGAAAACGTAACAGAATGTGGCAGAGAAGGCTGACTGGCAGCCATCGCTGTTTGCTACGCCCTAGCCTAGCAATTCCCTGAGACCCCGCCCTGCCCAATTTATAAACCCACTGAGCAGTGCGCAGCGGCTTTTGCATATGAATGGCCTGGCCTTTCACAGCTTAACCTAACAAATTGCAACTGGGTCAGACAACTCCAAAACTTCCAAACTCCAAGCAAAGAGGAGTCTGCAGATCTTCCTGTAGCTCCTGCTGGGTGGCCTCAGACACTAGCTGACTTGCACCTCCTTGGAGATCCAGGAACCAGTGTACCTAGAAGCCAATGTGAAACAACACCAGATTTTAACTCTTCACATATATAAGAGACACACCCAAGAGGCAGACTCCGCGAGCACCAAAGCCCCACTGAAGCAAGTCCTGCCCCATAGAGGTGTCTCCAGAACAGCAGTTCTTCCATTAATAGATACAGCTAATCCTCACAGTCAATTGGCCTGGAAGTCAATTCCTCCCAGTGTACTAATAGCAATCAAGGCTTAACTACAACAAGATTGTGTACCCAGCCCACAAAGGGGTGCACCAAGAGTGTCCACTTCAGGTGATTGGAAAGGCGGAGCTACTGAGCCATAAAGGACAACTAGCACACAAAGCCACTCCATCAACACAGGGAAGCAGCCAAAATGTGAAGACAAAGAAACATGTCATGAATGAAAGAAATGGAGGAAAGCAAACTACTGGACATAGAGTTCAAAACCACATTTATAAGATTACTCAAAAATCTTCTACAAACTGCCGAGAAACTTAGTGAGGCCTTCAAGGATTTTAATGAGAATGCCAAAAAATGGAAAAGGACCAGTCAGAAATTAAGCATACATTGTTTGAAATAAAGAATAATATACAGAAATACAACAGCAGACTAGAGAATCAAACCAAAGTTCTGAAATATGAGGAAGCAAAAAACACCCAATCAGAAAAACAAAAAGAAAAAAAGAGTCCAAAATTGTGAAGATAGTGTAAGGAGCCTCTGGGACAACTTCAAGCTTACCAACATCAGAATTATGGGGGTGCCAGAAGAAGAGAGAGAGCAATATACTGAAAACCTATTTGAATAAATAATGACTAAAAACTTTCCCTATCTTGTGAAAGAAATGGACTTATAAGTACAGGAAGCACAGAGACCCCCAAACAAAATAAAATCCAAAGAGGACCACATCAAGACACATCATAATTAAAATGCCAATGGCAAAAGACAAAAAAAAAAAATCTTGAAAGCAGCAAGAAGTAAACAGTTATTTACCTACAAGGGAGTACCTATACGACTGTCAGCTGATTTCTCAACAGAAACTATGCAGGCCAAAAGGAAATGTCAGGAAATATTAAAAGTGATGAGTAGCAAGAACCTACAACTGAGAGTGCTTTACCCAGCAAAGCTATCATTCAAAATTGAAGGGAAGATAAAGAGCTTCACAGAAAAGAAAAAAGCTAAAGGAGTTCATCACCACCAAACCAGGATTTTATGAAATGCTGAAAGGTATTCTTTGAGAAGAGGAGGAAGAAGAAAAAGGTAAAGATAAAAATTAGGAACAACAAAGTGGTAACAAATATATACCTATCAACAAGTGAAACTAAAAATCAAGTGAATAAAAAATCTGATGAACAGAACAAACTGGTGAATAGAATTAGGGGCATAGAAAGGGAATGGACTAACAATTCTTGGGGGGAAGGGGGTGTGACGGGTGTGGGAAGAGACTGGACAAAAATCTTATACCTATGGATGAGGACAATGGCAGGGGAAAGGGCATAGGATGGGGGATGAGGAATCAAGTGGAGGGGAGCTATGGGGAGAAAAAAAAGAGGAACATCTATAATAAACTGAACAATAAAGATTTATTTTTTAAAAAAGAAAAAGATATGGGCAATACACAGAGTTTCAGAGGCAGAGCCAGTTACTTCTATGTGAAAAGATAAGAAAATCCTAACATTTAGAGAATGCCAGAGGATTAAAACTGAGTATTATTTCTCATGGAAAAGCTTGTTTTTGGTTTTTATGTCTAATGGCTGTTTTTCTCTAAGCATTTGAAATCTGACTAGAAATTGCAAATAATATTTATATGATGGGAGTAAGCAGAGGCCATATCAGGGAACTATAGTCCAGCAGCCTCATGTATAGGTAGCACATGTAAAAATAAAATTTCATCTCTAGTAGTCAGAAGGAGTCTGGGAGTGTCTGGTTCCATCATGTTCAACCTAGGAACGGCTCTTTCCCCTGTAAAATTTACTATGACTGAAAAACTGCTCATATTGTCAGGATGCAACATGGACCAGAACAGAACAAAGAAAATCAAAGATGCTGCTGCACAAGGAGCCAGGAGAGGCATTTTTCAGAGCCAATTATTGGAGGAGAGAGGACTTTCTACCATCCTTGCATTACATGAGTCCATGAGGTCACTGAGAGAGAGAGAGGGTGAGCCACAAATAAAGGCAGAGCAAGAGAGCACGGAGCATATGTACTCAAGGTGCACATTTCTCACCCAGCCAAAGGCTTTACCTATTCATCTGGAAAGGAGGATTGGAGTTAAACCAAATGGTTTATAACATTTGCTGCTTTCAAATCTCTCTCTCTCCCTCCCTCCATATATATGTGTGTGTGTGTATAAAATTAAAATGTTTGGTAAACTGCAATTTATGTGGGTTCATTGATTGTATTTATTGTGTTAGCTTTATGAAGTTTCAAGTTAAGGGTCACCACATTCACCACTCCAATGCCACCCCCTCAATGCCCCAGGGTTTTATTCGATAGAAATAGCTGAAACAGGAAAACTCTAAGCTGACTGTTGGGCATGAAGGATTAGCTGCTCAGAGCAGGTAACGATTTACACAGCACCCTTGATAACCCAGTATAGGCTCGCAGGAGATACAGGCGATTCCTGTTTGACTGGGTGGCTCTCTTGTTATAGAGATGAGTAAGAAGTATAGTTGGATTTATAATAATACCAGGGGCCTGGTGCATGAAATTCATGCATGGCGGGGGGGAGGTTTCCCTCAGCCTGGCCTGCAATGACACAAGATTTCTGTGCTTGGCTCGGCCAGAGGCCCTCCACAGCCAGGCGCAGAATGCTTGACCCAAGTGTTCCCCCCATCCTGGCTGTGGAGGGCCTGCTGCCCAGAGGCCCTCTGTGGCTAGGATGAAACATTTGCCTCGTCGTTACGGTGACAAAGCAAGCATTCCACCAGGCTGCTCACACTGCCTGCTCTCAGTGGCTACCCCTCTGGGACTGGGGACTCCGGGGGTGTTGAGAAGACTGGGTGCCTCCATCTTGTAGCTATGAGTACTGCCATCTTTGTGGTGGAGTGACAGTCAATTTGCATATTCCATCTTTATTAGATAGGATAAGCTATTTATAGAGTTTTTCTCTACTAGCATTTTATCCATTTAACATCACAGATCTTAATGACTATTTCTTTAAAAACAACCTCATTCTGCATCTGCATATCCCACAGATTTCTTTTCCAAGGAACCCAGAGGGAGACAATCTAGCTTTCACCGATTCTCAGTATCTACATATGAGGATAGCTCTTTCTAAGCTTTCTGGAGTTTGCCCCACTTCAGCTTCCCTTCCAGCAGCTGCTCAAGTGTTGTTCTCAGTTCATCCATCCTGTGCTCCCATAGCCCTGGGGACCTCATCTAACCCAGCTTGTTCTCTGTAAGCCATGCTTCAAGTCCCCTGCAAAATTCTTGCCATGTTGTCACCAGCTCAGGTCTCCCACGACAGTGGACCTTCTATGTCCCAAGGCAGTCAGGCCATTTTTAGATTGCACTAATGAACAAGTTTGTCCTTGGGTTGAACTTACATTTGTCATTCTCTTGCTTGTCCATTGGTTCTGGCCACATCCTCCAGGGTAATCCAGAGTTAATTTCCACATGATAACCCTCTCTGAAGATAACTCTCATTGCCCTCGCTTAGCTCTTCTCCTTTCCAGGGCAAGTATTGCTAATATCTTCAATATTTAATATATTTTCAAGTCATCTAAAAAACCTGAACTCTAGACTTATCATAATAACTGTGTGTGTGTGTTTGCATGTGTGGGTACACAGAACAGATCTGGAGCTAGAAAATGAGATGCAGTCTAACCATCACAGAGTAGGATGTGTGTGTGTGTGTGTGTGTGTGTGTGTGTGTGTGTGTGTGTTTGCTGGTAGACCAGTTACACCCAGAACCTCATTGATGGAGTTCCCATTTTGTCATTTCATACATGCATAGGGGACTGTATGTTTTTTGAAGCCAAGAATTCCATGGATGTCTGCCTTCATCATTACTGATCAATTGAAAAATGCCAGTGAGGTTCCAGAACTCGGCTATGGAATACATGACAGCCTTTCAGCCTGGCTCTGAGATCATGCATGGCACACAGACCCTTCATGGCAATGCAGACAGCAGGAGGCATCAAAACAGGGCTGCTGATTGCTATACTAGAAAAATACCAAAGCTGTGAGTTATTCTTAGTGATATAGCAACGTTCTACACAACAAGGTACAGAAACAAAGCCCTTGTCCTAACCCTCCCTTCAGTGAGCAATAGAACTTCTGAGAAACAAAAGTACATCTCACTGAGCAAAAGCTAGGGGGCTCCAGAAACATACATTCAGATGAGCTAATGGTGCACTGTAAGCTGATATTCCCCCTATGAGCTCCATGAAAGCAAATCTGGTGTGTGTCAATTTGTTCACTATTGAAATGTTAGCACCTAGTATAGTGCCTGGTACATTTTAAAAAGAATTTGTGAATACCTTCTGCTGAGAGGCCACAGCTGCAGAGCAACCAAAGTCTGGCCAGGAAGAAAGTAAATCAAGGAGGCTGTGAGAAAAAGATCACTAGGAACCTTAGGATTTGACCAGGAGGGAAAACAAGATTTGACATAGCAATTTGGTGTATTTTCCCCACTAGATTCTAGCTCCATATTTATTCTTATGTTCAAAGAAGCACATATCTTTTAGGGACTAAGAAATTAATGATGATGGTGGTATGACAGATACAGGGTCATGCAGATGTCCGTGACAAAGTCAAAATCAGAATTTAGTTTTTGAGTCCCTGAATCTGCTGATCACTGAGTCAGCAGAATAACCCCACTCCTTTGCCTCAAACAACTTTTTTTTTAATGGTATCTAGAAACACATGCAGGAAAGTAGTTAAGTTTCAATTTCCTATAATATTTACAACATGTAGCTGTGATGAGATTCACTCCTAAAATTCTAAGCAGTACAGTTTACCAAGTCATGCTTTATCATGAATGTATGAAATTTCGAGCTTTATGTAAAAACTAGAGGCCCAGTGCATGAAATTTGTGCATGGGGGGAGGGGTTGTCTGTCAGGCCAGCCTGCACCCTCTCCAATCTGGGACATCCCTCTCACAATCCAGGACTACTGGCTCCCAAATGCTCATATGCCCACCTTCCTGATTGCCTGCCAGCCTGATCGCCCCTTAACCACTCCCCTGCCAGCCTGATTAATGTCTAATTGCTCCCCTGCCAGCCTGATTGCCCCTAACTGCCCTCCCCTGCAGGACTGGTCACCCTCAACAGCTCTCCCCTGCAAGCCTGGGTCCCCCTCCAACTGCTCTTCCCTGCAGGCCCCGTTGTCCCCAACTACTCTCCTATGCCAGCCTGGTCACCCCTAACTTCCCTCCCTGCAGGCTTGATTGCCCCCACTGCCCTCCCTTGCAGGCATGGTCCCTCCCAATGGCCCTCCCCTGCTGGCCATCTTATGGTAGCCATCTTATGTCTACATGGGGGCAGCCATCTTGGGTGTTGGAGTGATGGTCAATTTGCATATTATTCTTTTATTAGATAGGATTATTTGGACGTAAGAATTCAGTTCAGAAGAATGTTTTTAAATCTATATAGTAACCTATGAGTATTACATTTACCACAAACCATGCTAAGAACATTTGTTTAAATAGGGATTTGATGCTATATTTGGTGTGCTCATCTGTAAAAAGCACGCAGACCTAGCAGGTCTCATTTCACTGGCTCCAGGGAACAAAAGTGTTTCCTTTTCCCAATTATGTAGTGGAACTCATGAGCTGGAATTACACATTTAGAACAAGTAGGCAATGTGTGTAGTTTATTATTGCTTTCTGGCTCTGTCTAAAGGCCAGACACCTTCTTTTTAAAAATTTGAAGAGCATGGTTGCCAGTTGTTCTTTGAAGAAATAACTTTTCATTTAAATAGTATTTCATGCAAAGCAGGGAGGGGGGCGGGAATCACACATATGTCAGTATTAATAAAAACCCATCTTATCACCATCTCCAAAACTAGCTTTGCATTTTATTTTAATTTTTTTTTAGCTTCTGCATCAAGTCTGAAAGTTGCCTGGGGTAAAAAGGCACAAGGAGAATACTAACATCTGAAATTCATGATTATTTTATTTATTAAATGCATATATCTGAACTCCTAAGTAAATAGGCACCCACACATCCAGAATTACAGATAGATGAGAACACCTCAAAATAGACCTAACTCTCAGAATAAATCATTCTCATGTGGAACACTGGATAGATATAAAAGCTGAATTATCAAGGTATCAAATGGTCAGATGTCTTTTAGCCTTTAGACTCTCAAATCTTTAGTCCATATTTCTTTGTTCTCTCATTTTAGGTTATGACACCAGATAGTTCCACAAATCTGTCTCTTTCACAGTTATTCTAGCCATGGTGCTCAAAAATCTTAAGTCAGCGTGGAGAAAAATAAAGTTGCACTAAGTTCTAAATCAGTCCACTGCCCACAGTTCAAGCTTCTTTCTCCTTACATCTCCCCTCGTCAGGAGCCTGACTCTCTCTGTCTCTAACTCTGGGGTCTGGCACTCAGGCTGCTGCTGAGTAAGCTGAGGTTAGGCCCCCACATATGTAAAGTTGGTCAAATTTAAAACAGTTGTGGTTTCCCTGTAATAACTTTTCTCTGAAATAATGTGGAGAGAGACAGAAGCGTGGTACTGTGGGAGAAAACATGACCAGAGGACGTGTGGCCTGGGAACTTCTTTGTCAGGCAAATATGAGTCACGGAATAGGTACAAGGCCAATGTTGCCACGGGTCGGCAGTTTTAACCTTTGAAGGGTATTTAGTTGAAGGCCCACAGCTTGGTGTGTGTTACAGTATCACATAAATAGGTAAAATCCACTCTTGTGGTTGCTTAACTGGGTTTTCCCAACATTCTATTTTTTCCATTTCTTTTCCAATTAGCTTTACCCAGTCTTTTTTTTTTTTAATTTTATCCTCCCTTGCTTATAAAGCACATTGGCTTTGTTTAGTAAGCAGAAGAATCTTTTAGGAAGTCCCACTATTAGGCAAGATTTCATAAATTAACGTTCTCAGGGGAAAAAATGTTTTTCCTCTTCTGTTACTAATCTACAAAAGTAGCATGCCATATGTAATCATATGTAGGATGCCAAATTTTCCCAAATGACACAAGTAGGGGAGGTTTTGTTTTGCTTATTGCAAAGTATAAATTGGCAGACGATCTCCAGAATGAACGCAAGTTGCACTGTTGACCTGCAGAGGGCGCTAACAAGTGTAACACAAAAAGTCTAGTTTTTACAGAGAAAAGAAATTAATGCTTAGAGTACAGTTTCTTTATGAAGAAAAACAACAAGGACTCTTTCCTTTTCATGGGTTAATGTCTTCATAAACATTGTCTATTTTCTCCCTCATTTGTTCTCAAACAGATAGGAATCCTCAGCTTAACAATGACCTGACTATATTTGAGATCAGAGACAGGAATATATTCCAAGCTTTCTACAAGGTCAGGAATTGTGTCAATCTTGTTCTCCATTGTACCACCCACCTCTTGGCACATAGGAGGTGCTCAGCTAATAACAACTGAACAAATTCAAGTGGACAAAAATAAAGATTCTAGCCCAGGCCAGCATGGTTCAGTTGGTTGAGTGTCATCATGTGCACCAAAAGGTTGCTGGTTTGAGTCCCAGTCAGGGCACATGCCCATGTTGTGGGTTCAGTCCCCAGTTGGGGTGCATATGGGAGGCAACTGATTGACGTTTCTCTCTTTTCCTCTCTCCCTCCCTTCCACTCTCTCTAAAATCAACAAAAAATATTTTTAAAAATAGAGATTCTATCTTGGGAACAAAGATTTGGTGCTTGTGCTTTGCTAAATGGTTTGACAAAAAATCCCTAGAGATGAAATGTGTAAATTATATTTTATATTTATTTACATTTTTATAGTTTGACTCAACTTACTCATTCAACAAATATGTATTGAGTATTTACTATTGTCAGGCATTTCTCTAAGTGCTTGAGATATGATACTCTAACATATTCTATTAAATTGGCAGGTAATAACTAGTTGATAGAAAAACTTAAAGCAGATTAGAGGATACAGAATTGGCAGTAAGTGCTATTTTAAATGGGATTGTCAGAGGCAAATTTGAGAAGAGACCTGAAGTGTGGGAGTGAGTTTTACAGGTACTTGCAAGAGTCAGAAGGACAGCAAGAAATCCCACGTGACTGAGGTGGGTAAGCAAAGGGGAAAGTACTAAAAATTCTTCCCTTTGCTTAGGAAGTGAAGTTGGAGACATAAGTAAATGCCAGATTATGTATGGCTCCTCAGGCCAGTGTTAAGTTTGGAGTTTTTAATATAAGTGTCTTGGGAAGCATCAGAGAGCTGAGCTCAAGAGAGGGAGATGATGGCCTTGACCTTCTAAAGTGGTCCTTCTCACTGCTGTGTGAAGAGCAGAGGCAGAGGACTGGGAAGATTTATTAGGACTTAGGTAATCAAGTCCTTACGGGCAGGTTCTGCTATGTCACCCTCCATGGATCTAAGTATAAGATTCAGTCAACCACTGATGCTAACTCACTGTTGAAGTTACTTGAGTCGCTAAGTGGAAGCTGACATGATGGGCTGGAGAATGGCAAAGATTCTTAAGACACCATGCTCCAGGTACTAACCACTTCCCTAAGAGGCTTTAGCAACATGTTCTTTTCTGTTGTCTCTGCTTAGAATGAGCCTCCCTGCCTCGCCCACCCAGAGAACTTCTGATTTCTCAAACCCTTGCTCAAGATCTTCCTCCTCTGAAGAATTCCTAGGCCCATCTAAGCAAAAACCTCACCTTTACCTGTGCAGCATGGTGCCTAATGTCTCCATTCCAGGACTGTCACACCACGTGGCAGCTGTTTAGAAAAAGCCCACCTCCCCTATTTGATTGGGAAGGCAGCTGGAGTGTCGTCATCTCTCTGTTCTCTGCACCTCACCCAGGACTAGTCAAGCAGCAGACACGTAATACGTATTGAGTGAGTTAAGTGAATGAATGGATATTAAAAACAACGACAACAACAAAACCCAACAGGACAAAGCCTATTCTTCTAAGAATCATCTGGAAGCTCGGCCAACTTTGGAAAAACTAATGGTGACTCAGCTTAAGTCAGCATGCTGGGGTTTGATGACATCACACTGGTTGGCAAGTGAATTATTCTGAACCAATATTGCGCTATTGGGAACTCCATTGCCTGAATGATCAAATAATTTCTCTCTCTCTCTTTTATTAAGGAATTTCCTCCAAAGTTTATACTTGAGTTTCTGTGGGCTTTCCAGGGGGACCTGGATGTAGCCAGTGAGACGAGGCTGAGCCTTAGCCAATGCTGTAGTGGCTCTGTCCACGAGATTGCTGGAGGGTGCACAGCCCTACTTCTATGGCAGTTAGTCCAGTGGGATGACTTGAATGTGTCCAGCATGTATCTGAATGACCCCTGGGGCTGCACCTAACATACTGGGCACAGGGATGACCGGGCGTGATCTTACCCTGGTGAGCTTACAGCACACAGCCCCACGTGTTTACCTGCATCAGACTGATGTACGGCTGGCCACGCCTAAGGCATGTCCACGACCCCCACTCACATTATTTGCTTGAGTAATGTTCTTACCTGGCCCTTCGATCTTGACTCCGCGACTGGGGGGCACTGTATGTCACCCTGGCAGTAACAGGACACATGGTCAGGGGGGTGGAGTTTCCGACCCCATCTAGGAAGGACCTGGGACCCACCTGGATCAGATGAGCTGCGCTCTCCGGGCTGCCGTATCTGAGGTCATGTCCATTGATGGCTAACACCCGGTCGTTCTCCTCCAGCTGGCCGTGTCGGTCCGCCACGCCGCCATCCAGCACGTTGAAAATGAACACCCCAGGTTCATCCAGCTTGCGCACCAGCTTTATCCCCAGCTGCTCCTCGGGGCTGCTTTTGTTGAGAATCACGTGGAAACTGTCATCGCGGGGCCCAGAGCTGTCCGGCGCCTGCCCGTTGCTCCTGCTCCGGAACTTCTGCTCCCGGAGCACCGTGAGCCACAGCACCGGGCAGGGCTGCCGCAGCAGGCGCAGGGCGTAGTCGTGACGGACGTTGCTGATGTCCATCCCGTTGACCTGGGGGAGAGGACCTGGCTGTCAGTCCCGCCTGCCACGCCCCTTCCCAAGGGGCCCAGGCCCACAGAACCACCAGGGGTGGTCCACAGAGCCGCTCCGCTCTGCCCAAATATCCCATCTTCCCACATCACTCCACATTACCCACTGTGAGGTCACCGTCTCAGGTCTCAGTGGAAACCATCTGTCTGCCACCTCACCCTGACACAAGCCCCCACATCGATTTATGCAATCCAAACTCTCATTTTTTTTTTCATTTGGAGGGGCGGGGGCGGGGGGGGGGGAGGGGGAGGAATCAAAAGTAAGAAAAGGCAAATGAGAATAGAAAACATGCCATTGAGCTCAAGGATAATTAGTAAACTGCTGTTCAATTCCAACTGCGGTGACATTTTTATTTTTTTTTCCCAAGTCTCCAAATGAATTTTTCTCCCTGGGTCATCCATACTGAATGTCAGTCCACACTACTGTGTGTGTGTGTGTGTGTGTGTGTGTGTGTGAGAGAGAGAGAGAGAGAGAGAGATGGAGAAGAGGAGAGAGGTCTCAAAAAAGAAAAAAAAATCTGCAGTTTCAAACAAACTGATGTGAATAGAAGTTTCTAGGCTCTTTTATTGAAAGGCTGGGTCACTTTATGATGCTCCTTCAAGATCCTCAAGCTCAGGCCTCTCATTCCTGCCTCTTTAGAGATCTGCCCTCCGGGTGCCTGGTGGCACTTTCTGGAGTTGATTACCCTGCTAAGCAGGCGCAGCCCCCAGTGGTTGGCGCTGCTCTGGAAGAGAAGATTCACACTGCGCTCTGTGCTTAAGGAGCGAGGCCCCTCTGAAGAGAAACAATCTTCTTGAATTTCTATGGTTTAGTAAGAAATCTTGGGCTTGCAGCCAGCTGTTAGAGGAGCTTTGCAGTGAGACTGTAAAAGGCCTTCCTGCAGCGTACAGTCACCAGTTTTCTGCTGTGTCTCCAGGGGTGGAGGGAGGCTCCCTCCTGCTCAGACAAAGCTCGCCATCTCTGTCCAAGCCCAGGTGAGCTTAAAGTCCTGGCTCTGCTTGGCTGCCTTATCTGTGTCTGGTTTCCCCCTATCATGTCCAGACCAAGAGAAGGTCAGGGTCGCCCGCTAAACAGTCCTGGCAGCTCTTTTGCCTGCAAGTGCCAGTTGAAGGCCATAAGAATCAAAATGTTTTATTATGCAACCCTCCCAGGCAGCATAGTTTCCACCAGAACTGGGAGGACGCCATGCGGAGCATCGCAGATTGCACACACTGACTGTCCCCTGGGGTGGATGGGCCCAGCCTTCTACTCCACCCTCAAAAGCCAATTGGAATTTCAGCTTTTTCTACGATAAGTGCTTTCAATTTTCTCTTGTTCCAAAGAATAAGAACTCCTGGCCAAAGAAACTGCTCATGATGTGTCAGGAGCTGGCCCCTCAGCAACCTAGCAGGGGTGGGATGCAACTGTCATCTGAGTATCAGACAGGAAATATATGACCAGGGAGAAATTCCTTGTCCCTTTTGGCATATGCTTGTCTTCTGTCTGATCAACAACTCTTCCTTTATCCTTTCTCCTCTTCTGAAAATTACTCCCCGACGTCCTTCCCCTCAACCAAGCCTCACAGGACGGTAATGCCCAAAGCTTTCTGTCCCCCACCTGTCTCCCTGGAATGTCTGTGGGTTGACAGGAATAAGTTAGGGATGACATTTTTTTTTTCATGGAGGGCCATTAAGCAACAGGAAATTTACTTTAGAGTTGTGGGTGAATGCAAATGATTAGATAAAATACAAAGTGTCCCATTAGTCTACTTTAAAAACAATTTCAGAAGATATATGCTCCAGTTTTGTATTATTTTATATTATATTACATAAAGGAAGAGGGAGGGTTAGGAAGAAGGAGAGAGAGGAAGAGGAGAAGGAAGAGAGGGGAGGTAGAGAAAAGGAAGAGAGAGGATGGAAGAAGCTAGTGGGTAAAGAAAGGAGGGGAAGCCAGACAAAATGATAAAGAAATCCTATCTAATAAAAGAGAAATATGCAAATTAACCACCACTCCATTACATCCACAAGCCATACCTTTTAAGCCACACCCACCAGCCAATCAGGAGTGAGTATGCAAATTAACCCCACCAAGATGGCTGCAGTCACAGAGAGAGCAGGAGGGAGGCTTGGGTTTCTCCGGTGATGGAGGAAGCCAAATTTTCTGGACACCCTGGCTGGCCCAGGCCTCCACTCCAGGCTACAAAGTTTCAATTATAGAAGATAAATAAATCCCAGATACCAGGGCCTCCACTTGGGTCCTGTGGAGGGTGTGGCTGGCCTGCAAAACACCACAGGCCCCTTTCCCAGACCACCCCACACCCCAAGAGAACACCCACCCTGATCCAGGACACCCTTCAGGGCAAACCAGCTGGCCTCCACCCATGCACCAGGCCTCTGTCTTATCTAATAAAAAAGTAATATGCAGATTGACATCATTCCAACACACAAGATGGCTGCCCTCGTGTGGTCAAAGATCCTGCCCCCATGTGGACACAAGATGGCCAGCAGGGGAGGGCAGTTGCGAGGGACCAGGCCAGTAGGGGAGGGCAGTTGGGGGCAATCAAGCCTGCAGGGGAGGGCTGTTAGGGGTGAACAGGCCGGCAGAGGAGGGAAAGTGGGGGTGACCGCACCTATAGGTAAGGGCAGTAGGGGGAACCCAGGCCTACAGGGGAGAGCAGTTAGGGGGGACCAGGCCTGTAGGGGAGGGCAGTTAGGGATGACCAGGCCTGCAGGGGAGAGCAGTTAGGGGTGACCAGGCCTGCAGGGGAGGGCAACTGGGGGCAAATAAACTGGCAGGGGAGCAGTTAGTCATCAATCAGGCTGGCAGGGGAGTGGTTAGGGGCAATCAGGAAGGCAAACAGGTGAGCAGTTGGGAGACAGCAGTCCTGGATTATGAGGATGTCCAACTTCCCATTTAGGCCCAATCCTGGTGGGCCTAAATGGGCAGTCAGACATCTTTTGAGGGGTCTCAGATTGGAGAGGGTGCAGGCTGGGCTGAGTCACACCATCCCCTACCCCATGCACAAATTTCGTGCACCAGACCTCTAGTATTTATATAAAGACAGAAAGGAGAGTGAAAGGAGGAGAAAGAGGAGAGGAACAAAGACCTATCTCAATTAAACTGTAAATCTCATATTAAGAGCATATCAACATAGTAACTATGAAAAGTAATTGCTCCATATTTATTTTAGTATTTCATCCATGCATCCACCCACCCAGTTAATTGCTCCGAGGTGATTTTTATTAATCTCCTTTTCATGGCCTCACAGCCATAGTCTCTACCTTTAGTATGATGTCTCCTGGCAGTAGCCGGCCGTCTCTGGCAATCACCCCATCTCGATAGATGTGTTGGATAATGATATGCACCAGCGGGGTTTCATTGCCTCCCACAAGCCTAATGGAGAGGCTTTCATTGGGATCCACTCTATTAATCTTGATGCTGGTAATTTCACCGTCTGGAATAAGGTGATACAACCTTGGAAAGACTGAAATGGACAAAGACAGTATTTACTTTAAGACGCCCACCCAATGGACATTTCCAACCACTCTTCCTCTTGCCAAACTTTGGTTTCAGCCAAACTAAACTATGCATACATGTTTTCCATTTTCCTTCCTGCGTGCCAGCATAAGTTTCTTTCCTTGGAATGTGTTTTATTCTAGGCTTGAACCCAAGTCTTTCTTCAAGGCCTGCATAAAATGATCCTTTCCAATTAAACTCTGTCCTGATCTCCCATCCCCTGTTCTCTCTAAACATCCCATTTCCCATAAAGCTCTCATCATTTCTTATAGCAGTCAACCGTCTGTTATTTTTCATGCCCATTTCTTTTAAAAAAAATGTTTTATTGATTTTTTTTTTAGAGAGATGGGAAAGGAGAGGAGGAGAGAGAGAAATGATGAGAGAGAAACATTGATGGCTGCCTCTGCATGCCTTCTACTGGGGACTGAGCCCACAACTTGGGCATGTGCTCTGACAGGGAATCGAACCAGTGGCCTCTTGGTTCATGGGCTGATGCTCAACCATTAAACCAGACTGGCCCGGCTCAGGCCAATTTCTTATATCTCCCATTGAACTCTAAGGACAATTTAGAGGACAATTTCTGTCTCCTCTGGAGTTCTGTGCACAGATCTCTGCACACAGAGACTGCAGCCAATGTTTGGGTGAACAGAAATGAATGAATGAATGAATGAATGACCCGCTTTATGGAATGGACTGCAGTTTCCTCACTTACCTATCAAGGAACAAAACAAAACAAATCTGCTCTTATGCTCTCTCATATCATTTTGAAGGTTTCTTCCAGAAAGTCTCCACTTTTAGGCTTAGGAGCTCGCCAGTCCTCTTTACCAGACATGTTTGTCAATAAAGGAAGTCCAACAGCCCGATTCATGGTCAAGAAAAGAGCCCCAGTCTCAGTTGGTGGCTTTAAAAGGTTTGGCCACCGATTTGCCACAATCATAATTCAGAGCTAGGAGACTCGGAGATCATCATGGCTGGTGTTTGCAAACTTGATCTTTTAACTGAGGACTCTTCTTTCCTGTGAAATAGATCCTGCGCCCATCCCCACCCCACAGTGCCCACACACAGATCTGCTCTAGTCGGTGTCCAGCTAGAGAGCAAGATAAGCCTTTATTTTTCAAGTGAGGACATTTGAGCTCAGAGCGGGGAAGTGATGTGACTGGTTGGAGGTCATGTCACTTAGTTAGGTGGCCCTTGGAGCCAGGTCAGAACCCAGGGCTCCTGATGACCACCCTTCTCATCACCTGCCTCAGGTGTCCCTGGAGTCAGGGGTTCACAACCAGGTGACAGTCCCACAGGGGACTTTCCCTATAGATCTGTAAGCCATAGCGCCACTGGCACTGTTCTCCACCGGGGTCGGGAGAGAAGTGTACAGAGGGCATGCCTAAAGTGCCGGCCAGGCTACACTGCGTGGGTGGAGGAAGGCCTCTTCCCGAGTTGCTTGATGTCTGAGTTTGGATGTGGAGATGCTTCTGTCTCCTGTAGCTGCTGACAGCTGCTTCTGCCCCAAATTCTCCCTTCATTAAGTCATCTATGGAGATCAAGACCGCACGCTTGGTTCTGCAAAGTATTCTCTTTGTGACTATTATCAAAACCCACGACCCTCGTCTGTTTTCCCTAATGAACTCTGAGTTCACTAATGAGCCCACAACGCTCTAGGAACAATACAGAAAGAATTCAACTTATTTCTAAATATTGTAGAACATGAGAAACAAAGCAATTTAGCGGCCAGAGAGAGCCAGAGACATTATAAATGCGGATCCTTAACCTCCACTGGGATTTAATTTCAAGTGAGTGAGTGGCTTTGCTGTGAGGCTGTGGGCAGCCGTCTTAATCTGCCAGTTCATGGTGCTAACAGCACGAGGGCGACTGAGTTCAATTAATGTTTAAGCTACGCCAGTTACATTAAATGGATACGCGGCAAGCATTTGTTGGAACAGGTTTGGTGACAAGGGAATGGAAATTTAGAAAAAATTGTTTTGAGCCAAGAAAGACTTAGAGTCAAAGCTGCCAATTTTTTTCCCCTCTCCTCCCCCTCTCCCAGCAGATTTACAAAAACCATACCTCCAAACTTAGTTGATTTGATCATCTGAGAGGACACACCCAATCACACTTGTAAATAATGTGAATTAGAGCCACCCCAGTGAGACCCCAGTGACCTTAAAGAGTTAAAGTTTTAAACTGACAAACTTGTGTTGGTCTAGGGCAGTGGTCAGCAAACTCATTAGTCAATAGAGCCAAATATAAACAGTACAACGATTGAAATTTCTTTTGAGAGCCAATTTTTTTAAACTTAAACTTCTTCTAATGCCACTTCTTCAAAACAGACTTGCCCAGGCCGTGGTATTTTGTGGAAGAGCCACACTCAAGCATTTGCTGACCTTTGACTGGTCTAGGACAAAACAAACTTGTTCAATATTCTGTCTTCCCTCATGGACTAAGGAATATAATGTTATTTACTAAGAGTTTATATAGGCTGAGCATTGAGCTAAGTGATTGGCATGCACAGTTTTTTTTCCCCCCTAACAATCCTATGAAATAGATAATTATTATCCCTGTTCTTTTAGATGGTGAAACACCGAAACATAGAGAAGTTAAGTAACCTGGCCAGGGTCATGCAGTAAGTAGTAGAAACAGTCTCTTTATGGTTATAAAGGCATGACTAACCTACACCACGAGAGTTTACCAGTATCACTACCAGCCCCCCTGGGTCCTCATACCTCACCCTATTCCAGGGCAATAGCTCCCATTCTAGGTCCCCTGACACAGAACACGGCTGCCACCCTCATCTTCCTGAAACATGGTTCCAATCCTGCAACAATCCACCCAGGTTTTCAGGAGGATACAAGTCCAGACTCCTAATGGCATCCAGCACGCGCTCTGATCTGGCCTAAGGAATCTCCCACTACTTTCCAACACAGTCAAGATCCCAGTGTCCACCCAGATCTGAAACGGCTCCTTAAACAGGGACAACACTGCCCTGCTTGGACCTGATGCTGCTCTCCCTGTGGCCGCCATGGTCATTTATGTGCACCTCACTCTTTTTTTTTTAGTCTTCAATGAACCTCTTGAAGCCAGGAACTGGATTTTATACACTTCATAAAAAATTACAGAGCCTCGGCTAGTGCCTTATATATAAAAACCTCTTATTGAAAACGTTTCTGCAATAAACATGCAAATAATTCTTATTCATGCAGGAGAGAACTTAATATAGAGTGTCATTAAGGAGCCTTTAATAAGAAAGGAAGACTGGTATCAAGGAAATTCTAATCATATCATGTATTCATTGCACACACATTCAGCAAACACCATTATGAACTAGATCCTGTATTTGGCTTTGAGAGTACATAAGCTCAGAAGAACCCTTGCCTTGATAGGTACAGTTATAATGAAGGTGGTCATTGTGATAATAGAGGTCCAGGTGCTTTAAGAATACAAAAAAAAAGGGGGGAACTGAGGGAATCAGAGAGGGCTTCAAGGAGGAGGCAATGCCTATGCTGGATGGAGGCATTAGAATGCCAGATGAAGGAGAGTGGAAGGGCAAGCCGGACAACAGCATGGAAGTAAGCAAAAGAGTATTTACAGGACTGGGATAGTAAGCTCGCGATAGTTAATGCAAACAGTGTGTGTGTGAGTACATATGTATGTGTGTGTGAGCATGTGCGTGTGCATGCATATGAGTGAGCATGTGAGTACAGGGTGAGAGGTGATAAGTGAGCAAGAAGGGGTGTTATAACACTGCTTACAAATTCTCTGAAGGCAGTGGTTTGGGCTCTACCAACCAACCCCCCAGAGAGAAGGGTACTTAACTGATAGTTAAGAGAGTAGGTTCTGGTGCCGGAGACCTGGTTTAAAATCCTAAGTGTGCCATTTTCTAGCTGGATGACTTTGGGCTAGTGAGTTAATGTCTCTGGGCCTGTTTCCTCATCTGTAATATGAGCATGATAACCCCTTAGTGTTGTGATATCTAAATGACGCAGAACACTACCTAGCACACAGAAAAAGCTCATTTTTTAAGCTAATATTATTACTACCCACCAGCCTCTACTGGAGAGTAGCTGGTTTGCTACTCTCCAAGCTTGATTTGTTCAACCCTAAATCTACCTCCCTACTCCTCTACAGTTCTAAAATGAAGGAAACAGGACAGTATTTCCTCAGCTCCATTTATATTTGAGAAAACACATAGGCTCTAAGGTCCAATAACAACTTTGCATGGATTTGAGAACCACACTACCGACATTCAACATTTAGTAAGGTGCTTTGGGCAAGCGAAGGAACCTCCCTATGCCTCTGTTTCCTCATCTGTCAAACAGCCACTTTCTAGGGTTATTGTGTGGATTACATGAGCGAAGGCACGGAAGACACTTAGAACCATGTTATCATCCCTAGCTGTAATAAGAACCACCAGGAGTTACACAGCATTTCCCAGGCACTGTTCTCACTGCTTTTCACTTATCAACTATGATTATTCTTTGTATGTGTTAGGCTGGTACCTGAAGGTAAGGGTTCTCACCACGTTCCACCCAGCCTCTGGAAAAAGAGAACAGCGATTTCTGCCTGCAGTCACTTATATGAGAACCAAGCTAATCGGGGTAAGACATATTTTATTCCCTTGGGAAGAGAGTCATCACAGAAAGTGAGTGGCGGTCAGGTTGGCATCACCCAGACATCACTGGGGAAGGCCAGCCTGTTCCCGGCTGCCTGCGGGGCGCTCATTTACCTTCGGGGGGAGTGGTGCTTTCAGAATTTTCTCCGCCTTCGTCAGCTTGATTGGCAACCACGCTTCCACTCTTCGTCCTTCGCAGAACACTCAAAGCTCGGTTTATTTTTTTAAACGATCTGCTTCTAATCGAGGACCGCTCGAAGGGCCGTGCTGAGGAAAGGAGAGAAGGAACAGTGGCCACACAGTCGCAGAAACCCTCCCTTGGGCGTGCGTCTGGTAGGACATGCGCAAGAAAACAGGCACGGTGGTTGCTGGTAGGTGGCAGGGCAATAGAATTCACTTAGGAATGTTTTCTAAATTTTTCTACAAGGAAATTGCACGACTTATTTAAAATCTGTTTGTTTGTTTTTTTAATTTTATTTCCTGGACCTGACTGAAAAGACCAGCACCTTTCTTGAGCAGCTTGGATGGGAAGGAACTGACACGGCCGGCGTGATGAATCATTAGGCCTGGCTTCAACCCCTTCCACCGACTCAGATTACACGCATTTTGAATGATCCGAGGGACTCGTGGTTCTATTTCACGTTGGAGAATTGCAGATTCTCCATCGCTACCAGAATGACTTCTCTTTTAAAAACACACGTTTTGAGAACTTTCCACAGTGACATTTCCACGGAGGGCCACCCCAAGGCAAGGAGCTCATTCCCGGACAACCACCCATTTGACTCACCCCTCATTCGGTTGCTCCGGTCAGAGTCTGCTGGGCTGTCTGCTGGCTGCCCATCCTCTGCCGCGGACACGTAGGCAGGGTTGTCCAGGCCAGGCTCGTCTGTCATTAAGGCGATGGTGGCAGCTGCAGAAACCTCCGGGAAGAGGGTCGTGGCCGCGAGGTTCTCACAGCCGTCCGCACTGCCATTCTGGGAGCGCCTCTTCCTGTCCTTGGTCAGGCCGTAGTGGGAGGCGCCTTTACAGCTGCAAGAAAACCAGGAGAAGTGGCTCCAGCTTTGCTCCTTACCCACCAGCCTCTAATGGAGAGTAGCTCGCTTGCTACTCTCCACGCTTGATTTGTTCACCCCTAAAATCTACCTCCCTTTTCATGCATCCGTACTCGGCATACCCTTGCCAACAAAAGGAACTGATAATTTGAGATACGTTTTGAAAGATGCTCCTCACATTCTCCTAAAGCCATCTCTATACTGGCCTCTGGGATGCACATTTATGAAAGTTGTCAAGGTGTCTGTGAGACTAGGGCTCGAGGCAGGTGATCTTCAGCTATCTGGATGGGAATTCCTTCTTGCCGGTTGTTTATTTTGACCACCAACATGCTTAGTCACATTCTCAGTCCTGTCTTTTGGGTTTAGCTCCCAGAGCTCTGAACATAAATACCAAGTTCCTCCCAGATTCCATATTTAACTGCCCATGGAAACAGAGCCGCCACCACCACAAGGCCACAGGAATTCACTCTGAGTTGCTATTCTTGAGAGGCGGGCTTGCTAGCTTCCCTTCTCTGCATCTGGGCTATCTCAGCGAGGCTCCCACACACTGAAACGTTTCATTCATTGTCATGTCTTCTAACACTGGGAGCATAAAACAACATCCATAATCTTAAAAAGGACACAAACATAATTGTCTATCCCCATTCACCATCCATGTTAAAGAGCAGGCCCAGGGGCTAGGGGAGCAGGGTTTGAGTTGATCTGGGTCCATATTTTGCTATGAATGTACTTCTCTGTGCCACTGGGCAAATCATTTCAGCTCTTAGGTAGGGTTTTGGTCAGAAAATGGTGATGACTGAACTATCTCATTGCACAGTGGTGAGGAAGTAGCCACAGATAGCCACATCAGCTTCTACAGTTGTTGTGAGGGTAGAAATTATATTGGTGGGCCCTTTTAAGAAGTGGCCATTTGCATATAATGGACATGCTAATTAATATTTTTAAAAAATCAACTCATTGCACAAAGCCTTATATGGCTGAGCCATTTTACACACTTAATCTTAACCTAAAGAACAAGAAGCGATGAGCTACTGTAAATAATCCAGTGAAGAGCCTACTTGGAGCAATGCTTCATGTAAGATGCTTAAAAGTAGACATAACCAAATCGCAGTCGATAGTCAACATGCAGACAGGCTTTATAGGGCCCATAGAACCACATAGCGGGTGAAGAGCAGGGCCTATTGTCCGGGTCAGAATTCTTGCTTTCAAGTTTACCAAGCTGTGTGATCTGGGGCAATTTTGTTAACCTTGCTAAACTTTCTAATCTGCACATACATCTTGAGTTGCTGTGAGGTCTGACTGATATTAAGTCTTGTGGAAAGTCTAGTACCTGACCAGATAGATAGATGGTTTTCAATAGCTTGTAGCTGCTTGCACAATCTATCCATTCTAAGGTGCTCCTTTTTTCACACTCTCACATCTGTGAGGATGCACGGGGGCTGATGGCTCATACAACTTCTGTTGCAAGCCGAAACCATGATGCAGATGCCACTGTCCCGGCCTGGCAAACACGGCACAGCTGTCCCTCTGCACACCCCTACTGAGTCACATCCACTCTCGGTACTACAACATGGAGTTTAATTGTCATTAAATGTCTAAGAAGAAGTTACATTATGATTCAGGATTGAAATGAAAAGTTACTGTATATTTAGAAAGTCTCAAAATCAGCAGTGTTATGTACATTTGGTATCGGTAAAGCAAATATTCCTTATTAGGAGGAGGACAGAAATTTCACATTTTCTTGCCAGGAGACAGGCAAATGCTTTATTTGCTTAGAAAGATACCCCCCAATGAGATGAAAAGTGGTGTTACATTTTGTTATTGAGATCATGCAAAAGGATTGGCCTATTTTATGCCAAACAACACAACTAGAGGGCAGGAGAAGTCACCAATTCATCTCCACGGATTTCAAAGCCCCAAAGTGTCTGATGTGACCAATCCACACATCACAGGGATATCTTTGAAGGTGTTTGGAGATAATTCAACCAGTGGCAGAGTTTTACATTTTCTTTTCTTGTTGATACATGACATATAATGTTCCTTATAATCAGCGGCATCTTAGATTGGATGAATGTCGTTTTGCTATTGGTAGAAAGGGACTTTGATTATATAACCCTACAGTCTTATCTTATCGAAGAAGAAACATGCCTCCAACTTCTAATGCTAGTCTTTCCCCACTGAAAGCGTTCAAGCTCCCTGTTTGAATTGATGAGGTTTTACTCTTCTGATGAGCTAGCTACTCTGGCTTGGAATTGTTCTGCTTAAAAATAGCAAAGTGGCTGAGATGGGAAACTAAAAAATTGGAAGAAACACTGTGTGATGGAAAAAATAAAAGCCAGCGTGCATTTGAGCAACTCTAAAGTCATAAATACATGAGTGGAACACTTCCATGCAAGCCAGCAGTGTTTGGTTAGCAATGCATGGGAAAGGGAGTTCCTAGACTATTTAGTTGGACTGGGAAGAGTCTCTTTTCTTGGGCAGCAATGCCCTTGCCCTTAGCCATGTGTCCTTCCAGAGCAGGAAATGAATTTTCCTATTGGACAAATGGCTGGCAAAGGGACAAGCCATGGCTTTTGGGGGGTGGGGGTACGAGGGATGGCATAGCACATCCCAGTGGAAAAACAGTGGCATCCTATTCTGCTGCCTCATTTGTGAGGAGGTTAAAGATTTTAAAAGTATTCCGAGGTCATAGCATTAAGAAACCTCTGCTGTTTCACACCCTTGGAGTTCCAAAGACACGTGAGTCCAGGAAAGGAAAACCTCAGAATATGGCTACATAAGCCTTCCCATGGCCTCATATCACAGCTCTCCTTATGATGGCTGGAGAGGTACAGAATCTAGACTTAATTTACCGTTCTGCTCATAAGCCTTCATAAAAACGTTCTGCTAAAGCAACTCATACTTTAGTAGTGTTGCCTACTCATACTTTAGTAGTGTTGCCTACTCCAGTTTCTTGGCTTAGCTTGAATCTGAGGCACAGAGTGATCTATGAAGGTAGCAGCTTGTACTTAGTAATTATCTCTTTTGTGTTGACTAATACTGGGGCCACTTGATTTACAAGCACAAAAGAGGGGAGGACAGAGGAAGAGCTGATTAGCATTGGCCAGTACAGGAACATACGGTGAACCCTGGGTTGTGTTCAAAGGAAGCAGGATTTATTCTCCCTTTAAGTTATCCTGAGCAGTTAGTACTCTCAGGTGGTGATGGGCAATGGCCATGAACTTGAAGGATGAACATAAGGAACATGGAAACCCATTTTTCAAACAAACCATGCACCTCTGATATGCTCTCTGTTCGGCAACAACTCTAAAAGTCATTTATTTATTTGTTGCTGCTGTTAATAATGGAGTTGAGATCTTGAGCTCCTGTATCACAGTGAGCTGGATGCAAGTTAGTCTTAATACAAGAATGCTGACACTGGTGCACTGTGGAATATTGTCCTTTTTGCAAGGGTGGGGAGCAAGAAGAGAAAATGAACCCCCTTTTTGTAAAAACTCCTGAGCCCATGGTTTTGCTATTAACAGCAGTTGACATGAAGCAGGATGGACCCGGGTATAATTCACAGCGGCTCTGATGGGACGTCCTCCACTGAGTGCAGCACACTGGGCAACACAAGCTGACTTGCAGGGGAGGGCTAGCTTCTGAGGGTGAGCTATTCACTATGACAGAAGAATAAAGCTGTCCACAAAAAAGCGAGTCTCAATACTCTCATCGCAATAGTCTGGATAACTCTACAACCTCCCTTTGATCTAACTTTCCTTACATTCTTTCTCTCTCGGTTCACTTCTGAATTAGGTAAACACTGGGGCTGCTCTTCACGTTGAATTCATTAATTGCCCGGTCTGGTATTAATTAAAGCGAGGCTTGCAAACTCATATGCTAGTCAGGTGAGGAAATGAGGGAGGTCGGGCTGGGAGAGGAGGAGCATGGTGAGCAGGAGCATGGTGAGCAGTGTTTCCAAAGTGCAGCAGCCTATACAGCCCACAGGCTTCGCTGAGCATTGCCTCAAGAGCAATTATGCCAAAAAGAGAGAGAACATCTAAATTAGAAAGCAAAAAGTAAAACTGTCATGATTTGTAAGTGACATGATATTATATATAGAAAACCCTAAAGACTCCACCAAAAAACCCCACAAAACTGGTAGAACTAACAAATTCAGCAAAGTTGGAGGATACTAAGTCAATATACAAAAATATGTTGCATTTCTGTACACTAACAATTATCTGTCAGAAAAAGAGTATAGGAAAGAGAATCCTTGTACACTATTGGAAGGAAAGTAAAATGGTGAAGTCATTGTGGAAAACAGTATGAAAGTTCCTCAAAAAATTAAAAATAGAAATACCATAGGATCCAGCAATTCCACTTTTGGGTATTTATCTAAGGACATAAAAAACACTAATTTGAAAGATATCTACACTCCCATTATAGCATTTCTATAATAGCTAAAATATGGAAGCAATCTAAGTGTTCATCAATAGATGAATGGATAAAGGAAAGATTATATATATGTGTGTGTGTGTGTGTGTGTGTGTGTGTGTGTGTGTGTGTACTAGAGGCCCAGTGCATGAATTTGTGCCTGGGTAGGGTCCCTCTGGGTGGCCTTCAGGGATCAGGCTGAAACCCACTGTCCAATGCTGCATATAGCTTCTATCTGCTGCTCCTGCTCACCCTGGCCCCACTGTGCCTGCCACAGACTTGCACCCAATCAGTCCTGATCGAGGGGCTCATGCTGCCACAGCATGAAGCCTGCATCTGCTGCCCTCCTAAAGGGAGTAGCCTGTGGGATCGGGCTGAAACTGTCTCTCCAACATCCCCCTGAGGGGTCCCGGATTGTGAGAGGGCCAGGCCAGGTGGAAGAACCCAACCAGTGCATGATTGGGCTAGGGAGGGACCACAGGAGGGCTCCAGGGCATGACTAGCCCATCTCCATCTGTCCCTATTGGCCAGACCCTATCAGCAAGCTAACCTACTGGTCGTAGCATCTGCCCCCTGATGGTCAGTGCACATCACAGTGAGTGGTTGAGCAGCTTTAGCATATCATTAGAATATTACACTTTGGTTGTTCGATTGTTCTGCCATTCGGTCTATTTATATATTATTCTTTTATTATATAGGACAAATCACACACACAATAGAATATTATTCAAGTCATAAAAATGTAATGAAATTTTGCCATTTGTGACAATATGGATGGACCTTGAGGGCATTATGCTAAGTGAAATAAGACAAAGGCAAATATCATATAACCTCATATGTAAATCTTAAAAAATAAACAAATATAAACCAGGCTCATAGAAACAGAATAGATTTGTGGTTACCAGTGGTGGGGGAGGGGTATTAGTGAAATGGGTGAAAGGATCAAATGGCACAAACTTCCATTTATAAAATAAATAAGTCATAGACATATAATATATAAAAATGATGACTATAGCTGATAATGCTGTATTGCATTTTTGAAAGTTGCTAAGAGAGTGAATCTTAAAAGTTCTTATTGCAAAATTTTATAATTATGTATGATGTTGATGTAGACTTATTCTGATCATTTTCAATATATATAAATAAGAAATTATGTTGTACATCTGGAACTAATATGCTATATGTCAATTATATTTCCTTTTAAAAAAGATTGTGATATACCACATAAACAAAATGAAAGATAAAAATCACATGATCATATCAATAAATGCAGAAAAAGCATTTGATAAGATCCAACACCCATTTATGATTAAAAAATCTCAGCAAAGTGGGTATAGAGAGAACATACCTCAATGTAATAAAGGCCATATATGCAAACCTACAGCCAACATCATACTCAATGAGCATAAACTACAAGTGTTTCCCTTAAGATTGGGAAACAAGACAAGGATGTCTGCTTCCACCACTCAACATGGTTCTGAAGTCCTAGCCAAAACAGTGAGACAAGAGAAGAAATAAAAGACATCTAAATTGAAAATGAAGAAATAAAACTGTCATTATTTGAAGATAATATGAAAACCCTGACTAGAACTGATAAATGCATTCAGCAAAGTAGCTGGATATAAAGTAAACATCCAGAAATCAGTGCATTTGTATATAGCAGTGGTTAGCAAACCATGGCTCACGTGCCACATGCGACTCTTTGGCCTCTTAAGTGTGGCTCTTCCACAAAATACCATGGCCTGGGCGAGTCTATTTTGAAGAAGAGGTGTTAGAAGAAGTTTAAAAAAATTGGCTTCCAAAAGAAATTTCAACCATTGTATTGTTATTTGGTTTTGTTAACTAATGAGTTTGCTGACTACTGCTATATACCAATAATTGACTATCAGGAAAGGAAACTAAGAAAACAACCCCTCCAAAATATCCAAGATGGCAGCATGAGGTAAACACCTGTATGTGCTGCTTCTCACAATCACACCAAAACTACCACTAAAAGACAAAATGTCTATTACCCAGAACCATGAGAAAGCTGGCTGAGTAGAAGTTCTACAATTAGAAGAAAAGAGAAAAGAGCATTGAGACTGGGTAGAATGTGCACAAGCACAGAAAAGCAGAGGTATGTAGGCGTGCAAATGGACTGGTGACTGGGTGTGCTGTTTTTTTTCAATCTGAAGGGAGACACAAGCTCCTGACTACTCTGAACTCCAGTTTCCGGTGAGACTCTGGGGATCTAGACTCCTATGGGGAGAAGATGGACTATCTGCCATCGGGTCGGAAAGTAAGGGTGGCTTTCTTGCAGAGGTGCACGCAGGAATCATTATTTACTGCACTGGGGCATGGGATGCGGGGACAGGGAAATGCAGAGATGCAGAGATGGCTGACTGGCAGCCATCACTGTTTGCTGTGCCCTAGTGATTCCCTGAGACTCTGTCCTATCCAATTTACAAATTTACCCAAACTGTGCTCAGTGGCTTTTGCATATGAATGGCCTGCCTTCTAGCAGCTTAACCTAACAAACTGCAGCTCTGGTCAGAGTACTCCAAAACTTCCAAACCCCAAGCAAAGAGGAAAAATCTGCAGATCTCCCTCTAGCTCCTGCTGGGTGGCCTCAGACCTGAACTCCATTGGAGATCCAAGCGCCAGTGTACCTAGTGGTCAGTGTGAGGCAATACCAGATTTCAACTTCTCACATTCATAAGTGACACATTCAAGAGGCAGACTCAATGACCACTAAAGCTCCACTGAAGCAAGTCCTGCCCCATAAGGGTGTCTCCAGCACAACAATTCTTCCATTATAGACACAGTGGTTCCTCACAGCCAACTGACCTAGAGGTCAATTCCTCCCTTAAGCAATCAAGGCTTAACTACAACAAGACTGCACTCAGCTCACAAATGGGTGCACCAAGAGTGTCCACCTCAGGTGATTGGGGAGGCTGAACCACTGGGTCCTATATGTCAGCTATCACAGAAAACCACTCCATCAACACAGGGGAGCAGCCAACATGTGGAGACAAAGAAATATGTCACGAATGAAAGAAATGGAGGAAAGCAAACTACTAGACATAGAGTTCAAACCATATTTATAAGGTTACTCAAGAATCTTCTAGAAACCTCTGAGGAACTTAGTGAGACCTTTAAGGATCTTAATGAGAATGCCAAAAAAAAAAAAAAGGAAAAGGACCAGTCAAAAATTAAGCATACACTATCTGAAATAAAGAATATACAGAAATTAAACAGTAGAACAAAGGACCCCAAGAATCAAAACAAAGATTTGAAATATGAGGAAACAAAAAACACTCAGCCAGAAAAACAAAAAGAAAAAAGAATCCAAAAATATGAAGATAGTGTAAGGAGTTCTGGGACAACTTTAAGTGTAGCAATATCTGAATTATGAGGGTGCCAGAAGAAGAGAGAGAGCAACATATTGAAACTTATTAGAAGAAATAATGACAGAAAACTTTCCCTACCTGATGAAAGAAATAGACTTACAAGTCCAGGAAGTGCAGAGAACCTCAAACAAGAGGAATCCAAAGAGGACTACACCAAGACATACCATAATTAAAATGCCAAGGGCAAAAGACAAAAAGAGAATCTTGAAAGCAGCAAGAAGAAAACAGTTACCTATAAGGGAGTACCCATACGACTGTCAGCTGATTTCTCAACAGAAACTATGCAGGCTAGAAGGGAGTGGCAAAAAATACTCAAAGTTATGAACAGCAAGAACCTACAACCAAGATTACTCTACCCAGCAAAGCTATCATTTAGAATTGAAGGTCAGATAAAAAGCTTCACAGATAAGAAAAAGCTAAAGGAGTTCATCACCACCTAATCAGGATAATATGAAATGCTGAAGGGTATTCTTTAAGAAGAGGAAGAAGAAGAAAAAGGTCAAGATAAAAATTATGAACAACAAAATGATAACAAATACATACCTCTCAACAAGTGAATCTAAAAATCAAGTGAATAAAAAATTGGATGAACAGAATAAACTGGTGAATATAATAGAATCAGGGGCATAGAAAGGGAGTGGACTGACAATTCTCAGGGGAAAGGGAGTGTGAGGGGTGCGGGAAGAGATTGGACAAAAATCTTACACCTATGGATGACGACAGTGGCGGGAGGGTAAGGATCGGGGTGGGGGAATCAGGTGGAAGGAAGCTATGGGGGGGGGGGACAGGAACCTCTGTAATAATCTGAACAATAAAAATTAAAAAAAATAACAACCCCATTTCCAATTGCATAAAAAATAAAATACCTAGCAATAAACTTAATCAAAGATATAAAAGACCTGTACTCAGAAGATTATAAAGACACTGAAGAAAGAAGATAAAATAAGTAGAAGTATATATTGTGTTCATGGGTAGGAAGAATTAACATAATTAAAATGTCTATACTACGCAAAGCAATCTATAGATTCAATGCAATTCACAGAACTAAAAAAAAAATATCTGCAAAATTTATGTAGAACCAAGAAAGACCCTGAATAGCCACAGTAACCTTGAGAAAGAAGAACAAAGTTGGAGGAATCACACTATATGATATCAAAGTATATTACAAAGCCATAGTAATCAAATAGCATTGTACTGGCATAAAAACAGAGATATAGATGAATGGAATAGGACAGAGAGCCCAGAAATAAACCCATGCCATTTATGGTCAATTAATATTTGACAAAGAAGGCAGAAACATACAATGGAGGTAAAGATAGACTATTCAGTAAATGGCATTGGGAAAATTGGACAGATACATAAAAAGAAAAGAAAAGTAGACCGTCTTCTTACACCATACACCAACATTAACTCAAAATGTATTAAAGACTTAAATGTTAGACTGGAAACCATAAAAATACTTAGAAGAAAACATAGGCAGTAAAATCTCAGACATTTCTTGTAGCAATATTTTTTTCTGATATATCTCCTTGGGCAAGGAATATAAAAGAAAAAATAAACAAATGGGACTACATCAATCTAAAGCATTTTTGCATAACAAAGGAAACCATCAACAAAATGAAAAGACAAACCACTGAACAGGAGAACATATTTGCCAATGATATATCTGATAATGGGTTAATATCTAAAATTTATAAAGAACTTATACAACTCAACACCAAGAAAACAATCTAGTTAAATAGGCAAAGGATCTGAATAGACACTTCTCTTTAGGGGACATTCAGATGGCTAACGACATAAAAAGATGCTTAATGTCACTAATCATCAGAGATGAAAATTAAAACCACAATGAGATAGCACTTCACACCTGTCAAAATGGCTATCATAAATCAATCAATCAATTATTGGTGAGATGTAGAGAGAAGGTAATCCTAATACACTGGAGATTGGTACAGTCACTGTGGAAAGCAGAAGAGTGTTACCTTGAAAAATTTAAAAATGGAACTGACTCATAACCCAGCAATTCTACTTCTGGGGATATATCCAAAGAAACTCAAAACACTAATTTGAAAGAATATATGCACTCCTATGTTCATTGTAGCCTTATTTACGATAGCCAAGATTTGGAAGCAGCCCAAGTGCCCATCAATAGAGGAGTGAGTAAAAAAGCTGTGGTATATTTACACACTGGAATACTACTTGACTGTCAAAAAGAAGGAAATGTTACCCTTTGTGACAGCATGGATGGACCTGAAGAGCATTATGCTAAGTGAAATAAGCCAGTCAGAGAAAGACAAGTACTATATGATTTCACTGATATGTGGCATCTAATGAACAAATTAAAAAATAACAACTAAAATACAAATAGACTTACAGAGAACAGACTGACAACTGCCAGAGGGAATGGAGGTTGAGGGCCTGAGTGAAAAGGTAAAGGATTTATGCAAAAAAAAAAAACTAAAAAAAAATTATAAAAATTTAAAAAGATCAGCCCAGTGTTGCTGAAGCAAGCAATTTGGAAGCTGAAATCCCCAGTTTTTAACATGAAATCTCTTGATTTTAAAAGTTGGCAACAAGTTCAAAATTTTTAAGAACATCATGTTGGCCAAACAAAACACATCTGTAGGCCAGATCTATCTCAAGGGATGACGAATTGCAACTTCTGGGAATAAAATAAAATTGCCAACGTGGGTGAGTCAGGCTGATTTCTCTCTTTTCAGTCCTCCAGGAAGCAACACTAGCATTGTCTCAATCTTTCCCCCCCCATCTTGCAACCTCCCACCCCCATTGTGTGTGCATGCATGCACAGGGGAAATGGCCCAAAAAGGGGTTCTCTTTCATTATTTGTCCCAGCCCCATTTCTGATCCAAGTCAGAGAATAAGATTGAATTCTCAACTGTTTCTTTCACTCCTGGGAGAGCTAATTGCTTGTCCAAAGCTATTATATAATGGGAGAGGGAGACATCTAACCCTAATAAGGGTATTCGCTGTCAGGCAGAGAACCAAGATTAGGGGACTGGAGGAAGCAAGTTTCCCTGCTGATGGCTTCAGCTGTTCTGCTGAACAGAATGAATGACTCAGACTTTGCTCAAAGTGGGTACCCAGGGGCCAGACTGAGAGACGGATGCAGGAGAGGAGATGGTCACTGTGAGATAGCAACAGGCTCTCTTTTGTGCTCTGGAGCAAGGCAGCTGGGAGACAGGACCCTGGGAGCTTCAGGAACTACTGTGCTCCAACTCAGAAAATCTCTGTCACCATACTAGTGACCCCAGAGGCTCAGGTGGGTCTCAGTCATGCATGCTTAGCTCCCAACTCCAGCTCCAGGGCCACCACCCTGTCCTCCTCATACCATGCCTCCAGGTGCAATATGTCCCACCTAGCCTATGTCCCCTGCTCTAGTCTTCCTCCCCATTCCCATCAAACCCATCCTGACCACTTCAGCACTTTTTTTTTTTACTGATGTTCCAGGACTTTCTTGAACTGTGTGATCATGATCTTACTACAGGCATGCAATACGCGTCTCTACATCATTATAGTTTGGCAATCCAGAAGGAGTTGGGAAGAGGACAGCTCATATCCCTCTGATCTACTATGTGCTGTGTGTTATGCTGTAGTTTTGTAGTTTTTTTTTTTTTACTCTCCTAACTAGCCTGTGCTATTAGTTAAACCACCTTTACTTCACAGAAGAGGATATGAAAGCTAGAAGGGAAGAAAGCCTGGTCCAGGTTCTCAGAGGGTAGCTGGGGTTGGAATCCAAGCTGGGGGTTTCCACGCTTAACTCCCTGCCATGGCCTGGCCTCCAGCCCGGAGCCTCCCCTGCACTCCAGGCTCAGATATCAAACTGCTCACCCCATGTCTTCACTTACATCTTACAGGCATCTGGAGCTTCAAGCATCCAGACACCCTAACTTTCCCTGCCAAACCAGCTCCTCCCGCATCTTCCCCATTTTATTAAATAGCACCTTATATCTGTTCTGTCATTCAGGCCCCAAACCTCAGAGTCATCTCTGCTTTCTTTTCTTCTCTCAAAACCCCAAATATAATCCAGCAAGATCTCTCCAGGTTCCAACTACTTCTCATCACTCCCACTACCACCACCCTGGCCCAAGCCACCATCATCAATGCCCAGATTACTGCAATTGCCTCCTGAGAGAGTTTCCTGTCCTACATTCACTCCCCTTCCCCGTCTATTCTCAACAGAGCAGCCAAAGGACCCTTTTACAATAGGCCACCATCTTACTAAACCATACGATCCTTAGAAGGGCCCGTACTTTCTGTCCCATTACTTCTGCTCTCATCTCTACCCCTCACCATTCAGCCCCCGTTGGTCTTCACACTGGCCCAGCATGTGCCTGATTCCGGGGCTCTGCATCCTGCTATTGTCTAGAATACTCTTTCTCCAGATGCCCTCCTGGTCTAGTTCCAGAATAAAGGCAATAGATCCAAAGTTTAAACCTTTATCCCTCTGGGGTCAAGATGGCTTTCTCACATTGGTGCCTGGAAAAGCGATAGCTCATGGGTTCCCATGTCACTCCTGGCCAATGGTCAAGGCACATTGGCTCTGTATCAGCTGACTGGGTAGCCGTCTTGCTCCACGGGGTATAAAGGACTAGAGGGAAGGGACAAAGCTTTGCAAGTGGGTACCAATCACAGGATGTGCATATCTCAGATCCCCTAGCACAGGCACTCAGCCAACAGGTGTTAAGTTGAACTAACCAGAAGCTGCCTCCTTTGTGTTCAAATTAACAACCTGGAATTGATGGATTCGCCAACATTACTGATACCATGTAATTGTTGTGGCTTATTGTATGGTTTCTCCCTTGGCAAGCTCAGAATTTTCCTTTTCATTTCCCTACACCCTAACTCAAGATGAGGGAAAGGAAGACTTTTTTCAATTTCTCTTTTGTTTGTCACATACTTCCCTAATAACTTATTAGGATTTTATTTGATCTGTGTTTTAAAACAATTACACACATGCTAAGACTAATGATTACCATATACACTCTTTTGCTATTTTTTGCTGATCCAGCAGAGTTTTTAAAGGGTGATTTGAAATACATTTTCCATCAATAAACACTTAAGGGGGGACCTCTTGAGGAAGAGGAAGCAGCAAAATAGAAAAGGCACAGACTTTCAAGTTTAAAATACCTTGGGTGAATCCCAGGTCTGCCACCTTGAGCTCTGCGATTCTGAACAAGTTCTTTAATTCCTCTACCCCTCCATTTCCCACATGTAAGATTACTGGGGTTTAAAGAGTCATGCAAAGTGCATAACTACCTGAAATATAGTAGTAACTCAATAAGCATAATTATTATATATCAAGCATAAAGTTAGACACTGTGAGTTCAAAGAAAAATACTACACAGTGTTTGCACTTGAGGAAACTAACATGGAAACAGTAAAACAACCAAGCCACATTATCAGAGAGAGTTAGAGGTATGAGCCAAGTGTTGGGAGAGCTCAAGGGAGGGACCTCATTACTCTGCCTGGACTAATCAGGAAAGGCTTCTCAGAAGAGGTGAAATCTAAGCTAAATCTAGGAAAATGAGTGACACTGGCCTATTGGACTAGTTGTGAAGGCCACATTCAAAGGCCCCAAGGATGCAAGTGCATGGTAGTTGCCAAAAATACTGGGTTCAGTGCAGACTATCCCAAGTGACACTGACAGGTAAAGAACAGAGCTGAAGTGAGACCAAAGAGGAAGAGAAATGCTGGGGAGGGGAGGAGGAAGAAAGGGAAGAGGGAGAAAGGGTTTAGCAGAAGGTGCTGGGGATAAAAAAAAACCAAGGCACTTGACTTCTAGTCCATTACCCATTTCTGGGGTTTAGTAGGGATAAGCCATGGCCTTGGGGGCCAGAGACAAGTGATTATTTGGAGGCTAAAACAAACAGCAGTTTGCATATTAATGCAAAAAGAAAACACTGGAAGGCCAATGGACTTTGATATTCAGCAAAGCTGAAAATCAGCAAACTACTGACTTACTGGGGGCTCACTGGATCAAGGCAATTTCCTAACCTGATATTCTTTATACTATTTACCAAACTTTACCTTTGATATGCCTATATGCATTGCTAAAGGGCAAATGTGCATTCAAGTAAATAAACAGTGGACCAGGCCAGAAGTCAGTGTGTCTCTTCAAGAAAGAGGCTCCACCTGGCCCCCAATGCCTTCTAAATTCATATTTCTTGTACATAGGTTCTCAGGTTATGTCAGAGATCCGTTCCTACGCAGTGACTCAGCATAAGTCAGCATCCACCTATATAAGGACTTATATCACTCACGTGGAACACATACACAGCAGCAATGAAACAGTAAAAAAATGAAAAGATAACAATTCCTGACCTTTACTTGTGGTAAATAAATAAAATACATAAAGCATATAGGTACATATGTCGAAATGGCAGAACTTAAAAAAAATAAATAAATGGGAGATGGTGACGTAACCACGAATGACATACATCGAGTCCGATGTAACCCGAGGGCTGTCTGTATAGCATTTTCATTTGTGCTTTGGCCCCTCCTTCAGATCCTGAACCCTAGCCGTGCAGGTCATGATGCCAACACAGAAGAGGATCAGCAGGAGCTGGAAGGTTGAAGTTGACAATGGAAGGCTCAAAGCCACTTCCTAACACAGATTCCATGACCATCAGTCTAAAGCGGACCACTGCTCCCAGCCTACCAGTCACCATTGTCACTTCCTTAGCACTTAAACGTTTGGAAGTTATTTTGTATGTTTATTTGCTTTTCTTTTAAATAACTGTCTCTGCCCACACCCCCCACCCCAAAGCATATAGTTTCTGTAAATGTTCATACTTGTCTGCTTCACCACTGCAAACAGTACTCATGGGCAGAGTCAGCTGTGTGTATCAGAGAAGCCTGAGAGATTCTGGGAGGCTCTATGTTTTTCTTGTCCTTTTATTGGATGTTTTCTGTTTATACTTTTACTTGTGCTGGCCCAGATAGGTTTTAATCATTGCAGGTGTCCTTGATTCTTTTGAAAGAATGTAGGGTGTATCTTTTAAATGCATCAATAATATTTCATGACCCTTTTAATGCAAAGCACTAGAATTCTTTATTGTGTATAAGATAAAAATAAATGTATCAGTCATCCTCTTCCAAAACAGTCCCATTTGAGCTCTCTGAGCCCACCCTCGAGCAGGACCCAGCCTTGAGAATTAAGTCTTGATCATGTTACTTGGAAAAGACTCAAGTGACAGACAGCACTACAGCATCTATTAATACCACTTCTCTGGTTTTCACGGCTTGGTTCTGAGCACAGGACTGATTTTAGAAACTTTCTGAGTTCTGATTGGATCATTATTTTCTATATTTCACTTTGCTTTACCTGCAATTTCTTCAATAATACCTCTTCGGTCTAAGAACATTAGGTAAGGTCATTATTCCTTATTTGGATTACTTTTTCTCCCCAAGTTTAAACCCTTATTCCCTGAGGTCATATTACATGGCCACTCACTTAGCTAGCAGAAACCATATGTGAAAAAAAATCATTAGCACTTTTGTGTAGTCATGGGTGAGGTAAACATCAGTTAGTAAGTAAAAGAGGTCAGAGCTTGGGAAAGGCCCCCTCCCTCTCTGGGAGTCAGTTGAGGCTCTTGAGTATGAACTTGAACCCTAAAGGTCCTGACCCTGGAGCATCCAAGGACGTCTTACATCACCACCAACCACACACTCCTTGCTCTCATTAGCTCCCATCTTCTGCTTCCAAACCACTGGGGAAAACGTCCCCAGCAATTCCAACCACCCCTGCCTCACTTGTTAATGAATACCAGAAAGAGAAAATTCAAAACAAACTGGGAAACGACATGAAAATGCAGGCCAAGCTGTAGGCAGCCAGAACCCCAGTCTCTTGGCTTGGGCTGGGTAGAGAGAGGTGCAGGATGCTCTTAAAGTAGAATCAGCTCAGGAAACAAACGGTCCAATGCCAATCTAAATAAGCATACCTGACTCAGTTTACCAAATATGCCAACATGTTCCTATGGAGTAGATCCACCATGCTGGGTAGGATTGAGAAATGTCTGGCCCATCTGCACAGTGTCCATTTTTATTCTGGGGGAAGGCAGAGAAGAAGTGGCTATTCTTTTACTTAATGTTAACAGTTTTCCTTTTCTATTTTTTTTTCTATTAGTTTACAGACTTAATCCTGTAAGACGATCTGTAGCTACATACTTTTGCCCTTCTCAACACTAATAACTTACAATTACAGCCAACACAGTACACTTACTCTGGACCAGACACTATTCTATGTGCTTCGTCCATATTAATCCTTGCAGTCCTCACATCATTCCAATAAGGAAGACCCCCTATCTTCATTTTGCTAATGAGACATTGAGGCAGAGAGAGACTAAGTATCCTTGCCCAAAGTCACACAGCTGGTAATTGGAGGGGCTGGGATTTGAACCTAAAGCAGATAGACTTTTAGTTGAGGCATGAACCTTAGGATGCAATGCACCCTAGTGCCTGGTGATTCTGAGGCAACTGCAATGTGAGAGGCAGAGAAAAAGCAAGCAAAATTAAAAACAGGTTACTTAGAACTATATTCTCTTTACTATAAATATTTTTTTTCATGGCCAGTTTAGTGGCTGCTTTGTGGACTGCATACAGCACTTGTTCTGATCAAGTCGGCAGAGGCATCTTCAGGAGCTTCCAGCTGCCTTCGCATCTGCTGACAACGGTGCCATTGTGAGTGCTGCTTGCTTGGCGGGTCCGTGGCCGGGGAGGCAGCTGCAGTGGTCCTCATATGCTTCTGGGCTTGCTATCTTCCTGCCATTCTTCTTCCCTGAAAACACCCTGATGATCTCTCAGAATGGGTGTGACCGCAAGTATCCTAGGTGGCAGAAGCGTAAAATGATCTTGTCTGAGTGTGTGGGCCCCTCTAGGGCAGTGGTTAGCAAACTCATTAGTCAACAGAGCCAAATATCAACAGTACAACGGTTGAAATTCCTTTTGAGAGACAAATTTTTTAAACGTAGACTTCTTCTAATGCCACTTCTTCAAAATACACTTGCCCAGGCCGTGGTATTTTGTGGAAGAGCCACGCTCAAGGGGTCAAAGAGCTGCAGTTTGTTGACCACGGCAGGGGATTTATTTATTCCTCCTCTAGAGGGAGCCCTTCAGTCCAGGCATTCACGTTCAAGTACTCAGTATAAATACACAGCAAGTGGGGGCAAAGCAGGATTTATCAGGAGAAAAGAGGTTTAGCTGTCATCCCAAGCTGGCTAGGAGCACACCTTCTCTCCTGTTGTTAATCAGAGGTCATAGGAGAAACCACCTGACTGTCCTTTGTTCAGTGCTTGGTCTTATCCCCATGGCAGTAGATTTATCCTGTCAATCTCTGCCCCAGCTGGGTCATATTATTCCCATTTTACAGATGGGAAAAATGATGCTCAGAGGCATTAAGTAATTTGTCCAAAATGACACTGCACTAAAGCAAAAGAGCGGAAAGTCAATCATACCTGTCTGGGATTTGGTTGTTGATTTAAACCTTGTGTATCACTGTCAAGGTGTCTTATGATAATATATGAATAACTAACACATGGTTCTTAACATGGGTCAGGTGGTTTTAAGCACTTTATTCACTTAATCCTCACAAGAACCTAATGAGGTAGATGTGATTATTACTCCCATTTTGCAGATGTGGAAATGTAATACAAAGCTTCATTTGCACGAGGCACACAGAATCTAGGGTGACCAAACACCCCCGTTTGCCTAGGGTTGGCTGGGGTCTTGGGATGTGAAATTTCCAGTTTCAAAATGGGGCCAGTCCCAGTCAAACCAGGACGAGCTGGTCACCCCTTAAGTGGCAGAGACTGAGCTTAAAGTCAGAATTGCAACTCTAAATAATATGTTCTTCACCATGGTATTCTGCCACATTTTTTTTTCCTTTTCCTATGTTTTGCCCAAATATTGAATAGAAACAGAAGCAAGCTGGGTGGGGGCGTTTGTGGTTTCAGGTCCACCCAGCGTGTGCTCACATGACAGCCTTTTAGTAGGGCCTCCAGAGGGCCACCCCAAACTGCTGAATCAACACCTCTCTCCCAGCAGCCCCTGCAGCTCCAAACTGCATGAAATCCCACGGCTCCCAGAACTAGAGGAATCCACTCCACTGCTTAGTTAGGAAGAGCCCATCCCAGGGGCAGGAGGGCCTGATAAATACCAGCCCTGCTCCCTGGGGTGACACCTAAGGATTCTAGCCCTGAAACAGATGTGGAATTGACAGCTCTTCATGAGGAATGGCTGGGGGCTCGGGCCCAGTCCACGTGCCAGGTCAATTCTTCACAGAGACGTCAGGATGGTTTACCCACTCTGAGTCTCTGGCATCTTCGGAGTCACGAAGACTTTTCCCTGGGCACTTGGGGGAGGAAGAGCAGACAATCTTCCTACTACAGATGATTTGAGTTTTTCTTCAACTACCCATGAATTAGGGGTGTGTGGTAGTCATGGCAATGGTGGTGGTGGGAGAAGGGGGAGCATTCTCTTTTCTTGTTGGGTTAACATTTAGTCCCTGCAATTCTTGGCTTCCATTCAGAATTATCATCTTTACTTGTCAAAGCACTTAGAAACAACCAAAGTCTAGCTTTTCATTTCTGAGAAGTGGGGCTATGTGTTCTTTCTGTTTCAGGACTGACGAGGAAATGTTTTTAGGAAAACTGGTAAAGGGTGGGCTGCATGGCGGCCAGGCTTTCTAAATATGGGAACTGGCTGCCCACTGAGGTTTTCTGAATGGCTTTGAAAGCAGCAGCCTAGCTTTCCCACCGCCTGGGATGCGTCTTACTTGAGGGCCTTGAGTTTTTGTGAAGTCTGCACACCACAGGGGCTGCCCAGGTTCTCACAGCTCAGTGTGGCGATGGAGTGTGTGTGTGTGTGTGTGTGTGTGTGTGTGTGGAGTGGGGGTGGGGGTGGCGGGAGAAGGTTGTATGGCACTCGAGTGGAAATCATTCCCAGACAGTGCTGTGAAGCATTTCCTTCATTCCTCAAAGCACATTCCACTCCACTTAGGAGAACTATGAAATGCTTGGGTTTCTCCAGGCCTTTTCTGAACTAGGTATCAGGAGCCCTCCTGGGTCCACTAATGGACACTCAGATACTGAGAAAGTGTGTTCTCCCTCATTCGGCTTGGGAATGGGTCATGTGGAGGTACTTGACTCTTTTTTTTTTTGTCAAATCTTTGTGCATGAAGCAGAAATTCAAAATTCACAGTCAGTTTCTATTTGTGAATGAGCTTCCTCATTTAACCTTTCTCCTTTTGTGACTATTGAATTTCCTGAGAACTCTGTCATGTAAATAGGGGAGGGAGTAGATTCTTCTATTTGCAGGAAATGCTGACTTCTATTCACTTATTGGATAATTAAAAACCTCTTCTTTCACCCAGCCTGCGTGGCTCAGTGGTTGAGTATCTATCTATGAACCAGGAGGTCATGGTTCGAATCCCTGAGGGGGTTGCAGGCTCCATCCTCAGTTGGGGGTGTGCAGGAGGCAGCTGGTCAATGATTCTATTATCACTGATGTTTCTATCTTTCTCTCCCTTCCTCTCTGAAATCAATAAAAGCGTGTGTGTGTATGTGTGTGTGTATATATATATATATATATATATATATATATATATTTTTTTTTTTTTTAAATAAAAAAATAAAAATCCAACCCTATTTTCTCTCTCTCCAAGCCTATCTTTTGGCTATTGTTCTGCTCAATTTCTTTGGCTTGGCAAAAACTAGTCACTACACTAGACAAGGCATTTTGCAGTCGAGCACATCTACAAACTAATCACACCTGCCTCTACCACAGTTCTCATCCAATCTGGCCTCTCACCTGGAGTAGCTGCTGTTTGAACAAATCCAGCTCATTTTATCCAAAGCCTGCCTCTGATCTCATCATCTCTATTGAAGTTCCTAGTAATCTTTCTTCTCTCTGAGCTCATTCATCCAGTTGTTCCACAAGTATTTGAATGACTACTAAAGTCTTCCAAATGTAAGGCACAAGGCTAGGTGATCCTAAGACTTGGGCCTCCTATAGTGAGCAATCCAGCACAGAAGACAAAAAGCACAGTGTGAACCATACTTGCTTTACCCAGGACTCAGTTTCATTACATAATGACGTGGAGTGCTGACGATGTTGGATGGGTCTCTTCAACTACAGTGTGAACTCCCCAAGACCATGTCTTTTATATTCTCCACGTTTCATACATGGTTCAGAACATGACAGATACCTATGATTTTTTAAAATACAGAAAAATAAAAAGAAAACAATTCAGAACTCTACCCTCAAAGAACACCTGCTACTGTTAGTATATATTCTCCAAATCTCTTTTATCAATGCATAGACACACAGATACATGTTTATTTTTTGTGTTGTTTTTCCATAACTAGAGCAAATGACATGCACAGTTTTATAGCTTCTAAAATATAAAGCTAAGTAACTCAGTCATCACTTTATCAACATGCCTGTTCTCCGATCTTAACCTTGGCTAAACAATAGAATCACCTGGGAAGATTTAAAAAACCCAGCCTTTCAGGTACTTCAGACCAATTAAATCAGAATCTCTGGGGTGGTTCTACTGATACAGACCTGTGTTTTTGTAAGGCTTCCAGATGATCCTAATGTGTACCCATGGTCAAGAACCACTACCCCAATCCTTTCCATCTCACTGATTATTTTAATTGAATGAATTATCCAATCTACTTAGAACTGACAGCCCACTGACCAACCATTACTGCCTGAATTCTTGAAATCATGCATCTCATTGTTGACATCTGGGTGACCAGGTGTCCTTGCTTCCAGGGTAGCTATTCAGTTATTTCCCTTTCTGAAGGCTATGCTGGGAACCATCTCGGGCTAAGGTCTGGGGTGGTGGGACTCAGTTGTGTAGTTCCCCCTCAGGGAAAGAGGGAGAATAGGTTTCTTTTGCTGCTACATTTGGACTTGGGAAAAGAGAATTAAGTCTCACTGCCATCCTCTTCACGAATGAGTGTCCACTTACCCTGACCTTCCACGTGTTTGTGTGTGTGTGTGTGTGTGTGTGTGTATGAAGGAGGTGTACCACAATGAAAAACACAAATCAGTAGTTCATCTAAAACAATAGGAGTTGAATTATTAGTTTTATTTTTTGCACAATATATTCAATATATAATCAGGTAAACAACTCACCAAGAATGGCCAATATGATCAGAAAACATTCTTCAAAGGGTAAATTGAAAGGCCATTTTAGCAAACATACTGCTGGATTCCTATGGCTTAAAATAAGCCACATCAAAGTTTTAATGATTAAAACCTTTAAATAGAATTTAATGAATTCTCTTTTAGTTCTAACTATGACCCTAAAATTATAAAACCCTATTGGGAGCCATGCTGAGTGCTTGGTATATATTAGACTTATTGCATAATGATGCAGGAATATTTCAATAATAGATTCTTGATCCTATCTAAAAATGTCTCTCTATTCCTGGTTCAATATCCTTATATAAGAATCAAAATATCTTTAATACCACCCCCTACTTTGTCACACCCTCTTTATTTCTACACCCCACTTCTCCAAACACACACACACACACACATACACACACACACACCTCTCATACACACTTAGCCTTAAAATCCTTGAGGTGAGTAAATATCTTAAGGTACTACTTGCCCACTATATGTTCTTAGTGAATGATTTTCAATAAACAGAGTTTAGGATTTGCCTACATGTTCAAGGCTCCCTCTCTACTATTGACTCTTCAACCCTTCCGTATCTAGTTTTGACTGCTGTTGCTGACTGAATCCTAAGCATGGCTTTAGCTCCTACTTTCTGTCACTTGTAGGCTGACAGTGCCTTTTGGGTTTCAGTCCATCTGATTTTTTTCCTTTTTTACTTCTTTAGAAATTTTATGATCTCTGGGGAAGGGAGAGCAAAGAAAAGGAAATAGAAAAAAATAAGCAAAACCTAAACTTTGGCCATTTGCCAACCATCCAATTTATCACTCAACCTGTTCATGACTAAATTCTATCATCAGAGAACTAAACTGAAATCAATGGGGTCAAACATTTCAATCTGTCCAATTATTCCACTGGGGATGAACAGAGTCCCAAGATTTATTAGGGCAAAGTGGACTTCCAAGTTGTTCAAACCAAGCTTTCACCCATCTGCCACAATGGACGGTGGGAAAGGAGGAAGTAAAGCTGTAGAACATTATCACAAACAGCAATAATTCATGTATCTATATGATGGAATCTGGTGCTAACATCTTTCGGATCTGAACTCTTAGATACACTACATTTTTGTTAATATGTTAGGCATTTAATCGATTATGAGTTGTTTATAATAATACAAATACAGATTAATAATTGCATAAACCTTCAACTAGATTAAACAACAGGAATCTTCCAAGGAAAGACTAACCTAGGCATGGGTTTATGTTCTTGGCCAAGAGTACATACTCTCACATAAAATCAGACAGTGGTTTGCTAGAAGGCAAACCTAAGTTTTTTGTTTCATAGTGAACTTGAATGTTTAGTTTCGGCCTTTTCAAGTGAGGATGGATCCAGATACATTGCAGAAATCACTCTGGATTCAGGTAGTTTCAGACACTTGAAACAATGAGTAGCTCTTTTACTTTGCCAAAATATGCTCTGTTTCCCTCCTCCTGCCTGCTTGGCAGTGATGAGGATTTGGTTAATTAAGTAGAGGCTTTCATTAATCACGATATGGGAACTGATCTTCCAAAGACAACTTTTTCTATTAACTTAATTGTAGTCTGGTCAGCCTGTTCTTAAATTGACCATCACTTGGGTTATATAAAACTGACGGTTTTGTATAAGGGTCTTTGTTCTTCCAGAAAACCAGGAGATTTGGCTCATTATATCTGCTCTCTTAATGTTAATAGTATTAATGGGTTTTGGGAAAATATGGATAGATAAGAAACAGTTCTTTGGTTTAAATCAAAGTGTATTTCCCCCCTTGTTTTAAAATTACAGTCAACAAGGCTTTCATTGGATCTTGGTAGCAGAATGATCATCATCTCATTGAAACTATGATTTAATGATTTAGTCCTAGAGAGTGGAGGTTTTCTGTCCTGGAAACAACCCAAGAGCCAGGTTTGGAGGTGGCAGAGAAGTAGCATTTAGGGGAATGAACATTAATTGAGCCCTATGCTACCCTTTCATATATGGTGGTTTTCACCTTTCATAGTAACCACCAACTTTGGGGACAAACATGTTGTTTTTCTCCATGGCACAGTCAAGGAAACAGAGTCAGAGATGCTAAGTCACCCATCCAAGATCACAGCAGAAGACCAAGATGACGTTCCTTGAAGTTATTCAATTCTAACACAACTAGTAAATGGCAGAACAAGAAATGGTCTATAAGACTTGAAGACTGTATCTTTCTACCCAGTAAATGTTACCTCCAGGACTAATCCAATTCCTGAAAGTTCACTGTATTTCTGAAGAGACTATATGTAAGGTTTAGGGGAAATAAACATAGATGGGCAATTTGGTCCTGAGTAAAGGTGTGTAACTAAGGGCTTGAAAGGGCTGACACACAGCTTGGACTTTCCAAACAAAGTTCCTGCAGAGGATGCATCTGCCAAGGGAAAGGGGCTCTTTCTTTGAAAAAAAAAAAAAAAAAAGCTCTGTCCCCTTGCCAATGGGGTGCTTTCTTCTTATTTACACATGATCTGAAGGAGGCCTTATGTGGAGGGAATCTTAAGTATATAGAAGGAAAGCTTCTAGAAAGCTCTCATGCATTGTCCAAGTAGTAGTAACCTCCATTTTATTTTGAACCCCCAAATTTAATAGGCTGACCATCCAGACTACAATTCATTTAGAACCCTCATTGGCCACTCCATGTGGACTATGATTCCCACTCATTACAGATTTAAAAATTAATTAAAAGCTCAGCCACTTGTCCAAAGTCATATAGTTGGTAAACCAAGAAAATTCAAGCATAAGTCTCCCTCTGCTTCCCCCGCACCCTTACTTCTATTTTTGCAGTTCTATGTTTTCAGTCTAACCTAGCTGATCTAGCTAACCACATACAAAGATGCTTGGTTGCCTGCTGACAACCTCAGCTCAGCAAATCTAAAAAATATTTGTCCTTCAGACAACAAGTTCACTAGCAAACCCTGTCATGGGGAGAGAGTAGTCAGTTAGGATGGCGAATGGAAATAGCTCAAGCCTTCAGAACTTCCTCAAGGTGGGCTCTGTCACTGAATGTTCTTGGATCAAAACCACAGCAGGCAATGTGATTATCCTGTGGCTGAAACAGCCCTTCCCTTTCAGGAATAGTTGTCTGAAGGCCAGGAAAGGGGGCATGTCTGGAGGAAGGCACTGGCAAGCTGGGCTGATGATTAAAATAATAAGGTTCTTTGTTAGCTGGGTCACATTTTTAGGAAATACCACCTGGTAAGTAGGTGCATTTTAGGAAATGTACCCTGTTATTTAATAAAATAGGCAAAGGGGTAATTTGCAAATTGGACTTTGCAAATTGCCAGTATCTATCTAATTATTGTTTAATCAAAATAATCACTTGGTTATTGGAATTCCATTCTTAAAAATACAGGCCATTTGTTTGGAAACTGCCTAAAGGGAAAGGATTACAACAAATTTGGGGACTTTTTAGAAAAAAATATTAAAAATTTCACGATAAATCTCTCCTAATTAATGGTGATATGAATAACAAAATAACCCCCAATCACACATTCTTAATTTTCCAGCCCCATGCTTATATCAGAAATTCGATTCAGGGATTTACAAATATTGATATAAAAGCATGAGTACTGGTTAACAATGTAAGTGAGAGACAATAGCTATTTCCAAACTACGGTATTTCCATAATTCTGAATTAATGTGTCTGAATTACCAACCAGTCAACCCACTAACCCCTAGTATTAAGTGAGGGAAACCAACAAACCATTCTTCATATCAGAATGACCACCATAATGGAGAGACAGTACAGAGCTAGCTTTTTTAAACCCTTCTCTCCACATACTGGGCTCCTGGGTAGTCCAATTGCAAGCCAAATGAGCAAGCTAGGACAATGATGCTCTATTCCCTAGCCTGTTCTGCTAGGGAATACTGACAACACCAAATTCAAGTATACCAGGTCCTGCCAGATATCAATATGAAGTCCTAAGAGTCCAGGTAGTCAGTCAGATAGAAGCCTCAGCTTCTCTCCCTTTCATTTTTCTTCTCTTTCTCCACCAATCTCCTGCCAAGGTCCTGATATGATTATGCTTCCCTGACAGGCCTCTGAGTGATCTCTTATTTGGATTTATATTTTTCTTCCCTCTTTCTCTCTCTCTGCCCTCTCTTCTTTTGTACAAAAGTGTGCATGCACATGTACTGTATGGACTGAATTGCACCCCCACTCCATTCATACATTAAAATTCTACTATCATACTTAAGAATATGACTCTCTTTGGAGACAGGATCTTTAAAGAGGTAAAATTAAAGTCACTAGGGTGGCCCTAATCTACTGTGTCTGCTAGTCCTTATAAAAAAAAGAGAAAATTAGGACTCTGAAAGATATAGCAGAAAGATCCTGGGAAGTCACAGGAAGGAGACAGCCATCTACAAGCCAAGGAGAAAGGCCTGGAACAATCTTCTCTCATGGCCCTCAGAGGGAACTGACCCTGCTGACACCTTGATTGTGCATGGACCTCCAGCCTCCAGAACTGTGAGGAAGTAAGCTCTTGTTACTAGAGCTACACAGTCTTTGGTATCTAGTTCGGGCAGCCCTAGCAGACTAATACACACTGCTTCAGCCTTCTTTCTTTCTTCCAGTGAGCTGAACTCAGCTGGCACTGGCTGAGAACTTTCTCTACTTTCCTCTAGCAAAAAAGTGCTGTGGATATGAGGTAGGAAAAGAACAGTTTATGGGCAACAGAATTTTGTGATTTGCAGAAAACTGGGTCAGAAATAAAGAAGAGATGCCACCTGTCCTTTTTCTACACCAACTCATTGTGTTTTTAAGCAAACTACTTACATTTTGGGGGGCATCTTCTCATCTGTAAAGTGAGAGGCTTGAATCAGATGATTCCAAATGCGCCTCACAATCTTAAAATTCTATGGCTTGGCCCGGCTCAGAAACAGGGTTCATCTCGCATTCTACACCCACAGCTCCCTGGACAGGGCTCACAGAAACAGGCAGTACTCAGGACAATATTTAGTTTTTAAAATGTTTTTTAGTATAAATTATTTTAGCTTGAAGCTAGTTGTTTGGGTTTGCCTACTCTGATGCTTTCCCGCCATGTAAACATATAAGCTTGGGGGGGAATGTAAAGGGAGGTGAATGAACTCATAACCCTTGTGTAAACTGTGAGCGAGGGTTACCATGAGACTGAAATGCCCCACATTTGTGATATATTTGAGCCAAGCTGTGGGTAAGCCACAATTTCCCCACTTCATTTTTCTTGACGTTGGACCGTAATGAATGCGCGGAGTTCTAAGAGGGATCTTGGAACAAGTCCTTCAGATGAGAGTGTTGTTCCTCTTTGTTCTATCTCAGCAACATCTTGGCAATGCACTTATTTCTTTATCTTCACCAGTGTTTAGGGGAAAGACACAGAGGGGCTTCGTTGAGGACTGGAAATCACTTTCTGCCTTAGTTGCTTTTTTTGCTGTTTATTGTTGGGGCTGTTAGAGACAAATATAAGCCACAGCTTACACCCCAAACATCTATTCATGTTTTCCAATGAAAAACAAAGGCAGTATCTCTAAATATAACTGTGCAATGGTGTACATCCTTGAGAAAGATGGCCAAGGGTACAAATATCATCAATATATTCAATATCTCCTTCAAGGAGGCACCTGTTGACATAAGGCATCAGCTACAAAAGTTGAATGCCCAAAGGGACCCCTGGTGTTGCCAGGTTATAATAGTCTTTGTTTTTAAATAAAATGTCTGCTTTTCATACAGATCCCACAGAAGGCCTTTCCCCTTTCCACAGCATTTAGTCCCCAAAGGAAGTTCTGCTCATGCCAGTTGGAAAATAACAGCCCCAGTTTGACCGTTAAGGGAGGAAGTTCCAACCACAGGAGACAGACTAAACGAATTCCTGAAAGCATCCACATCATTCATGCTACAAAATAGGCATCTGAATTGGCTTTGTTGGTGGTGTCCAGTGTGTGCTGGACTGTGGGCTGATGGGTCTCTGCTGAGGATGCCTCCCTTCCAGGCCAATCAGGGCCAGCCTCCCCTCAGGAAAGCTCCAGGCTGCCCGAAGTGGCTGCCAGGCATTCTCTGCTCCAGACATCCCCTCTCAGGGAGTCTGCTACATAGACACTTTCTTCCTTTTGGGCCTAAGGATCCCATCAGGGGAGCCTCTTTATTGTTTTCCTGGAACATTCCCTCCAAAAGGACTACTATTAAGCACATATGCTCCTTAGATGCACAGAGGCCACTTACAAGCACAGAGCACAGTTTTGTTTAGTTAGTTAATTGCCTTCTGGACAACCCAGTGGGCCTGGCCTGGGAAGAGGAGAGCTAAGCTTTACCTGTAACACTTCTGTAAGCTTCAAGGGGCACTGGAAGCAGGGGCTGAAGGACATAGGGTGCTGAAAGGGAAGAAGAGGTCTAATAGGGCACACACAGGAACTAGATTTGCCTGAGATGCTTGTTAAAAATAGAATCCTGGGTCCCATTCTCTCATTAGAGCTAAGACAACAGTTTTCAATCAGGAGCAATTTTGTCCCCCAAGAAACAGACAATGGCTGAAGACATTTGTGATTGTCACAATTGGGGAGCTTGCAACTGGCATCTAGTATTCTTTGTAGGGGCCAAGAATACTGCAGAATCCTATAATACTCAGGACAGCCTCCCTTCCCCCCAGAAATGACTGATCCCATTGTCAATAGTGCTAAGATTAAGAAACTTGCCAGAGAATCCAAGATGGCGGCATAGGTAAATACCTACACTGCTGCCTCGCACAACAATTTCAAAACTACAACTAAAAGACAGAAAGGACATCATCCAGAACCACAGGAAAGCTGGCTGAGTGGAAGTTCTACAGCTTGAGGGAAGGAGAGGGGCTCACAGAGACCCAGAGGAGCTGCAAAAAGCTGAGGTACAGAGACAGGTGCGCTGAGAGAGCAGGTGCTGAATACCTGGCTGGTTTTTTCTGGCAGGAGGGAAATGGAGACTCTTGAAGGCATTGAACCCCTTATCTTATGACACTAAACCCCAGAGCCAGCCGAAACTCATACGGGGGGAATTTGGACTGTGAAAAGGGAGAGGTGCATGGAAATTTAGGGGAGTCGCAAAAGATCAGAAGCCTGGTGGCATGCACGGCACTGCGCAGAGGACAGATTGCTGATTGTGTCGCTGGCTTTCACGAGTGGGCGGGAGACAGACCCTCCCAACTGTGCCACTTCTGACTCCACTAAGCCCCTGTTTTGGGTGAAACCCTGGGGACCTAGACTCGTGTGGTCCTGGAGCGCAGGGGAGCCGGAAAGGCAGAGGTCTAGAAGCACTGTGGGAGCGCAGACAAGGACCGATCCAGCTATTACCCAGTCACGTGAGACTCAGGGGCCGTGGAGGGCGGGGCCGACTGGAAGGCAAGGCGGTCCCTTAAGCCTTGAGACTCCACCCATCCCAAGCTCAACATAGGCTTCTGCGGTTTTGCAAGTCTGGTATCATAAGGCTGAATCCAACACAGAAGTTCTCCTGGCATAGTGAAAATGCCGAGACAAGAGAAGGGATCACAAACAAAAGAAATGGAGGGAAAAAAAAACGACTGGATATAGAGTTCAAAACCACGTTTATAAGGTTTTTCAAGAATGTGCTAGAAAAGTTGGATAAAGTTAGCAAGAGCCAAGAGGAGATGAAAAAGGACCAACTAGAGACACTGACTGAAATAAAAAATATTATACAGAGTCCTAACAGCAGACTAGAAGAAGGCAAGAATCAAGTCAAAAATTTGAAATATAAAGAAGCAGAAAACATTCAACTGGGAAAGCAAGAAGAGAAAAGAATCCAAAAATGTGAAGATAATGTAAGGAGCCTCTGGGATAGCTTCAAGTGTACCAACATCAGAATTGTGGGGGTGCCAGAAGAAGAGAGAGATTAAGATACTGAAAACCTATTTAAAGAAATATTGACTGAAAACTTCCCACATCTGGTAAAAGAAATAGACTTACAAGTCCAGGAAGCACACAGAACCCCATATAAAAGGAATCCAAAGAGGAGCACACCAAGACACATCATAATTAAAATACCAAGAGCAAAAGACAAAGAGAGAATATTAAAAGCAGCAAGAGAAAAACAGTTCATTACCTACAAGGGAGCACCCATACGACTGTCAGCTGATTTCTCAACAGAAACGATGCAGGCCAGGCGGGATGGCAAGAAATATTCAACGTGATGAATAGCAAGAACCTACAACCAAGAATAATCTATCCAGCAAAGCTATCATTCATAATTGAAGGGCAGATAAAGAGCTTCACAGAGAAGAAAAAGCTAAAGGAGTTCATCAATTCCAAACCAGTATTATATGAAATGCTGAAAGGTACTCTTTTAGAAGAGGAAGAAGAAAAAGGTAAAAGCCAAAAAATCATGAACAAGAAATACGTATCTATCAACAAGTGAATCTAAAACATTAAGTGAAAAATTTGATCAACAGAATAAACTGGTGAATATACTAGAATCAGGAGCACAGAAAGGGAGTGGACTGATAATTCTCAGGGAAAAAGGGGTGAGGGGTATACAGGGAGAGACTGGACAAAAATCATACACCTATGGATGAGGTCAATGGGAGGGAGGTAAGGACAGAGGGAAGGGTGGGAGCTGGGTGGAGGGGTGCCATGGAGGGGAAAAAAGAAAAACAAATATAATAATCTGAATAATAAAGATTTAATTAAAAAAAACACACAAAACTTGCCTCTATGGGTTAGAGGGGATGCCAAATACCCGTGTTTTCTATCTATCTATCTATCTATCTATCTATCTATCTATCTATCTATCTATGTATTACATATATGTCCTTAGCCCTCCCATTGGCCCCCACCCCCTCATCCTCCTAGTGTCTGTCTCTATTGGTTATGCTTATATGCATACATACAAGTCCTTTGGTTGATCTCTCCCCCTTCCCCCTAACCTCCCCTGCCTTCCCTGTGGTTTGATGGTCTGATCAATGCTTCTGTCTGTGGATCTGTTTTTTTTCATCACTTTATGTTGTTCATTATATTCCCCAAATGAGTGAGATCATGTGTGATATTTATCTTTCTCTGACTTATTTCACTTTGTATAATGCTCTCCAGGTCCATTCATATTGTTGCAAATGGCAGGAGTCCCTTCTTTTTTACAGCAGCTTAGTATTCCAATGTACCACAGTTTTCTAATCCACTTACCTGCTGCTGGGCACTTAGGCTGTTTCCAAATATTAGCTATTGTAAATTTTACAGCTATGAACATAGGTGTGCATATATCCTTTCTGATTGGTGTTTCTATTTTTTTGGGGGGGATATATTCCTACAAGCGGGATCACTGGGTCAAATGGGAGTTCCATTTTTAGTTTGAGGAAACTCCATATTGTTCTCCACAGTGGCTGCACCAGTCTGCAATCCCACCAGCAGTACAGGAGGGTTCCTTTTTCTTTGCATGCTCTCCAGCACTTGTCATTTGTTGATTTATTGATGGAAGCCATTCTGACAGGTGTAGATAGTAGCTCATTGTCGTTTTGATTTGCATCTCTGGGATGATTAGCGACTTTTGAGCATGTTTTCATGAGTCTCTTGGCCTTCATTATATCCCTTTTCGAAAAGTATGTATTTAGGTCCTTTGCCCTTTTTTTTTTTTTTTGATTGGATTGTTTATCTTCCTTTTGTTAAGTTGTATGAGTTCCCTGTAAATGTTGGAAATTAAACCCTTATTGGAGATAACATTCGCAACTATGTTCTCCCAGGCAGTGGGCTTTCTGGTTGTTTTATTGATGGTTTCTTTTGCTGTTCAGGAGCTTTTTATTTTGATGTAGTTCCATTTGTTTATTTTCTCTTTATTTTCCATTCCCCTAGGAGCTATATCAGTGAAGATATTGCTTTGGTGTATCCTGAGATTTTGCTGCCTGTGGGTTCCTCTAAGATTTTTATGGTTTCCCATCTTATGTTTAAGTCCTTTATCCACTTTGAGTTTATTTTTGTGTATAGTGTAAGTTGGTGGTCTAGTTTCATTTTTTGCATGTATCTGTCCAATTTTCCCTACACCGTTTTTTGAAGAGACTGACTTGACTCTGTTTTTAATGAGCTCTCTAGATGATTTCAGTGCACACTGAGGTTTGAGCCCCTGCCGATGCCTTGGCAGTTGACAACATCAGGTTGCCAGGGCAGTGAGGATGGATAGAGACAGGAATGCAAGTACATGGAATATGCCCAAATCAGGATCAATGAAGACAATAATTGACCCCTTCACAAAGTTACTCTAAGATAGACCCTTGGAAGACTTTAATAACAGATTTTATATGGGACTGTAGACATGAAAAAGTGCAGGTCTAGGTACACCAGGCAGAAAGTCAAGGGTTTATTGAGCAGCTGTGCCTTCGAAATATCAACCTCACTGCCAATTTTCCATCATTACCTTTACAGATTTAATTCTGTAAGAGTTTGCAAGCCCTCTCTCAAGTGCACTATGTTGCTGGGTAGGGCCCTATCTTTAACCTTAAGTGTTATAAGTTGATAATGGGGAGAACAGAAGTTAATTCTATTAACTTGTATCTTGTATCTTAATCATTTGGTGTGCAATAGGAGGCTAAGAGAATCTGTCTTTGAGGAAAGATGTGAAAAAGTTGAACATCTTAACTATCTTCTTGTACTCAAGATACAGTAGTACCATATCGAGAGTCAAATGACTCGTGCTCTACTTTTTCTCTCTATTCAGCAGTCATATACGTTGGCCAAGCTGCTCTCTGGGGCATCAGTGTCCTTGCCCGTGATGATGCTGGACCTGTTTAACTCACTGCATTTCTGTAAGGATCACCAGGAGAATGACTGAGTAAGGGCCTTTTAAAAAGTTACAATGAAAAGAAATGTTTGTGCTTGTAGGTGAAAGGAAAGAAACCAGTAATATTAACCTGATATGAATGAAAATATTTTTCCTATTAAGTCATGAAGTTGATGGAAGGTATCTGTCATTTTCTTGGGATGATCATGAATCCTCATGGCTATAAAGAATCAGAAGAGAAACTGAAGTAGACTTTTTTCCCCTCCTTGCAACATAATTTAAAGGTTTAGAATTTTCTTAAAGGAACACAAAGGATATAATCAAAGTCATATGAGACCTACCAATATTTCTGTTTCCATTACAAACTAAGCCTGTTTAATTAGGTCATGTAGATGCCATAAACAACTTGAGACCTGGCTTTATTGTTTTGGTTACTTTAAGGCATGCCTCTTTGCCAATTCTACTGCAATCATTGTCTTTCTCCTGAAATGTTATTATTTCCATGACACAAAACCTGCATCTTGATGTGATCATAAGTGAACTATTTCCCTGTTCCTCCAAAATAACAAACTTTATTTTACTCTGGTTACCTACAAGGGCAATAACATTAATTGACTCATGAAACTGAACACTATTTTTATGACCATCTTTACCATTCTATTCAAGTATGCTTTAAGACACCATGTTAATATTTTCAGAGAAAAACATTATCATTATGTGAACAAACAAACAAAAAAAAAACCTCACCAAACAACAAAAACAAGGCAATCTCTTGATATGGACTGGAATGAGATGTGGGATGGGAAGAGCCAGGAAATATGGGTTAGCTCTATTGTCAGTCCCAGATGCCTCAATCAGTTCCCTCCTCGTAACAGTGTGTGTACACTCAGTCAATTCCCATCTCTTGGCGCCACCTCACCCCAACCCATTTCTTCTATTATTTCTCATTCATCTATTGGCTCAGCTCATGTGCACAGGGGATTATCTTTACTTTTATGTTTGGTATAGTGCCTGATAACTATAGACAAAGGAACCATATCTCTCATTTTACAGATGGGAAAACTCAAGTACCATACCAAACTATTAGACCTAATGAAGATCAGTACTTCTCAGAGGTTTTTAGGGAATAAACCATTGTAAGCCTTGTGGGTTAATCACTTGATCCTGACCCAACCTTTCCAGCTACTTTTACTAAGCTTTTTAAAACACCTTGTAATTGTCTTACCATTGTTTTATCAGTTATTCCACCTTACCCAGTAGCATGCTTTTCCCTATTTAACCACAAAGAAATAGGTAGTGAATGACTAAGGTTGTTTCTACATAAAAGAGATGCACTCTATGAACTACTTCTATAGGCTCAGGTTCAAGTCAAACAAAAGCTCATGGCAATGTCATGGGAAATACTTACAGGATTTCCTCTGGCAAGTGAAGCCACCCATCACCCAGTGAAGATGGGAGATTCCCACTAAGGGCATAGCTATCAAAAGAGTCCTCTGAGGCACATTGACCATGAAGGTAAGCACAAAAAATGTCATAGTTGAGTATCTAGAAATGTTACCAGGTAGAATGTTGCTTAGACCACAAACAACTCCTGGTTTTTCTCCTCCACCTCTGTCCAAGAACACAGAATGTTCCATAGATATAACTTTTAAAAAATGTGTTCAGCAGTCCTGTGTGCCAATTCTGGATTAGAGCTCAGAGCCACCATGCTTCTAGTCTAGTGCTTCTATTCCCATATCATGTTTTCTTTCAATATTTTTTAAAAATTTCATTTACAGTTGACATTCAATATTACTTTATATTAGTTTCAGGTGTACAGCATAGTGGTTAGACTTTTATATGATTTACAAAGTGATATTCCCGACAGGTCTAAAACCCACCTAGCACCATACAGAGTTACTACAATATTATTGACTGTATTCCCCATGCTGCACTTATATCCCCCATGTCTATTTTGTGACTATCAATTTGTACTTCTTAATTCCTTCACCTTTCTCATCCAGGCCTCCAACCCTCCCATCTGGCAACCATGAGTCTGTTCTCTGTATCTATGAGCCTGTTTTGCACCACCACTTCTTTGCAAAGAATTTTTTTATTTTTATTTTATTATTTTTTTAATACTATATTTTTTATTAATTTTTATACATATCTCCCCATTGCCCCCCCTCCCTCCCAGGCATGCCCCAACCCCCCAGTGTCTATGTTCATTGGTTATGCAAAGAATTTTATATACACCAATGTGACACAGCCTCCTGGAAAGAATGCTTTCAATGCCTCTCGAGAGTCTTTGATTACCCCGAGGAAGCACAAACTGTTCATGAGAAATTGTTCCTTTGTCTTCCTATAATTAGCTGGTTTTCTTCCTCTTCTTGATTCTACACCTGATAACACACTGACTTGGCTAAACAACAACATAAGTAGAGACTTTACTCATTACCCTATAATATAAATACCAGCAGCAATGTGAAATTTCCGTTCCAACCTCAGAATCATTACTTTCTCTGTTGGTAGCAAAAATGTATCTCTAATATGGCTTTCACAGTGATCTTTTCCTAATTACTTAGGAAAACCTATCTTTTTGGATATTGCTTTATTTATAGCTCATACCAGTCATTACCCTGGCATGACAATGGGTGAAAAGTCTCACCTCTAGGTCTTTTTCTTTGCATTTCAGATCAATAGTGGCGGAAATACTGATTTTTTTGGGTCAAAAGTCATTTGTCTTAAAATACATGAAAAAGATACATGTGTGTAATTTTATCAAGGTTGCCAACTTGCATGAACACCTGGCACTTTTTATGGCATCAAACACCCAGCAAATTATAAAGGAATTATGAGAATGCCTGTAAATGTTTTGAAATGGTAAACGCTCTTCAATTCTTCTATGTACAATAGCCTGAGGTCCATCCTTTCTTAACTGACCGAGGCTTCTCTCTGAGGGCTGAGTTCTAGTTCTTTTTATGTCTAGCCTTGTTCCTGGGTGGAGAAGGAAGAGAAACTGGTGTTTTCTATCAACAGGTAGCCAGATGCTGGTTCTTTCCAAAGCACTGATTAGTTTAGTTATTTCCCTTTTATAGTCACACACACACACACAGAATGAGCAATTACAAAAGATTGTGATATGGCCACTGTTAAGGTTCCTTAGTATTCTCTCACACCCTCCATCCCTCCATTGATTGTTGCCCAACTTTGCACGAAGCACGAGGCTCTGCCGTCAGCCTCACAGACCTCTTTATAGGTGGGCATCCCTGGGTACTTTCCTTTCACTATTCCCACCTGACAGGGGGTCTAGCCATAACATCTCTCTCACAGAGCCAAAGAAGAGAACATCTTTGTTACTGAAAACAAAAAGAGGAGGTTTCAAATAAACAGCATTCCTTCCTCATAAAATACATAACCTGGGCCAGCCAGTTCCCTCTTTTCAGGTGACAGTGTGGGGAAGTCAGTGACCAGGGTGAGCTGGGACAGGCTGTCCTAAGGCCTGAAAGGGCTTGGCTCCTGTCAGTAACTGCTTCTCCAATTATTCTCATTCAGAATGTGAACTATTAGGGGACATAAAGCATGTGAAAAAATTTGCATAGCAATTGGTTTCAATAAGATATTGGTTAAATATAAGTGTCTCAAAAAAACTCCCACAAAATAATAAAAACCCCAAACCATTGCAAAACCCACCCCCAAGCCTGGCACCCAGAACACACAGGGCAGGCTGGGTGGGTGTCTGGATCACTCCTGGGGTGGGACACCATGGCATCTGGGTTTTTTCTGCACCCCTCTCTCTGTGTGAATGAGACCTTTCTTCAAGCCCGAGTCAGGAGCAGCAGTGACAGAAAAAAACTCCTGGCAGCACTGTCTTTTGCTACCTAGACCAGCTTCTCCTTATGGTTTAGCTGCCTGGGGGCTTCTACTAACACAGGGCAATGCAGGGAGGAGGCGCACATGTACCTGGAGGTGAGGCATGAGATCGGAACCCCTATGCTGCTTCTCAGAAAGGACCAGGTTTCTCTCTGGAAAACCACTAAATTGCAATTGAGGCCCAACTATTCGGCACGAGTCTATTTTAGAGAAGTCGGAGTCTATCCACTTGCTCTGCCAGATGGCTCAAGTCTAGCATCATGGTATGTGTTTGGATAAGAGTCTCCCCCATGTCTCGCTTGATTTGTCTGTGATTCAAAGGCTGTGATGGAAAGAGCCTTCAAACCTGCAGGTGTGCAGCTCACCGGGGACACCACACAAACATGCAAAGCGCAGCAGCCACAAGTGTCCAGGCTCCAGGAAAGGCCAAACACGAGCACATGGGAACCAGGGCCCTTCGAGGCAGAGAGAAAAGAGAAGGTAACTGAAGACCCTCAGTAGGGACAACATGTTCTGCAACTTCTGGAAATAATCACAGGGAGCAAGCCAAAGAGCAGATTAACATTCATGCACAGACTTAACTGGCCACGTCTGGGGATTCGACTGGTTGAAGGGGATCCAGAAACAGGTCCCACTGAAAGTGGAGTCAGTTCCAAGAGCTATCTGCTTTGAGTTGTGTGTTTTCTTAAACTTTAAATAAGGTAGATTTCCTCACTAAAATCAGATTGGCCGTGTAACCATCCCACCACATCAAAAGCACTCTCTATGGAAACCACATGAGTTAAGGGCTCCCTGTGCCACAAGCAGGGCCACCAGGGGAACTATCAGATACTGGAGGTACCGATGCCCAGGCCATGGACTAGAGAAATGCTTGTTGTCTGTTTCCCAGAAGGTCCTCAGAAATGCTTTCTCCTCCTCTTCAGGTCCTCTAGTGGTACAGAGTCTCAAGCAGTAGGGAAATTATACTGCCCATCATCCACAGAGAGTGTATAGTATTTCCTTACTGAGTTAGGTCTGGGATGGTACAATGCTCAGATGTTCCCTACTTCCTCCTTTTCCAATTACTCATTTATTTAAAAAAATATTTTTATTGATTTCAGAAAGGAAAGGAGAGAAGTGAGAGGTAGAAACATCAATGATGAGAGAGAATCACTGATTGTCTCCTACATGCCCGCTCCGCCCTCCCTGGGAATTGAGCCTGCAACCTAGGCATGTGCCCTGATGGGGAATTGAACCATGACCTCCTGATTCATAGGCTGCTGCTTGACCACTTAGCCATACTGGCTGGGTGCCAATAACTCATTATTAAGTACTCTAAAATTTTAGAACTTTGAAATTTTAGAACTTTAAAACTTTCTCCCCTTGTAGCATAAGCATTATGGTTCTTACAAACATTCTTTTGTTTGCAGAAAATGATTCAGTTCCAACTTGTTTGGTTTAACCTCTGCTCTGATGTCTTCAAAGTGTATGAGTACAGAGGCCGCCCAATACCAGGACTGCTGTTACCTAAACCCACAGTATCAGAGACATTGCTCATGACATGTTTTAAGAGTAAAAGTAGGCTCTCAGAGGACAGCGACAACAGCTTCATCTAAGAACCCACTGCAGTGAGTCTGCTCCCTCTTAGCCACCAGCTGCAAAGAGTATTGAATACCTGAGATCCTTTCATGGGGCATCTGTGACAAAGGTTGACTTGGCAACATGGTTAAACACGGAAGCAGTATTTTCGGTTGCTCCGGTTATTTTTGAGCAGGCTACTCTAATGAGTGTCAAATCTAATGCCATTTAAATAAATAAAATTTTAAAAAGGCAGCGCAATTGCACTCTTCCTGCTAACAGCCCCAAAGGACAATGGGGCTTCACTTGAATGTACTCCAACCCCAACCCCAGAGCTAAGGGCCCCACTGGTTTGTAAAGCCTGTTAAGAACAGGGTTAAAGCACTGCAAACTGAGTCTTCTGTTGGAGTAGCCATGGGCATGGATTGGTTACAGATTGAAGTGTCCTTGCTTATTGGGGTGAAACATTTGTCTTTAGTAAAATAAAGGCACTGGACTACTTTCTAAAAATAAATGCCAGAAATGTGTTCTATGACTTCAGGATTCTCCAGTGGGTGGGTGGAGGCATCCACTGAGTCAGGATACAGATAGCAATTGAAGCAACTTCGGTAAAATGCTCTCTAAAATTATGTTGACTTGGCAAGGTCATGTTAAAGAAAGCAGTTTGGTTGAATACAATAATTTCTCTAAGGAAAAGAGTGAATAATTAGCCCCAAACTATTCGTATAGTGGAAAGTTCTACATTTTGGGAAGATGAGAGAGGTGGTTCCCAAGAAGCTGATCAGCCTATTCCATTGCTATTTTTTTTCCTGAAAGAAATGTAAAATTTGTGATTTTTTAAATTCCAGTTTCTAACAATTTATATCAAATAGGAAAAGTAGACACCTCGTTAGTCATGTTCCAGAAACTCAGGATCACTGAATAGTTTTGAGGATGAATTCTGGATACAAGAACAATAAGATGCCCAGACAATGGATTGTATGAATTAAGCTCAGCAGAAAAAAATACATGAGTTGAATCAGAACTTAATACTTAGCAAAAGCATTAACATCTGTAAACTCACCCTGAGTCATAAAAAAGTAGGCCATGAAGCTTGAAAACACACAGATCTACTTAAGTTTTTAAAAGAGGCAAACACTGAAATAAAAATGTTAAAACATGACATGCTAAACTCCTTTAAAATATATTTATAAGTACAAATAAGTGAAATTTGGAGAATCAGAAACACAGATAAGTTTGACCCAAAAAAAAAAAAAGGAATACTTGGCAAAGACAAACACATAAATCAGCTGTTCCAGATGACACATGTCCTTGGGGAGTGAAAGATTTTGACTAATATGCTTACTGAACACTGGTGTAGTAAAGATGAATAATTAGTTCTGAAAAATTACCTTATACACAGGGGATGTCAGGAGATTGGAAAGAGATCAACCACATGTGATAGTGATGCAGCAAGAAAGCAGAAGAAAAGAGTAGTGAAAAATTAGTGTAAGATACATGAAATTGTTGGTTTAACAAAATGTGGAATAAATATCAGGGAAGCAAAATCTAAAGGTTTCTTTAGGATGAATAAACAAAGAACAATCTGCATTTAAATGACCACAGAAGAGTTTATGAGATTACTTTAAAGACTTTAATACTGTTTGTGTTGCAGTTAAGAATGTAAAGGGATGGAGAGGGGGGCGTTGAACTGACTGTGCAGTGTCTTCGGAAAGATAAACCCGGAATAGCTGCAGCTATCTTGAGAAAGAAGAACAAAGTTGGAGGGATCACAATACCAGATATCAAGTTATATTACAAAGCCACTGTTCTGAAAACTGCCTGGTACTGGCACAAGAACAGACATATAGACCAATGGAACAGAACAGAGAACCCAGAAATTGACCATTATGCTCAATAAATATTTGACAAAGGAGGCAAGAGCATACAATGGAGTTGAGACATTCTCTTCAATAAGTGTTGGGAAAATTGGACAAATACATGCAAAAAAATGAAACTAGACCACCAACTTACACCAAAATGGATAAAGGACTTAAATGTAAGACAGGAAACCATAAAAATCTTACAAGAGTCCACAGGCAGCAAAACAGCAGATATATGTCATAGCAATATCTTTACCAATATAGCTCCTAGGACAATGGAAACTAAGGAGAAAATAAACAAATGGGATTACATCAAAATTATCTATAATAATAAAAAGGTAATATGCTAATTAGACTAAGTGTCTTCCAGACGTCATTCTGGACATCCTTCCAGAGGGAAGCCAGCCTGGGTTCCGGATGCCTGCCAGTGGCCAGAGGAGGGAAATCCAGGTTCTGGGTGCCAGAGGGAAGCTGGTACCAGTAGCCAGGGGAAGAAAAGGCCTATTCTTGTGCAAATTTTCATGCATTGGGTCTCTAGTTTTCATGATTAGTCCAAAGATTCAAAACGGGGGCTGATAATGGACAGAAATCATAAACAAGCTTGGCAGTAAGCTCATGGTGAGAAATATTTCAGAGCGTGCCTAAACACTCTGCCATCACATCAACCTGACTCAGCACCTGACCAATGACCTAGGACAGGGTGTCACAAAATGTATAGATGACACTCAGTTAGGATGTGCCACAGGAGATGCGATTCAGGAGGAGGAAGAACAACAACAATGAAGAACTATGTTAGACACATCTACAATTGAAGAGAATCCACCAAAGTACAGATATAAGCTGGAAAAATTTAGGAAGCCACATCATTTAGGAATGAGAAAATGAAACATGAATTCACACTGAGCAAGAATGGAGGTAGTGTGGAGAAGGAGGCCATTAGTTTTTGAGATTCCACGAAAAATTATATTCAAAGCATGTGACCCAGCATGATGTTTAACCAGGTAAAAACCCAGCAAAGGTAGAAGCAGAAGTAGCAGGATCTCCCACCCACCCACCCAGCCAGCCCAGATGCCAGCTCCTTTTCCATGGGCCCCACTGACTCTCACAGCAATCCTGGGCTGTAGGGATCACCATTCCCATTTTACAGATGCCACAACTAAGGCCTAGAGAGGTCAAGCCCACATAGACACACACAGAGCTAGTAAGAGTCAGTCTAGGGCTTACAAACCGAACAGCCAGACTCCGAAGTCACAATCTCAAATGCCCTCACAGCTCCATCCCTCCCTTCCTTTTGGTTTCTGCTCCAATGTCACTTTCTTAGAGAGGCTTTCTTGTAAAAATAAACTGGGATAAGGAGACACTTTTAATTCATACCTCTTATTTCTGATGGACATACTATGTTTACTTATTGCTCTCTTACTGAAATATGGTATATTGCAGAATTCTTAAGAGTCTAGATCAAGCATGTCAAACTCAAAGGCTAACACAGGCCAAATAAACAAGGCATGTGGCCTGTGGGTTGTGAGTTTGACATGCTTGGCCTAGACCATGCCTGGTATTTCATAAGTACTCAATATTTGTTGTTATTAAATTATATGCTTCCTTTTCACCAAGTGTAAACACAATTCATCCACCAGCAGGTTACCTAGTTTGAAAAAATCAGACTTATAAGACAAAAAACACTGAACGGAGAATAAGAACTTCTAAGAAATAGGAAAGGTCTTGCTATATATCTTTAGAATATTAGCTTACTTTATTGGACCAAGCATCAATCCAATACTGTAAAGTACTGTTTTTATAAATAGAAATTCCCTGCCTTTGCTAAATGTTAAACAAGTACAGAATGTGAAGGAGAACCAACTCACTGGACTTCTTTTCGGTTCACATGCCTCCACCCAACCCCATCAACTACACCACGAAAATAAGAGGAGATGAAGGTATGTGCATAGAAACCAACTGAAAAGTGAAAGTCAACCACTCTGACGCATTCCTTAGTGATACTGAGCAAGAGAAAGGGGAGCTTAAAAAACAACAACAACACAAATTGACCACATTTCCCACAGAATAACCTAAGCTGCCTGGTTATTTTGTAAATGAAGAAACAATACCTTAGTTATAGGGAACACTTTTTGTCAGTCTACTTCATCCTCCCACTCCTATAGGTGAGCCCTAGACACCCTTCCTGGCTAGTTGCTATTTGGACTTAACCTCTCTGAAGCAGACTAAATGTTTGGGGGTTTTAATAGAGAATCAGAACATCTCAGGTGTTAAATCATTCCTTTGTGATGTTAAAGGAATTATGATTCCCTGATGAGGGTGGATAGAACTCAAGGAGGCTGAAAGAGAGGGGACGCCTTCAGTTACTAGACACCAACACCACTGCCCAGTGTTCATGGGTATCTTTCCTAGAGAGAAAAAGACACAGAAGGTGAGAGAGGGAGCTGTCTTGAGGAGTAGCAAAGACGAAAACATTAAAATAGCTAATGTTGGTCACTGATGCCCATGTGCCAGGCACAGTACATATGCATTGTTAGGACCTCATTTAGTCCTAACCCCACAAGGCTGACCTGAAGTGCAGGCAGCTGTCTGAAGACACACAGTAGTAAGGGACAGAGCCAGTGACTATTGGGCTCTGGCATCCAGTCAGGATCATAATGCTCCATGACCCACACGTCCCTGATGATACTCAAACCTTCACAGGGTTTCTATCATGCGGGCAGCGGGGGCAGGGGCTTCTACTTTTGATGGTGCCCAGGTGTTGTTCTATAAAAACAGCAGCAAAATTGGCAGAAAGGTTTGTTCCAGATGCCTTTACAACAGATCCCTTTGATGCTCTTTAATCTATCACCAATTAGCTCATGAGGCCAAGAACATTTTTTGGCTGACCACTTGAAAGACGTTTTGGGGACCACTTGTAGTTGGTCCCCTTATGCCTACTTCAGTGGAAAAAATAATTGTATATGCTAGAAAGCTCTACCTTCAGCATAATTTTAACTGGCCAGAGACACTACCCAAGTATTTCACCAAGAAAAGTTTCATCTATAAAGCAATTTACTTTTCTGAATCCATCTCTGTCCCCAAACTGGCCCTCGTGAACTGTAAAGGCCAGTCCCCACCCAGCAATGCCATCTCCATGGCAGCCAAGGGAGTTGCAGGGGGAAAAGCCCTGGTTCTAGAATCAGGATGCCTGTGCTGCAGGTTGGCTGGACCATTAAGGGAGTTTCCTTAAACTCAGTGAACCTTGGTTTGTCATCAATAGGATGGGGATTCACCGCATTTGCTGAGTGCACATGAGGCCATTTATCATCACCACATCTGTTTACAGTGCTCTTACAATGCTCCAGGCATCACTAAATGCTTCATGTGCATTGCAATTAATTCTTACCCCATGACTTAGGTACTATCATTAAGTACCTAAGATGAGAAACTTGAGGCCCAGCTGAAGTTAAGTAATGAATTTAGCTGAGGTTACACAGCTGGTAATGCAGCAGCATATGAATTCAGATCCAAATGACTTCAGAGGCCAGATTTTTAATCAGAAGCTAATTCGTGATTGGACTCTGCCCTGCCTTTCTGCTGCCATCCTTTATACATGAAATCTTTAGAATTATGTGCAAATCCCTGAAATGCCATATTCAGGTGTAAAGCTTCATTACTGTCAAATGGCCCTAGGTTGTATTTGTACAAAATTGGGCAAGGACATCCCATGACAGCATTCTCTGAGCATGCCCAGATGGTCAGACACTCTGAGAGGACATTAAGTTCCTAATATATGACATGCACGGTCACATGCATTATTGTATCAGATCTATGATATCGCTTTGCCCAAAGCTGTTAGTTTAACATTTTAACAACTAACTCCAATTTTATTATTTCCTGAGGACACATTAAAATAACGAATGCATTATTATTGTTTTCCCCCCAAATATCATGAACTTATTCAGGGTCACAGAGTTTGTTACAGTCAGGGATGAATCATTTGGGTAAATTACTATGCTTAAGTTTCTTCTTCTATAAAATGGAAAGATTGGGCTAGATCCGTGGTAGGCAAACTATGGCTCGTGAGCCACATACAGCTCTTTGGCCCCTTGAGTATGGCTCTTCCACAAAATACTACGGCCTGGGCAAGTCTGTTTTGAAGAAGTGGCATTAGAAGAAGTTTAAGTTTAAAAAATGTGGCTCTCAAAAGAAATTTCAATTGTTGTACTGTTGATATTTGGCTCCCTTGACTAATGAGTTTACCGACCACTGGGTTAGGTCATCTCTATGGCTTCCTTTGGCTCTAAAGTCTATGGTTCTGGGTCACAGACTCCACTAGCCAAATGCCATGCCAGAGCCAGCCTTCCTCTTCAGATTGGGGAAGGGAGACAAAGAGTAGGGAAGAGAAAGGAATAGGAGCTGCAGTGTCACAGTAACAAGGAAAGAAAGGGAGTATCTGAAAAATGAAGAGTGGGAAATGGAGAGTCAAGAGAGAAGGGGAATGTGGCAGAGAAGAGCCCACTGGTGGAAGTGGAGCTGTGTGGGAGGTGTGGTCTGGTCCACTAACAAATGACTCAAACTTCACTCCAAGCAGCTGGTTGTGCTTTTTTCAGCTCAGGTAAGTCACTAACCTGGCTCTCCATGGAAGGAGGGAGGGAGAGAAGAAGGAAGGGAAGGAAGGGACACAGACATACACTGGTACTTTATGCTCACACAGGAAAGGGGTTACCGTAAGACTGATGACTATACCTCAAGGCATGCATGAGGCCTTCCAAGAGCCTGACCAGGGACCTAGTAAGTAGAAATTTATAACTGTTTTTTTTTTAAAGGACTTCTCAAATTCAAAATACTTCCAGTTTCACAACCCTGAACCCTCCTTAGCACCACTCTTGGTGTTTATGAATGCAGGTGTGGTTGAAGGTAGAGGAAGCTGCAAGAGAGTGGGGCCACATGAAGGAAGGGGTGGTGATCAAAAAAAGGAAACATGACTATGAGAAAAGATGTGTGGTTCTTTAGCCTGAGAGTTTTCGTTGGCCTGCAGGAATGGGCCATTTCCTGCCCTATTCCTTCCAAGGCCAGTCCCACAGACTGGCAGTGGGTAGTCTCCTCTGTTGACTTTGAAGGTGTTGTGTTCTAATGCCAATGAGTACTGAGAACCTGTTTCTTTGTGGTGGTCTCCAAAGTGATGACACCCACAAGGATCATGGGGAGACTATAATAGAACTCCTATGTACAGTTTCCTACTATCCTTTAAGAAGATTGTGTTTTATAATAACAGTAATATATGTGTATAATGTATAAATAGATAACTATACATATAATAGGCATATGGATAAATTTATTAATATAAATCTGTATAAAAAAAAGTTGGGAGATTGTTGCCCTGGAGAGAAAATATTCCTCTATTCTCTTAAAGTTCCCCTCTGAAAGCTTTTGGGTGACAAGGCCATCAAACACACTCTCTTTGGTTAAACTTAATTGAATGCTTTGAATCTTGCCTCCTTTACATTTATTTCCCTTGCTTCGATAGTCAATCAAAATAATTGCTTTATTTTTCTCTTTTCCAGCTACTTGCTCAGTATTTTGAGTTTGCCTAAGCTATATTCTTCAAAATTTACCTCAAGAATGCCTTTGCATCCATGGAGTATGCATGGGGACTTGAGATATGGCAATCAATAGCAAGGTATAAACCTTACTTAGTTCACAATTCAAACAAACTGTTAAAAGTTATGAGATAACAGGGAAAATTTGAAGTGACCTCATATTTAATAATAAGAACTATGCTTACTTATTTTTGGTGTGATATAATGTTATGGTTATATTACTTCTTAAACAGCCTTTATCCTTTGTAGGTAAATACTGACATATTTGCAGATAAAATATGATGCTTGGGATTTGCTTCAAAATAATTCAAGGAAGATGTAGATGAAATAAGATATCCATAAATTGTTAATTATTAAAGGTGGATAATAAGGTACATGGGGATTCATTATTTGAATTGAGATTTTCATTATAAAAAGATAAAATAAATCAACCTAACATGAAGCAATCAGTGATATCTTAAAGAAACCCCCATTTTGCCTTTCTTCTACCAACATTTTTTTGGTATGTGACCCAAAGAAAGGCCAACACAATTTGCCAAGCACTGGAGTGGTATCTTGAAACACCTGGGTTTGCATTTTAGACCAGAAAGCAAACTGTCTGGGATTGAAGTTGCTTTACTATCAGGTAAAAGCGGACTTACTGATTCCAAAGGAGAAAAAAAATAAGATCATTAAACAGGACCACTATGCTCTTTGAACATCAAAGAATCATTACAAAGCAACATTGTGATGAGTTAAATATAAATGAATCAGGAACATGCGGCTCCAATTTCTTTCCAAATACACACATTTGTCGATTTAAGGGAAAATGCCCTATTAAACATGTGCTGAACTGCAATCCTTTGAAAGACGGGAAGAGAGTCACTGAATTCGAATGAGCCCTGACTTTGCTCCCTGAGACTGGACCTTTGGAATATGATTTTACCACCTCACCCCATTTCCTCTGCAAACTCTACCTCCTCCTTTCCTTCCAGGGCCTAATCCAAACTCTACTTCAAGTCCTCAAAACATGTGACTTAAAAAAATGTCCAGAGATCAGCAACATTTATTTTCTTTTCAATTTTGATGAGAAAGCAACAAATTCTTGGAGAATCAACTTAGAAAGCACTTATTGGCAAATCCATAAGCTTTGCTGGCTTAAACTTGGAAAGCAGAGGTGAAAAAGAAGCCACATACTAAAGCTGACAAGCTCAATGGAGGCCTGCATGGCCAGCCTTATAAACTCAGAGACCAAAAGTAACCACATAGGACGGTCTGAACATAATTCTAAACTAAAAGCGAGTCATAGTTACATCCTGGATCTATGGCTTCCTTAACAAGGTTAATCTTTGCCTTCATTGAGTCTATTGTCTTTTTGCATCTAAGATAACATGCTCTTGGACTCAGAGTGATCTCCTTAGGGCACACCCCCCACACCAGAGTGGGGCCACAGAACCCCACATTGTTATCTTGTTCTCTGAAGACCATCTCTATGTACCCACCAGTGTAAAAGAAGTATGTGTTTCTCCATTTTATTTCTTTCCCAATCTCAGAAATTTCCCATTCTTGCTTTCTATCTCAATCTACTGCCAATGGATTTCTTGTAACCTTCCCTATGTGTCATTTTTTTTTATTCTAATCTATAAAATATGCTGCAAAACTGCCATTCTCCAGAGCATTTTCTCAATCTGTTGAATTTGCTTCCCGGCAATGGTCATCTGTTTGGCTCAAATAAACTCATAAAAATTCTCTACAGGTTTGGACACTTATGTCGACAAAAGTAATGTGAGTAGTTAACCCAGTGAAAATGAAGTGAGGAAGAAATGGATGCCAAGGTAACCCCACTGTCCTCTCACTCATCCCCCCTCTCCCCTCAGTGACGCAAATTGACTTTCAACTGCAATAATCTGGACATGCCTGTGTGGGTCTTCGATTAGTACAAAGCTGTTTAAAAAGATGCTTTTCAGCTTAGGCAGTTTCTGGCCCAACACCTGGCCCAACTCTGCCTGAAATCAACAGGGGGAAATGAAGTTTCTTAGGCTCAGCCTTGACCTAGGGGAGGGAAGTGGAGACATCAGATCAGGGCCTAAAGAGTGAGCTATAAAAGTAAGGCAAGCAGTCCTCTAGCTTGAAGTCCGGAATACCTGGTGGTGAGGTGAGGCACTCTCTGGCCTGTGGGCCCCAGAGTGAATGTTTTTGCTGTGTCATGACAGTGCAGTTCGTCAGAGGGGTGTTGTGCAGGGAGGTGGAGGGTTGGACTCCTGGGCCTAAGAATGCATCTTTGACTTCTGCACCCCCTCTCCCACTACCCAGGAAGGAGCACATAGGGTTGCCTCCTAACTCCTGTGCTCTCGGCAGCTTCTCCAGGAGACCTTGTTCTTTTACAGGCCTAACAGATTCAAGTTGCAAAATCAGAGTCACTCATCTTAATTTTCCCAGCACAAAACTCCAGTGGGAATAAACCTTCCCCGTTGAAAACTTCTTTCTCTACAGGGGTTGGGAACTAGTGTAATTTTTCTCTCCAGATACTGGCACAAATACTGTTCATAGTGATGACATTTACTGATCAAAACTATTTGCCTGTAAGCTAGAAAGAAAGCCAGCATTTTCTGACTTTCTGAGAATCCACACAGCTATGGCAGCAGCATTAGCTTCAGGGACCCTTCATCCTTCAGCGACACTGCCTGGCTGTCTTGTTGATAACTGGGTCCCTAAAACAAAGGACAAAGGTAAGGCTCCCATTTACTATGCACCCACTCAAAACCCAGTCACACTGTATGCCATGGGCATAAACATAGTATCCACCAGAATACGACCCAAAAAGTAAGAAGTATTTCCAAGGGTGCCAGAGCTAGCAATCTCAAAGGTGGGGGAAAGAGGAAAAGCCTTTTACATTTTCTGTAAATGCCTTTTGAGAGTTGAGTGTGTTCCATAAAATGCAGCTCACCACCCACCAAACTCTAAGGTTTTCTCCAAATTCTTACTAAACAAAAGATTGAAAGAGCTCTTTGGCCAGAGAAACTATCTCAGGCACTTGAACACGGTGCTGCTTTTCCCAGCACTTGAGAGAAGGCTGGCTTTCACATGATCCTCAAGATAACAATCCCTTCCACAGAATCCAAACTGGGGTGCTCTTGACTACAGCTTGCAACGTTTAGGAATTGGCCAAGATAAGAGGCAAATTCATTTCACTCAGTTCACCTTAAGTTGGAACGGCGCAGAGCCAGGTGTACAGATGTTAACATTTCCAAGCTCTCCTTACAAGGACTGACCTGGTGGAGAGACAGGCAGGAAGGCTGCTGATGACACAGCAGAGGAGGCCAAGAGAGTGAGTGTGGCAGCTCCATAGGGGATGGCAGGCTGAATGGCGGCCTAGTGGCTGTGGCTAACTAAGAGTTCTTAAGCTGCAGTGTCCATGAGGATCACCTGGGAGCTTGTTAAGAATGAAAATGGGATGGGCCCCATAAGGATCACCTGGGGAACTTAAGAAGAAACATGAATGCTGCCACCAAAGTTTTTGTTTTGTTTTGATTTAGAGCCCAAGCACCTACAATTGGAAAACAAAATCCAGCTGTGCCAGTGGTTGAGCATTGACCTATAAACCAGGAGGTCAGGATTTGATTCCAGGTCAGGGCACATGCTGGGTTTTGGGCTCGATCCATGATAAGGGATGTGCAGGAGGCAGTCAATCAATGACTCTCTCTCATCATTGATATTTCTATCTGTCCCTTTCCCTTCCTCTCTGAAATCAATATATATATATGTAATATACTAGTGGCCTGGTGCATGAATTCATGCACATTGAAAGGAAATTAGAAGAAATATTTTAATATCACTTTTCGCCCTTTCTCTATAATAGAAGTGTCAACCAAATTCACGATCGACAATGACACATGGAAACACAACAGTGTGATTGGCTAGTGAGAGTGTTATAAGTATCATGCATGTGTGGGTCAACTTAGCCTTTTATAAATATAGAATAAAATTGCTTAATTAGACCTGCTTTCTGATGTAGCTAAATCTTTCCAGCCCAGTGAAGCACCCCAGGTTCTCTTTCAGGTAATTGTCAGCAACACAGCAGTAAATATCAACATGAAGCAGATTATTATTGTAGATAACACTGGGAGAACAAAGGGTAAATATTTAATTGCAGCAGTGTTTGACTATATTCTGCACAGTGAGAAAACCTGAAGTCATTTCAAAGTCCACCATTTCTTACTTATTTTCAGTCAGGTCAAATTTCTAAGCTTTCTAAATCTCTGTTTTCCAGCTAATGAAAATAGGATTCCACAGAGTCTTCTATCTACCTACTCCAGGACTTCTGTGAGGATCAAATAAGATGAGGCATGGGAAAATGCTTCACAGACATTTGGTTACAGTATACTAGTAAAATGTTTCTACCTGGGTTTCCTGGTCTGAAGAAACTGCAAGAAGGCTAGTTGCTAAGGAGAGGAAGCCAGGTGTTGCTATGTGACATCATTACCCAGATGGTTAGACATTTAGCATATTAGCCTTTTATATATAGAGAAAAATATATATTCAAAAAAATAAAAACCAAATCTGGCCCTCAGTTCTTATTTGGGTTCTCCTCAGAACCCAAGCTACTCAAATGACTTCACCCAAAAGTTTTATCTTATATGGGGCTGTAAATAGACCCAGAAAGATGAGAAGGTGGTATCTGAGCTCATGCCCATAAGAGTAAAAACCTATTTACTAAATTTTCTGTGGGGACTAGAAAATTGAGAAAGAGTTTGAGGGCTTGTGGGGAAGACAGCACTGCCCTTTATCCCATGGCACGCTCTTTGCAGCTCCCGAGAGCAGCCCCAGACTCCTGCCCCTGGACCTATGGGTGGGGACTGCACACCAAATATTCTTGTTTTTGGCTTGTCCTGTGGAAGTCACTCTCCTCTGGTGGCAATGGGCATGTTTAGAGAAGGAGTTACTTGGGGTTATATACTCAAGGCCAAAGTTGGATTGGATAAGGTATTTTTCTTTTATTCTGCGTTAAATTGAATTTGAATGCCTTACGCCACAATAAACAGGATGTCCTCAAAAATGTATACACACTTTGAATATAACTATAAAGGCAGTACTTATTAAAATATATTTCCTTTTCATGTAACAGCTATCAGCTGTTAAAGCGTGTGCACATGTTTATACATGTGTTTTGGGACACCCTGTATATACAGGCAAGGGCAAAAATAGGTTTACAGTTGTGAGTACTCCAAACAGTTTATTCTTATATTATTATTTATTTATGAATTATTGTGTTATTTATTATTATTAACTACTTTTGCCCACCCCTGAATCTATTAGGTCTTCTGCAGTTGACCAGAGTAGGCCACCACTTCCTTTTGTTTTATACTCGATGCACATGCTTAAATAGTTCTGCCTGGTTCCTGCACAGCAAGCATGTCAAACTTGTGGCCCGCAGACTGCATGTGGCTCACAGCGAATATTTTTGCGACCCTGCCAATATAATGATATGTAAGAAACATTTTAATAAACATTTCATAACTTAATTTTTACAATATCCTGTTATACATAATTAATAACCACAATGTTCTCTAATGACTGCTTACTATAATCGTGTTGCATTCATTTCCCTTATGCACCTTTCTCTCTACTAATACTAGCGGTGAATATTTTAGCAGCCGATTTCTGACTTGTTTGGTGTGCGCAACAGGAAATATTTCGCTTTTGGAGAACAAGAAAAATAGGTTTATTTGCGTTACGCTTATTAATTTGTGCAGTTATTCAGTGTGTGGTGAGTTAATGTTCAAGAAAAATATTAATTTTTATTGAAATGTTTTATGATTTTATGTTAACGATTACTCATTTATTTCAGCCCTTTGTATTCAGCATGTCTCTATCAAAATAAACCACGTTTCTATAGAAATTGAAGCTTTTTGTTTTTTTGCAGCCCATATACACTTAAACCTTTGTTTGGCCCGTGTTAGCTTTTGAGTTTGACATGCTTGCTGTAGGCATTTGAGTTTAACAATCTCTTCCTCCCTCCCATCCTGCCCCCCCCAACACACACACACACACACACACACACACACACACACGGCCACATGCTTAAATGGATTAGCTCCAGGTTTTCAGCTGGGCCCTTGAGGGAACAGGACAGACTGAGAGAATCCCACTCAGATGACGGTGGCAGCCTCCTGTAGACCTCCACCCAGTCCCCTGCCTCCGAGATCTCAGCAGCCCTCGGTGGTGAGAGAGGGTCTACATCCCAGGGCCATCCAGCCACCACCCAGTAGCCCTCTCCCAAGACTGCCAAACGGACCCAGCACCCCACCCCCTCACTGCTCTCCACTGCCATTCCCAAAGCATGGGTGCCAACCCCAGCCACCTCCTCACAGCCTGTGTGCCTGTGCTATTTCCCTCCCTGAAATGCCTTCTCTTTCCATCCCTGATTTTGCCTACTTCCTAATTACATCAAGATCCAGCTCAAACCCCTAACTTCTCTAGCAGCTTTCTACGACTAATTTTGCTGAAGTGGACCATCTCCACCTCTTCTCGATGTATTACCTACCCTTCTTTTTAAAGACTTCGTTTATATCGCTTGTGCGAATTCATTTTATCTTCTCAATTAGACTGTCAGCTCCTCTCGGGTGAGTACTGCACCTAATTTCTTTCTGCTGTATTCCTTACAGCACCTGCCACAGTACCTGAAATGCATCCCTAATTCACCGGTTAGTTCACTGCCACCAGTAGCATCAGGTAAAAACTGCACAAACTTCTCTCCTAAAGCATCCCCAGCAACTAGAAGCCTCACAGAAAGTTCTATCAAGTTAGTCTGGGAACGATGTCCTGGTGATTTCCTGGCACCGTGCTCACTGGATCTTTTCACATTTTGAGAAAGAATGGCCTGCTTGTGTCCACTCAAAAATTCAACAGAAATGTTGCCTTTGATCCACGAACTTGTAGCAAAGAAAACCTTCCTTCAAGGAGGCTATAAAACTGAAAGTACCTCACTGGACAGGCTCCTCAGTAGCACCTTCAGTGGGTCGAATGGTCACCCCCACTGAAAATTGAAAAAGATAGGTCTATCCACCCAGAACCTATGATGTGACTTTTTTGGAAAAAGGTCCTTACAATTAAGCTAAAGAGCTCAAAATGAGATGATCCTGAATTATCCAGGTGGGCCTTAAACCCAATAAGTGTCCTTATAAGAAGAGGAGGGGACATAGACAGAATTGGAGAAGATACAGAGAAGAAGGTGATGTGGAGGCAGAGATTGGAATTATGTGGCCACAAACCAAAGAGTGCCTGGAACCACCAGGAAGTGAAGAGGCAGGGTAGGGACCCTCATGGAGCCTTCAGAGGAGCCCCGTTGACACCTTAATTTCAAGCTTCTGGCCTCCTGGACGGTGAGGAAACAGATTTCTGTGGTTTTCGGCCACCAACTATGGAGTATTTGGTGACAGCAGCCAACAAGGACGTAGGTGGGGAAGGTGCAATGGGGGGTGGGAAGGGGAGGCTTTGGCCCTAGCTTTCAGAGACACCAGCTTCAGCATTCAGCACGAGAGAGGAGGGGGACTTTCACCACCCCAGTTAGTTCTGCCATTGTGTATTTTTCTAGAAAAGCTTCCACGAGGTCCTGTTTCCCCGGAGGTGCTCACTATTCAGGCTTACGCCAGATACTTTCTCTTTGAACCTGCTTATCGGAGGTGGCGTGGAGTTACATTCCCATGAGGAAGGATCAGATAATCCTGAAATGTAGAGTCCTCAGAATGAATGGCCTTTCTCCAAGGTCCTAGGTAATTGGCTCCTTCCCCTACTTAGCAAGCATTTATTGAGCATCTACTGTGCTGAACAAATTGGCGAGTCTGGCTGATTACAAAAGAGGCCTGGTGGTCACCACAGATTCGTGGGGATGGAGGCATCTCTATCTAAATATGACCAGCCACGCTTTTCCAGTCTGGGCTCCAGGAACCCTTGTCAGAGTCCCTCTGTTCATTTGCCCACTGACTCTAATTTACATGTAAGCCAACCCCTGCTATATTTACCCGTCTGGTTAGTAAGAAATACATTTTTGCAAATGCTCCAAACAGTGAGGCACACCCGGCAGCACTTTTTATATGATTGCTAGAAGCTGTTCACATCCTTCTGCATCCTTCTTTCCAAGCTTATTAACAGGAGGAGCCAGAAAAATATCATTGTAGAGGTTGGGGACATGAGTCACTTCCTCTTATAAAACAGACATGGGCCACAGAAGAATGTCTTTCTTCCTTAGAGACACATAGTGAAGGATTTAGAGGTGAAATGTTATGATGATTGCAAATTACTCCAAACCACTTCAGTCAAGAATATATAAACGAGGCAAAGGTGGCAAAAGGTTAATCATTAAATCTGGGTGATAGGAATACGGGTGCTCACTACACAGTTCTTCCTGCTTTTCCCTCAGTTTAAAGATTACCCCAAATAAAAACAGAATGGATATGTGTTTTTTACATAGAGGGCTATCTTTCCCCTGTACTGACACCATGTGTGTCTCTGGTATAGAGACCAACGGTCTCAGAAAGGGATGATAACTGTTTCAATGAGAAGTGCCCGAGAGAGGCGGCAGATCTGTGCGTGCAAGCTCTGCTCTTAGGTTCTATTTATGGAAGGAACAGAAGACACATCTATTGAGAAAAAGCGGAGTACAAAAAAGAGCAGCGTTGGCATAGAAGCAGGAAAAAAATAAAAGCCTCGTTGGGAAAGCACGGCATCAGAAAGACGTGTTTTTCTGGGAAGTCACAGACAGCTGAGCATCGCTTTACACGGCTGGCAGGGTGATTTGTCCAAGTGCATCCAGTGCATGTGGAATTTATTCCTCTAGACAAGCATACCAGCCAGGAACTGACTCAGGTCCCATCCCCGACACCCCCAACACACCAACCCGGGCAGGCACAGTTACGGGGGGACTCACAGTTCTGAGTACAGGAAGTGCAGGTTGCCCACATTGTCAATGTAGTTGGCAGGGCTAAGCCAAGGCAGGACCAGCAACAGAAGCGCCTTCATTTTCTGAGCAATTTGCTGCTTTCTTCCCGGCCACCTTCTCTGTCAGCTGCAGGGGTCCAGCCCAGCCCAACCCCTTTACACAAACCTTGCCATGTCCCCACAATCAGTAGACCATAAGGAGTCTCAGAGCCCTTCAATGGAGCCCCGCTGATAAATAAATCAGGGGCCTGTCAGAGGATTGCACCCTCTGATTCTCAGACAGGGAAATCGGAGAGTGGAGGGTCCCACCATGGTTGGCGAGAGGGCTTTAGACTGAGAGCGAGCAGGCTGATGCCCGGGAAAGGGACCTGCCCCTCCTGCAGGATGCCGACTGGCTCTTGAGGAGCAGCTGGTACATTTACATCACTGGCAGGGAGCAGATGGGCTGGAGCTGAACTGTGCTGGGAGAGGGCAGGAGCATGGCATACTCAGGCCCACGGCATGGAGGAGCCAACAACCAAGGCTGTCCTCCAGCTTGCCGAGGAAGACACTGAGGAATTAGCAGCTTGGGAACAGCGGCTGGAGGTCTGAGCTCACAGTGAGCCTGCAGATACTGCGACACAGAAGTATGATATACAAACCGACTCTGCCTCTGAATCTATGTTTAGAACATGCATTGAAAGTATGTTAGCTCCCCCTGCCCTGACTGCTCTGACAGACATGAGAGAAAGGGTGGCTTCCTTGATAACTTTTGAAAATTATTCTCTTTGAGGAAAATAAAGAGCCTTGATAGATCTGAAGTTCTGTCCAAACAATGTTCAGGCTTCTGTTCTGTGAGGAAAACAGCTCTCCATTCCTCCCTCTCTGCTGAGGGACTGAAATAAGCTCTGGCATAGCTGTAGGGGGACCTGGGCATTTCATTTAAGCTCCTGAGCCTCAGTCATCTCATCTTTGAAATGGAACTAATCATGTCTCACTTGCTGGGTCCAGCTTGGGCCACATCATCTCTTCTAGCTTTTAGATCTGTGATTCCAGACTATACTATCAACTTGACAATCGGACATCTAAGCAGGCCTAAGCTCTGGAATGCCATAGAAGCCCCAGGAGTCCTCTCCTTCTACTCCATATTCAAGAAGATCAAAATCCATTTTGCCAACTACAGGCCTGAATCTTAAGAGAAGTGGCTCAAAGAGATAATTTTATTAATGACAATCAAGCAATCACAGCAAACTACACTTGCTGGGAAGACCAGAGAAAAATCTATGGGATAAGACCAACTGCAATAAACCGTGTAGGAAGAAGGAATTTGGCATTGGCGATCAGCATTTCCCTGAGGCGGGCATAAAATAGATTAAGTACAGTAGACTCTTAGAATGTGCAGATTTAATTTCTACAGTTTAAATCCAAGGTAAGCAACCTTGATAAAGCATGACACGAATTAATGTTACTGAGGCCCTACTTTGAATTCCATTCCCTTTAAGTCTGGTATGCAAGAGTGAGTCAGAGCTGGTGAGGAGCAGCAAAAAGGAAGTAAGGTTTGGTATTTAGATGCCAGAGCCAAAAAGGCTTGAATTTGAACCTGAACTCTCCCACATACTAGCTGTGTGACACTGAGCATGTTGTTTAACCTCTCTGAACCTCCATTTCCTCCAGGGTGAAAGAAAGACAATAATAATAGAGCTTCACTCATAGTATTGTTATGAAGGTAGAATGAGATAATGCCTATGAAGAACAAAGGGCTCAATGAGTGTTAGTTACTGTTATAAATATTGTTAATAATAATTACTAATGATAGTGAATGAGCCTAGCTAGCAGCTCAGCACCTATCTCCAAAAGGCTTTGTTATTCTTGTCCGTCTTTTCTTTTCTCCTATACATGAGAAACATGACATCACAGTGTCCTGAGACATGCTCTACTGTATAGCTCATAACCCATAAGCAGCATTGTATACAATAAGAAAGCATGTGTTTCAGAGTATACTAGACTGCATTTCTGATCAATGTGAACATGTCAGGTTGCCTCTCAAAATCTCTGTGAAAAAAATAAGAATGCCTGTCTCTTCACTGTTTGCGTTTCAAGAGGATAAAATTCACTAATGGATATGAATGCAATATAAAAGTGAAGGTATTGGTTTTTGTTATGTCACTGTTGCAAAAACTGCCATTTGCCTATCCAATATCTAATATTCTCTTCTTCCTTTCACAGTGGTTCTCAACCTTTCTAAGGCCGTGACCCTTTAATACAGTTCCTCATGTTGTGGTGACTCCCAACCATAAAATTATTTTTGTTGCTATTTCATAACTGTAATTTTGCTACTATTATGAATCATAATGTAAATATCTGTGTTTTCCCATGGTCTTAGGCGACCCTGCTAGCAGGTTGAGAACCGCTGCTATAGAGCCTAAGACCATCGGAAAAACAGATATTTACATTAAGATTCATTAACAGTAGCAAAATTACAGTTATGAAGTAGCAACGAAAATAACTTTATGATTGGGGGTCACCACAACATGAGGAACTGTATTAAAGAGTCACGGCATTAGAAAGGTTGAGAACCACTGTGTTTTGTTCATGGTGATAATATACTTAACATCTCTCACAGATGGATAGCCATGAATACAATATTGGCCAATGAGGTATAAGCAGAAATTACTGGGTGAAGCATCCAAGAATGCTCTTTAAGGAATGGAGTCTCAGTTTGAACATTGTATTTTCCCTTTCCTGTTTTGTTCTTCCTACTTGGTTCTTTCTACCTGGAACTTGGATATGATGCTGGAGTCTGAGCAGCCATATTGAGAGCATGAGGTGATAAACTCAAGAATGAAAGCTAATCTGAAAAGCAGGAGGATACTAGATTTCTGAGGGTACCATGACAACATCATAGACTTCCTACCCCCAGAATTTGTGGTAAGTCAGAAAAAGAAAACTTTTGATAATTAAACCAATATAACTTGAATTTTTATTACCTACCATCAGATGTAATCCTAACTAATACAATCCCTTGGGAATGAAAATTCCATCTTTAAATGATCATGAATTTCTCTGTGGCTTACTTGTCAGTAAACAGTTCTAACCCTAACCCTTGACTGTCTACATCCTATTTATCCTTTAATGTCATTTCAGGTATCACCTACCACCACCTATTTTTTGGTCTCTTTTATCTTCATTAAACAGGGAACTGCTTGAAGAAGGAGTTCTACTGATCATGTTCTTCATCATATCCTCACCATAGTACTTGGAATGCAGTAGATACTCAAAAAATATTTGTAGAACCAAAAAGAATTTTACTCAAAAAGTCAATTTTTTTGGACTAGTTTTCTTGATCAGAGACAAGTTAACAAAATAGGACTTCAAACTTGTAAAAGCCATGGTAGGGGGAAAGCATTATACAGATGGATAATAAATGACCAGGAGAAAAGAAAAAGAGGTAAGGGAGATTTCTGAGAATGAATACTCAGGAGAATGTTATTTCTTTAAAGAATTGTTTGGAGCACAGTCTGATGGAATTCAATGGTTCTGTCAAAAGTAGTGCAGAAACACCGTCTCATTTCTTCCATGCCCAGGAACATCAAATTAGTGGCTCTCAGCTATGTAAGGCCAGGAAGATGTTGGGTTCAGGGTAGGAAAGTTACATGAAAGATATATGTCAAGGTTATAGGGAGATGTTGAGCCAGGCAGTAATGACCAACCAGACTTGTAACTTACCTACCTCCCTTACGGCAACACTCCCCCAGACCTTCAGTCCAGCAGTAAAATCTTCCCTGCACTGTATACAGCCAGTTGAGCTTGTGTTGGACAGAACACACACTAGAAAAGAGCCCCTGGTAGAGGTAAAGGCCAAGAGAGGTTCCAGGGTAGGTCTTTGGAGAACAAACTTCCAGGACACTGGGCACAAAGTCAATCAATAAAATAACACCAAAGAGTCTTCAGTCAGTGTGCCAATTGTATCGGATTTTCAATCAGGTCTGATTTCAAAACAGTGAACAAAGATCTCTTTATTCATGCTAGTAAATACTTAAGAACGGACAGCTTTATTATCTCCCATTTCTATTATCCTATATAATAACAGTCTAATATGAAAATTGTCCCCTCAGGTGGTCATTCGATTGGGGGTTTGACCAGGAGACTGGGAGTTCAACCGCTCGCTATGATCTGCACTGACCACCAGGGGATGGTGTGGAACATGGCAGGCATTAACAATGCAGCACTGGCAGTGGGCAGCAGTGGAGGCACTGCCGGCCCGAATGGGCTCTGATAAGAGTGGGATGGTGGAGCAAGTGAGCAGGCAGTACCAGGCAAGGCAGGTGTGAGTGAGGGGTGGGGTGAGGGAGGGGGTGGGGAGGTCCGATAGCTGCACAGATGGGGACCAGTGATGGTGGTAGGGGGTGGAGCCATCGCCCGGCTCCCACGTGCTGAGAGAGCCAGGCAGACCCTGGCCCCAACCAATCGTCCTACAGGTGGGATGGTGGAGCAGGTAAGGGAACATCACCAGGCCACAACATGGTGCCAGGTGGGGCTGTGAGGCTGCAGGGCTGCAAGGCTGGGGGCTCGAGCCAGGGCCCGATCCCTGCAGGCCATCCCAAGGGATCCCACCCATGCACAAATTTGTGCACTGGGCCTCTAATCTTCCATAAGAGAGAAACTAAAGGGCCAAGTGACTTGTCCTATGAAACAATTCAGTGTGGGTGTGTTTTCAACTGCTCTCTTTTACCTTTAAAATGTCATTTCCTCAGAGGCAGATATCGTGGCTCATATAGATTTTTCTTTCTTCTTTCAGGGCCTGGCCTATTGCGGCTCTTGGTAAATATTACAGATGCAGATGATGATATTACATAAGCAAGTTGTAGTCTTGAGCCTAAGATCACTCCCACTCACAATCAAGGAAGTGAAAGCTTTGCCTCCTCCATATACCCCCTGATGGTCTGGGCCAAGAGGAATGCATTGAACTGGCCCTCTGTGGCGCCTTGGCTATGTCTGCTGGCAATGCCCCTTGGTTAGGAAGGCTGCCATTTGATTAGACAAGCCCATCAGCCTCATGGGAATTCTTTGCAGAAGATCGACGTGAGGGCATCTGCAAGCATCTAAGAGGGCAGAAGCCAATAGAATTAGCCAGAGGATTTCAAACATTAGTTCACATGCTCAGACTTACTCCCATAGAAGAACTCTCTAGTCTGAAGTCAGAAACAGTTGTCCAAAGAGTTGCTGGTCCAGCCGGTCATGCATACCCACAGTCGGTCCTAAATGTTTTCCTTAAGGGTTTATATTCAACTAAGTACCTGAAGTGCTTAGATAACAATGTTTATAAATGACACAAATTCTGGGGAAGACAGGCAGCATTTGTTTACAGATGAGATGCCATCTGCCTGCATCCCTGACTTAAGTAGGCTGCTATTATTAGCACGATCCTATGGACAGGCCATAAACCGAGACCTTCGCTGATGGGGAAACACATTTTTCTCTACATGATAGTCTTCTCTAGAGAATGAAAACATTCTGATGTGGTTATTTCTGCAAGATCTTGTAATTAAGGAGCCAATTCTCATTTTACAGGTAGATAAACCTAAGTATGGAGTTTCCCATGATGCTCAGGACTGAGCTCTCCTGGACACACTGGGAAAGTGTGGGTTCCTCTGAGTCACATGGTGGTTTTCAACCTGAATTAATGCCGAGTTCTGCATAGTAGGTAGATTCTGCTTGTAAAGTTTACATTCGTATAGTGCCACAGGCCAAAGAATATTTTTTAAAACTCATTACAACTAAATCCTGAAACCAAGATGCAAGATTGATAAACAAAGCAAACTTCTAGTACAAACCTATGACAACACCCCCCCTGCAGGCAGCCACCAACCTGGAGGCCTCACATAGAAACGTAAGGAAACACTTGCCTCTTACTTTTCCCAGTTCAAGGATAACTGTTTAATCTTAATGTCCTTCTCAGAGGAGAAAGAGGCGGTCTGGCCCAGGCCCAGGCCTAAGGCCCAAGAGGACTCTGGACTCAGGTTCTGGATTAGCTCCAAATTCTTCATCCTTGCCAACAAAATGCCCAGGGGCTGGCAGGAGAGGAAGTGTATATTAAGCATTTGATGACTAACATACACCATATTTTTGGAAATGTTGGTTTCAACCTACTTAGGAAGTTGAAGTGTGGAGAGGATCCAGAGCGCGTGCTGAGGCACTGCGCCTCTTCCCGTGGGAGTTTTCCCTCTAGAGAGCTGCTGACAGGCACCTGTGAAGGGCTCCAAGGCCACAGCTCATAGAGGTGATTTTAATTAGTTTTTCTTTTTTTTTTTTCCTCACTGATGTTTTCCCAAGGTGTATGCCATCTCAGCTGAGGGTTCATTAAGCCTTTATCCCAGGGTTCCTTGAGGTGTGTGGGCCACACAATTTGCATGGGCGGTGAATGAATTTCCCACTTGGGGCAGCTAGGTGGGCATCTGGCATCTCCCTTCTGGGAACCCCCCCTTCCCCTCCCCATCAAGTCCTCAACATCCTCTTCCCGATCTTCCCCTGCCCCGCTTCTGCTCTGGCCTTGACTTAGGTCCATGTGCCATCTTATCCCGGTTTTTTAAAAGGATATCCTGGGCCCCAAAGCAGTTCTAGGTGAAGGGGTTTGGGGAACCTGCTGGGTTTTCACTTTCTCTCCAGAGAGCATTTCCTTCTCCCTCTTTCCTCTTTCCCTATTTTTCCTGAAAAACTCCTGTGGTGTTCAGAATAATGAGCACCCCAAGATGTCCACCTCCTAATCCTCAAAATCTATGAATCTGTTACCTTAAAGGGCCAAAGAGATTTGCAGGTGTGGCCAAGGTAAGGCTCTTGAGATGAGGAGAGGATCCTGGATTATCAGGTGGATGCAATGAGTACCCCCATGAAAGGGAGGCAGGAGGGTCAGAGTCACAGAAGGAGATGTGATCAGAGAGAGAGAGAAAAAAAGAAAGAGATTGATTCTATGCTGCTGGCCTTGAAGACAGAGAAAGGGGTCACAAGCCAAGGAAGGCAGATGGCCTCCAGAACCTGGAAAAGGCAGGTAAAGCAATTCTCCCCATACAGCCCTCTCAACACCTTGATGTTAGGACCTTGAGACCCAGATTGGACTTAGAACCCTCCTCAGAACTGTAAGATAACACATTTTTGTGCTTTCAAGTCATTACATTTGTGATCAATTGTTATAGCAACAAATGGAAACCCAAACACAAATGTGCAAATTGCAACAACCCAGGAACATAGGAATGTGATGTGTGGAGGGAGCTATACCAGAATCTTCTCTTCAGCTCCAGTCTTGGCCCTGGTTCTGCACCAGCATCTGCAGCTCCTACCTCACCTCTGACCCCAGGCCTTCTTCCCTCCAGACAATACCTCCCCTACCTGGGTAAAGCTTTTAGCAAAGGTCACAAATAGCTTCCCTATCTCCTTCTCCTCTAGCTACACCTCCTTCCAGTCAATCCGAGAAGAGGAGCATCCTAGCTTAAATACCAATAACAGAGAGTCAGAGGCAACCCAGGCACCTGAGTTTGATGCATTTGGTTCTACATCATGGGGAGAAAAACGAGTTCACTGACATAACTGGTATGGAACCATGTGGGAAGCATCATACCCAGGCCATTGCTTTGGAGGCAAACTTCATGTTAGAGAATCAGCATGTCCCCAAAGACAAAGACAGATTCATGACCTAAGGTATGTGACCTTTAGAAAAAATATTTGCACCTGCCTCTGGTCATGACAGAAACCAAGATAAACACCAGTTTCCAAATTTCCTCTTACAAAAGAATTGTAGTTAACCGTTTATACTTTACTAAACACCTTAACTGTCGTAAGAGAAGACTCATGTGGAACAAGACCCAGGGCCGCCAGAGGAATGCGCAGAACATGAGAATGGAGGTGGACAAAAATCAGAGGTGGGCAGGTGGTGCAGGTGATAGTGCCCACCAGCAAGGCCGGCCACACACCATCAGTCTGCTGCCAGTGTGTACACCTTGGCTGAAAAGTTCATAGAACAATTCGCTTAAAGGACAAAAGTTTTCTAAATTTCTCATTTTAATCCTTAGTTGAAATATCTTATATCTCTTCAAAGAACAACCGGGCTTTGCCAATTCCAATACAGAGGAAGTTCTAATAATTGTGGGTCATGTTAGGAGACTTTTTTTTCTTACATGAAAAGACAAGCAATGCCCACCTGGAAATCTTAATAGGGACCATGAACCTCAGAGAAAGCTGCTCCCAGATCTTTCCGGTTATCTTTTGCATTTCAAAATGCAATATGAAATTAGCCAGCCATAAGAAGGCAAACTCTGAGTGATTCCTCTTTTCTAGTTTCCTAGAATAGTCAAGTTTATAGAGACAGAAAGTCAAATCACGATACCAATTCTGGAGGGGTGGGAGGGGGGGTGTTTGTTGAACAGAAACAAAGTTTTAGTTCTGGAAGATGAAAAATGTTCTGAGGATGGGTGACAGTGAGGGATGATGCACAACGATGTGAATGCACTGAAGGCCACTGAACTGTACACTTAAAAATCATTAATAGACATACCTTATGTCTATTTTATCACAAAAAAAGAAAAGCCTTGTAAACACATACATAACACAACTTGACCATGTGCCATTTCCTTACATTGAACCCTGACCATAACACCTCCCATGTTACTTATTTTGAATGAGTCCTTTCATTGGTTGCAAAAAAGAAGACAAATTAAGCTTCTCACTGAGCAACTAGGACCTGGGAGACAGACCCACCCTCAGGAACAGGTGAGTCCCAGATGCCCCTGGAGGGCGGGGCTTCTCAGGATCTGTCCAGGAAGAGGCCCTACCTGGTTTGGAAGTGATGCTGGAGATCACAGCGCTGTAACACCTCAGTGCAGTGCTCGGCAAATGGGCAGGTCACCGTGAGCTTGTTGAGGAGCTTGTGGACCAGGATGCTGGACTTCTTGCAGTGCTGGAGAACCACGGGCTTGCGGTCCAGGGGGCAGAAGTCCTTACTCACCAGGAAGTTGGTGAGGCAGAGAGTGCAGTAGGTGTGTCCACATGGAGTGTCCAGAGGGTCCAGCAAGGCTTGCAGGCAGATGTGGCATATGAGGTCATCGTCCACATCTTCTGTGTAGGTGTAGAAGTGATTTTCCTCGGGGGAGTGGTCTTGGCCACACACCACACACAGGGGCTCAGGGCTGGGATCCGGGTCATCAGCAGGGTCTGACTGGCTCATGGTTGACTGGGGGGACAGGATGACAGGAAACCAATCCAGCAAAATGATATTTCCTCGGGAGCCAATCAAGCTCTTCTAGGAGCCATCCACAGACCTAAAAGGGAGCAAGGGGGCATCTTTGTTTTCACTGCAAATGGAAGACCCTGTGTCACAGATAGGAGACAATGCTGCCTGTAGACAGGGAGCCAGCCTCTGATGCAGGAGGCCAGTGACGAGTGACAGGACCGTGGGGAAACCACTTTGCCTCATTATGCCTCAGTTTAACCATCTTTCCAGAGGTAATAATGTTTACCTTTAACCTCATGGTTAAAATCGTTTGGGTACTATCTGAATAGGCATTACTGCATGGTATGTAGAAAGTGCTCAATAAATATTCGTTAGTATTCTTGCATGTATTGCTATCAAATTCATTTTGTTTACAGTAGCTCAATTGGCCTAGAAACTGAAATCTATCACTCCTATAAGGGGTCTTTTGGCTTTGTTCTAATAGGTCTCTTTTAGTCAATTATATATATACATATATATATTTCAAATCAGTAGAATACTATCATATTATATCTTTTCCTTTGGTCTAGGAATCCAAAATAATGGAGTTATCAATGTACCTATTAAAATATATAAAATCTCTTGGAAAATCAGCCAATAAATATTTATTTTTTATTTTTATTTATTGATTTTAGAGATTGAGAGAGGAAAGGGAGAGGGAAAAGAAGTGGGAGAGGGAGAGGGAGAAGGAGAGGGAGTAGGAGAGAAGCATTGATTTGTTATTCCCCTTATTTATGCATTCATTGGTTTATTCTTGTATGTGCCCTGACAGGGAATGGAACCTACAACTTTGGCATATCAGGTTGATGCTCTAACCAAGGGAACTACCTGGCCAGGGCAATAAATAATATTTCTGGCACCACCTCTGATCTAGGGAGTGAGTTGGGTATAGAGACCTTACAGTGATCTTTAAAGGCTATGTCCCTGCTCTCATGGAGTCTCCAGTCCAGGGGAGTGGGCATGAGCACAATTTGTTAGCAGCCCAGGTAAGCCGTGCAAACAGAGGTATGCGCCAGAGAATCTGGGTCAGCTCTCAAGACGATTAGGAATCCCACACCCACACTACCCCCAAACTCAACTTTGTTCTTCTCTGAAAGTAAATGAAAAGACTTAAAGCATTTCACAAGAACATCAAGACACACGAATAACCCAACAGGAAATTAGCCACATTTGGAAATAGCATGCAGTCATAAATTGTGTTATATCTTTTTTTCTTATCCAAATAAAGTCCAAGGCTGTTTTTACAAACATTGCCTTATCTCCAAAAGAAAATATACTGACTTCAAACTTCCATTGGGTCAGCTTCATGTTTATATTTCTGTGCTGTGCTAATATGCCAGGAAGAACACTCTGGTCGGGAGGTTGAAGTAAAACACCCCAGAATATGAAAACATTAGGAATCATAGCATTTTCATTAGCTTCAGAAGGCTAAGTTAGAGGGTGCAGGAGAAAATGAAGTTGTTTCTACTTAAATTTTACGGTAATCTACTCAATTGCAATGTGTCATCAAGGCTGCTAGAAGGTTCTAGAACCACACAGGGAAAAATTTAAATGGCATTAGAAACAGTTGAAAGGTAAACATAAAAATGGAAATGGGCCACCCAAAAGATTATCCTCTCCCACAGAAAAAATAAGATTTACATATTTTGAACTAAAGCTCTAGAGTTTGACATGCTGGCTCTAGATCTTTGAAAAGTTTCTCTGTAAGAATTTGGTCAAATACTCTCCCACAGGTTTTGGCCCATCCATTCTCTTTCATGAGCTGTACCAGAAAAGGACAGGAATGTCGCTCTGGTTGTACCACTGAAAAGACAGCCTCACGTTCCGGGCCATTCCCTCTTTGGAGAAATGGTGGAGCAGGCCGGGTTTTTGGATTTCACACTCTGCTCTGGGAGGTGTCTGATGCCTTAGCGTCTTCCAGTGGAAGAGGATGGAGAAGGAGCTGTGGTCACTTCGTCTTGCTCAGTCTCAGCTCCACTTAGTTGTTTTGACCCATCAGCTTCCTTATAATATTCTGTTTGAAGAACACTGGCTTAAAAACAAACAACCAACCAACCACTGGACTGGGTACTTAAAGTCCCTTCCAAATACAGAGTTCTGTGATTCTGTGCTGATAAATTGGAGGTGTTTTAAGTGATTAGCTCTTTGGAAAAATCCCTTTTTTTTCTTTTGTTTTCTAGCAGTTTTTTGAGCATTGATCATGTGGCAGGCACTGTGCTAGGGGCCTGACATATTATGCTATGTAATCCTCACAAATCCCCAGGGTCTTTTATTTGCTTTTCATGTAATAGATTAGGAAACTGAAGAGTAACATCTAAGTAATTTGCTAGCCACACAAAAAGAGAAACAAAACCCAGAAGGGACTGCTGACTTCAGTTTCTGCATTAGTTTTGCTGCTTGTCTCCCAGTATCTTTCCTGATTATGACCAGTCAGAATCCCAATAACATAACTAACCAAATACAAAAATTAGAAGTGTTGAAATCTCATTATGTCTCCCTGCAAATACGTTTCTCCAAGCTCTCTGAATCAAAAGTCTTCTTGACTTTATTGAGGGCTAAAATGCCTGAGATAGAAATAATGGTATGGGGCAAGCAAAAATGGAAGGTTTTAGACCCAACTTCCCTCCCTCCCTACCTCCTTCCCTCTTTTTTCCCCCTTTCCCTCTTTCTCTCCCTCTCCTTCTGAGAGCAATTTGAATTCCCTGGCACTTAAGTATGTGCATAAACCAGATTCTTCATATACTATTGATGTAAACACTGCTGTATATATTTTCTAACTTTGCTTTAGACTAAATAAAGCCTATAAGAATAAACACAGATTATGAGAGAACTGACTGAACAAGCAGTTTTGGCTCTAAAGTAAGAACTAGTGAGACTTTTAAAAATATGATTAGGAACATTTACCTAACATTTCTTATTTCCAGTTTACGTATTATAAACATGTACCATAAATCATGCTTTTAGACATAGATGTGCCTCGCTGCTGGACTGAGAAGAAACGATCAAAAATCATTAAGTCTTAAACAGGAAACTATTTTCTTTCCCCAAAATGAACGAGAGGACCTCAGCTTTGGGCTCCTTTATGTATTGGCCATCAGCACTTTGGATCCAGCAGAGGGAGAAAAAGCTGTGATATGGCTTTTTTCTTTCTTTCCTTTCTTTCTTTTTTTTACAGTTGGAGAAAGAGCACAGAAGTGGATCCCCTCCTTGGGAGTGCATACGGGGGTTGGGAGAGGTACAACCCAACTGTGGCATAGGAACCTTTTTTTCTACTCCACCTCTGATTTGGGGTAGACTAGAAGCCTGAGGTTTTTAGAGATATGTGGCTCAGTGGTTGAACCAGAAAGTTAGGGTTTGATTCCTGATCAGGGCACAGGCCTGGGTTGCAGGCTCCATCCCCAGTAGGGGGCGTGCAGGAGGCAACTGATCAGCGATTCTCTGTCACCATTGATGTTTCTATCTTTCTCTCCCTCTCTCTTCCTCTCTTAAATAAGTAAAAATATATTTTTAAAAATCAGTTGGAAAGATAAAACAGCCTTTGGACTACAGCCTGTTTGGAGGTAGAAAAATATTTTCACGAGATGAGTTCCCAGAACAATGGAGTCCCTGGTGTGCTATGGTTCCTCTAACTGTCCTTTAAATGCACACTAGCATGACAGACAATGGTTATCTGATGAAGTCACCAGAGTAAACCAAATACTCACTAGAAAGGCTATGGAGAAACTTATCGTTTGGCATGCTGCACTGACAATTCCACATTTCCTCCTACTAGAAGGACAAAACTTAACAACTCTACAGCATCCTTTCAATAGCTGTACGAGTCATGGTTTTCCAATAATACTAATGGGACATCATATTATGAAAAAGAATCCATCCTAAATAACCCAAGTGCCCATCAATAGACAAGTGGATAAAAAAAAAAAACCTGTGGTACATATATATAACGGAATATAACGCTGGAAATAAAAAAGAATGAAATCTTACCCTTTGTGACAGTATGGATGGACCTAGTATGTATTTTGCTAAGTGAAATAAATCAGACAGAGAAAGACAAATACCGTGTTATTTTACTTACATATGGAATCTAAAGAACAAAATAAATGAATAAACCAAAAAGAAACAGAACAGAAAATAGACTGATGGTCTGAGCGGACTGGAAGAAAGAGATAAAGGGACTGACAAGTAAGGCTGATAGTCACCATACAGTCCTGGAGATGCGAAGTACAGCATCGGGAATGTAGTCAATAATATTATGGTAACTACCATTTGGTATGTGTGGTGCCAGGAGTGTATTGGAACTATTGGGAGGATCACTTTGGAAAGTATGTGATTGTCTAACCACCATGCTCTGTACCTGAAAGCAATACAAATAATATTAAAAGTAAACTGTAATTGAAAAACTTAAAAAAGGCAAAAAAAAAGAATCCATCCTTATAGTCAAAGGGCATCTTGTCCTGCATTGGTACTTTAACCTCGATGAAACCTTGTAGCCATTGACCTCACAGGTTGAATGAGGGCTTTGAGAGATGGTCCTTAAATGCAACAGGCCTTTGTTAATTTACAAAACAGAACATTCTGCCTTTGGAAAGCATTAGCTATTAGGGAGGGCGAGTCCATCTATTGAGCAAATATTTGTCTCTCTAGAACCCACCCACCCCTTCATAGGTGCCAGCATTATCCTAGGAGCTATTTAGAATATGTATCGCTCATTAAGCCCCCTATGTATTTGAAGACAGAACCCACGTTCTCCCCCAGGTTCAGCAACCTTAGGTTCACCTGGCATTCCTTCAGGTTTCAAGCCTCTAGAAGCCCGTCTACTTTCCTCTGCAAGTTCCCTGATCTATCAGTGTTTCTCCTACAATGTGTGGGGAGAATGAACCCCAAAACTCCAGGACAGAGTGGAACTAACCACTCCCAGAGCCTAAGACTGTATCTGTTTTCTTGGGGGCATGGCAGACTGAGCAGGAGACTCTGCCCTGAGGGAAAGCTATTAGCGATTCTTGGCTACAGAGAGGATAGAAAAATCAAGGTCAAGCACGTAGAAAACTAGGGCTCTTACAAGCAAAACCAAGGACTATGAATACCATTTAGAAAATGCAAAGATATTTACTGGCTTTGGGGGGATTCATGTAAACAGAAGAAAATCCTCACTGGCCAACAGTTCCATGTTAGAATCCCTCGTGTACAACCTGATCCCCAGAACAAATGGTATTTGGGGAATCTGGGGCTTTCCATTTGTTTGTAAGCACTCCTTTATTTTGATAAATCGTGTTGTCCTAAAATTCACCAACACAATAAATAACACAAGAGAAATGGAAAGCATTTAAACAAACGGCAAGTTGGAGATACTTTCTCCTACCCGGAGCACAAACACTGATTAATGTTCCCTGAAATTCATGAAAAAGTTAGACTAGTGGCAGGCCAAGAGCAGCTAATGGAGGGGCCCCAGAATGAATTGGAAGAGCTGCAGCTCCAGATGCTTCTTTTCCTTCCCCTTTCCAAAGTGTCCCCCTCCCCCTCTCTGCCCAAGAAGATGCACAAGTGCCTGAGAAGGAAGGTGTTTGAGGGGACTAATCACCTTGGACTTCTCCCCTCATCCAGGGGAGGGGGCATCTACTTGAGAGCCATGCCCGTGGGACACTCCTGCTTGGTCTACAACAAACATGTTCACAAAAATCCTTTTCTGAAGACATTTCTAAATAATAGATACGTTTTCCCCACTAGTGCTATGCTGATTCATGCTGTGGCCTGAGGCAAAAGGAAAAGTGTGTCTCCTGATACATATGTTTTTGTGTATTTTTCCATGGTTTCATTAAGGGAGTGGAAAAAATTGGGGAAACGTGAACTGCAAGCATATTAAAAAAAATCACATCATTTTAAGTTTAAATGTTTTATTTATAGAAAAAGAATTTTAAGAAATAGTTTCACTTTCCTGGCTTTAAAGGAAGTAATCTTAACTATATTTTTAAAAACTACCTCTTTTCTTATCTTATTTTGAATTGAGAATATTGACAATTTCTCCTGACTGATAATCTTTAATAATTTTTAAATAACTTTAGCTTACAGATTCTGTCTTCATTTCAATACAGTTTGATCTTTTGTTCATCATGGATTTTTTTTGCACTAATTTTGTTTTTTTTTTTTAAATATAATCATTAAAGTATTACTTACTGTAATTACTGAGATTTTTGGTGCCGTTCAGTTTTGTTCAGTTTTGCAGAGGAGGGTGAGTTCCTCATTTGCCTCACCTTGATCATGACCCTACTGCTAACAGTTTTGGAACCCAAGTAGAGAGACTGGGGTTGTCAAGACTGTGGTTTGAATGCAACCCTGCTACCAACAACCTCTCTGGGTCTCAATATTTCCCTCAAGCCTAACCTGGTTCCCAGCCACACAATGCAAAACCTGGGAGATGCAATCTTGTCCCAGGTATGCTGCTAAATTTTAACCAAGGTCTTGATTGATTATTGCTCCAGCTGGTTATTATATTTATTAAAATTGCCAGGGAAGCTGTTTGCTTAAAGATTCATGAGGTAAAAGGAAGAAAAGAAGGACCTTGCCTCATATAAGTGTGATCTAAAGCCAGGTCCCCTCAAAGTTCACAAATGATGGGCTCCTGAAAGAGCTCTGTTTTGTGAGTGGATAAGGAAGTCCAGTCAAGTGGTGGGAAAGTTCTCTCTGGCAAGGACACTGTGGACTGTGACGTTTTAGAAGCTGTGTGGGTCTTTACCCTATTGTATTTGTGTTTGCTTCACAATTTTTGCTGGCTTTCGAAATGTTGTTCAAAATTTTTTAATCCCTTCAATCAAACCTAATGTTTTACAGCATGCCTCAAACACAGAACGTCTAAGAACCCCTAAACCAAATGATCTCCAAGGTAATTGTTTGCTGCAACAGACTGAACTTGATGTTTTTGTTGTTGTTGGATGAAGATGCTTTAAAACGTGAATGAAGCTATGTGGGGTGGAATAGCTGCAGTTGGGTTTCAAGCTGGTCACTGGGGTCAGCCCTCATGGCAGCGATCACAATCACAGTCAGAAGCTCCAGAAGCACACCAAGCACTACCTTGGCCTTGCCTCTCTTTATAAAATAAGTACCCAGCAGGCATAGCTGCCTAACCACTGCCCTGGCTGGAACTCCTAAGTTGGATTATGGGGAGGAAAGTAATTACAAAGTTAGGGCAAACGCTATCTTCTATTAAACGAAATACATTTACAATTACATTTTAGATTATGGATAAATGTGTCAATCAGCAATATCAACTAGGTACAATAAATGTTTAAAATAAGTATCGGTTGTGAGCTAATGTACATAAAAGGCTGGACAAATGGACTATTCTTTAGCTTGGAGACACATCTGTAATAGGAAGGAATTAGGGGCTTTAGTGATCTGAATAAAAGGTCATACATGGGATCAACAATGTTCTTGAATCAAGAGCCTGAGTAGGAAGCAGGAGTCCGGGGGTAGGGTGACATGGGGTGGTGCCATATACTTTGCTGAGGAAAAGGAGAGGGAGCAGAGCGATGGCAGATGCTTATGGGCTGTTGCAAACGTCAGGGTTAGCTCTATTCCTAATTAAGATCTAAATCTGTGGTTTCCAAGAGGAAGTAGGCAATTCATTCATGCAATCTGTGAATGACACTAGCCTGCATAGCATTACTAACACTAGAAAGGACAGAAAAAAAAAACCCATATAAATGGCCTTTAGAGAGGTCAAAATATAGCCAGGAAATTAGAGGAGAATTGAACTAAAAGAAGGCCAGGAAATATATCTAAAATTAATAGCAGAAAGCATAGATATTCAGAAAGTGGGGAAAAACAAGGGAAGTAGTTATGTGAGAAGAGTCCCAAGTATCAGTAGCTGGTCAATTGAAGAAGCCAGGGCCAGTCTTCAGGAGCTGGTTAGAGAGGAGCTTTGCCTTCCCTCACAGGTTTATTGACTTTTCCCTGAGGCGTGTGGGCACACCTTGCATACCTGGGTTTGCTTGTAAGAACTCTGTCCTAGAAAAGATGTCTTCCCATTTCCTGGTCTATCGACATGGTCAAATAGAGCTGGCCCTCCACTGACAACTAAAATGAAGTCCCAGTACTTTGCACTGACCTAGGGCACACAGTTGTCATAGGAACCTGGGAAAGCTGATGTCAGAGGAGAAGCAGGGCGTTCTTCCACACAAAGCTAAAAGAACGATCTCAGGAAGTGCTTATGGTGCTTGTTTTTAAACAGATAATCTTTTATGGAGAGAAGAACAAGATGAAGATATTTGCACTGTCAATCTTCTTCATCTGTGTTTCAATTCTACAGGTATTCATTATTACCTATCACATGCTGGCCCTCGTCTTAAATTCTGTGAGCGTTCCCACAGGGAATTCAATTCATCTTCAATGAATTTAAGTCTAATTAGGAAAATAGAGCATGCATATAAAAATGTTAAAATATTGCAACAGGATACAAAGAAAGTATGGAATGAATATGGTCTTCTAAAATAAGAGCCAAAGACAAGGTTGGAGGGAAAGGCAGGAGAGAGCAGTGAAGTGTGACTCAGAACAGTCAAGGAAAGTTCATGGAATAGATGGTCCTCTGAAAAGATCAAGAAAGATGAATGGGATTTGGGAATGTGGGAAGAAATCCAGGTTTGGGGAAAGAACCTGAGCAAATTTCTCAATCAAGGAAGAGGAACACACACTGTGGTGTTTGTTGTTCCCACATGATCGTCTGTAATTGAAATTTTAAAATGATTTTTTTAGAAGTCACAAGAGTTTCAGTTGGGTAAGGATCTTAGATTCTCACCAAGTGCAGGAATCCTCTGTGCACCATCCCTGAGGAATGACCTAGCAGCTTCTGCTTGAAACACCTCCAGTGATGGGGAGTTCATCAGTTTACTAATAGTTATGACGTTTAGCCTTTATCCTGCCTTTCAGTGTAACAGACCACATTCGCTTTCTTAAAACACGACAGCCTCCCCTCCCCCAAAATTAAAGACACCATTGGTGGTGGTTTCTTTCATTTTTTTTTTTTTGTCTCTGGTTGTTCCAGTTGCCTGTCTTCCTGGGTATTCCAGGTGGTAATAAATGGTCCTTTCAAAACAGAGCACCTGGAAGTGAACACTTATCTAGTTGTGGATTAAAGGAATGGACTTAAGATTCTGTGGAATAGTCACTAATCCCGTTCTTAACCAGGACTGTGTATTAAAGCAACTTAAGGTGGCTTTTACCTATTTGCTTTTATAGATACACAATACTATTGACTGCAATACTCAGTAGGTTGTTAGAACATAAAGCACTACTGTGTCTTGAACATAGAAATAAATAACGGTAGTGGCAAAGGCTGCCTATATTTTTTATTTTCTTTATTGATTAAGGTATTACATATGTGTCCTTATCCCCCTATTGCCCCATCTCACCCCCATGCTCATGCCCTCACCCCCCCTAGTGTCTGTGTCCATTAGTCATGTTTATATGCATCCTACAACTCCTTTGATCACTCCCCATTCCCCTCACCTTCCCCTGCCTTCCCTCTGAGGTTTGATCGATGCTTCTCTATCTATGGATCTGTTTTTGTTCATCAGTTTGTGTTGTTCATTATATTCCACAAATGAGTGAGATCATGTGATATTTATCTTTCTTTGACTGGCCTATTTTGCTTAGCATGATGCTCTCCAGGCCCATCCATGCTGTTTCAAATGGTAGGAGTTCCTTCCTTTTTACAGCAAGGGCTGCCTATATTTTCTCCAATGTTTTAGTATCCAAGTGAACAAGGAATCTCTTCATAAGTAGTGGGAGGGGCCTGTGTGTATGCACATCAATCCAGGTATGTAGGAAGTAGAATGAAGGCTCCCCTCCCCATGTCTCAAACCCCAGAACCTGTGAATGTGACCTTATTAGAAAATTAGTCTTTGAAGAGATAATTAAGGATTTTGAGAAGAGATCATCCTGGATTATCTGTTTTACCCCAAATCCAATGACAAGTGTCTTTCTAAGAGACAGAAGAAGAGAAGACACAGATGAGAGGAGAAGGTGATGTGAAGGCAGGTTGGAGGTATACAGCCACAGTGAGGGAGCACCTGGAGGCACCGAAAGCTGGAAGAGGCGAGGAAGGACTCTCTTCTGGAGGCTTCGGAGGAAGCACCTTGATTTCTGGCCTCCAGGGCTGTGTGAGAATAAATTTGTATTGCTTTAAGCCACCAAGCTTATGGTAATTTGTTGCAGCATCCCTAGGAAAATAATACAGGGGCTATGTATTTCCAGGGGAATCCCCCAAGAAGTGGTGTGAACATTCCTAGTGAGGCACTCCAGCACTTCTACACATGGCTCAGGAATCCAGAAGGATGTTGGGGTGGCAGCTGCTTAGGCTGCTACATACTTAGGGACAGCAGTTTTGGCCTAGTATAAAAATGTAGTAATTTCCTTTCAATCTATTACTAAGTTAGAATACAGATATCTTCAAGGATAACTGTTAAACCATATTTGCCAGGGCCCCAAGCGGTAAAGAGGCCACAGGTAGAATGGCGGAGGGTGTGTGTATTGCTGAAGACATATTACAAGCATAACAATAGTACTTAATGAGGACTATGAAAACATTAGGTGACTCATGTGTTATGGGAGTGTGCAGGAGCCTAAACATGCAGCGTTCTATTCAAAAAAGGCCACGTGACTGACCCAGCATCATCAACAAGTTATGCAAATCATCTCAACAGATAGCAATGGCATTTTTAGACTGCACCATCATGCATGTGCTGTTGCCATGCACGGTGCCAAGAGGCCATTAAAGAGAATTCCTGGAGAGCTTCCACTCTGCTGTTGGTGGACTCTTTGGTGTCCCTGTGACAAATGCATCAAACACAAGAAGCAAACAGGAGTCACTGGAAAATGATGATGGAATTTAAGTCCATGCATTCCAAGCCACAAATGAGCGATATATGAAAAATGGCCCTGGTTAATTGGGACAGAATTCCTGCCACTGGTAGAAGTGTACTAGTCAGTCTACCCTATCAAGACAGGTGACTCCCTAGAGCAGGGAGTGGGGGTTTTCTAGAAAAGCAGAGGATGAAGAGCAGGGGTGAAGAGAATTGGAATAAAAAGACTCTAATAAAAATGGCAATTTTTTGTCAACCCTCTACTTGAAGCTGGAGTCCATTCTCCCCCCTTCTTTTTAGACTATAATGTAAAATAAAATAATAATCATTACTATTTGATAAGCAGTTCACTAGGAACCAGGTACCGTGCTAAGTATTTTACATGTGTTTTCTCATTTAATCTTTAAAATGATCCTATGAGATGTGATAGAATCTTTATTTACAGATGAGTGTATGTGCTGCTAAAGACACACAGATCCTCTCTGGGTTTCATTCATTCACTCATTCAGCAAACATATACCAGGAGCTAAATATACCAAGAAACTCTCATCTTCAGGGACAGGGAACTCAGTTCCTCAAAGGCCACCTACAGATTTGGGGACAACTCTAATTCTTAGAAAATCCTTCCTGATTGTTGCTCTGAACTGTGTCTCTGGGTAAGTAAACAATAAGTCACTGGGTGTCCTTTAGTCACTTAGGACAAAATGAGATACAAGGAAATGGTGAATGTAAGGTTTACAGGAGGCAACTACCATTGGTGTTTCTGATTTCAGTTCAGTGAAGTGTTTGTTCTTAGAAACTTGCATGGTTTTCATGTTATCTCTTACTCTTTGAGGATAGTAAATAGTTAAATCCCACTGGCCTAGAAGAGTGATACAGTCTTCCTACCAAATAGTTTTCAGAAGCCCTCAATACTTTGGACACACTGTCAGAGGACAATAAATTTGCCACCCACATGACACTGAGACTGTGATGCAGGCACATAAATATCAGGAATAGTTGTAACCACCGGAAGTCTGTGATGCTATGGCAGTGAGGAACCTCCCTCATAGTCCTCTCTTGGCAGCATCTTATAGAATGGCCTTGTAAGTGGTCAGGATCCTTGCAGACCTAATTTTCTCCACCCTAAGAGAGAAATTCAAATCTAAAAAGGAGCCAGGAAGCCAGGAATCACTACCCCCAAAGAATCCACTGTTTATTTATATCACAGAGTCCTCCTGCCCAGAGTTCTGCACAGACCAGGCATGGCACTGGCAGTTCCCGTGTTCTGGAACTCCAACATAAACAAGATAATCTTTATTAACAGGTTTTCCTTCTGGGCCTTTGGGGGCCTTTCAGGAAATCTGTTTTGCTCAGAGTCTTTGCCCCTCAATGTACTACTGTTTTTTTCATTATTATATCCAGACTTAGTATGACCCAAGATGCCTAACTCCAACCAATAGAACAAATGCTTTCTATAATAATCTATACTAATAAAAAGATAATATGCTAATTAGACCAGACATCTTCTGGATAACCTTCTGGACGTCCTTCCAGATGTCCTTCTGGACAAAGCCATGGTGGTGGAACCGAGGTAGAGGCAGTTAGGGGTGATTGGGCCAACAGGGGAAAGCAGTTAGGGGGATCAGATTGGCAGGGGAGAGCAGTTAGGGGGATAAGGCCAGCAGGGGAGAGCAGTTAGGTGGATCAGGCAAGCAGGCAGGTGAGCAGTTAGGAGTCAGCGATCCTGGATTGTGAGTTGGATATCTCCTAAGGGGTTCCCAGATTGGAGAGGGTGCAGGTCAGTCTGAGTGATGCCCCCTCCTCCTGCTCTTGCACAAATTTCGTGTACTGAGCCTATAGTATATGATAATAGTTAACCATGGCAGAACCAGCCTTGAATCAATCCAGATTTGTCTGATTATACCCACTATGCTTTCCTTTCAAGAAATTTATACTAGTGGAGAGAAATCAAGATGGAGGCATAGGTAAACACCTAAACTGCTGTGTTGGACAACAATTTCAAAACTACAACTAAAAGACAAAACGGACATCATCCAGAACCACAGGAAGGCTGGCTGCGTGGAAATTCTACACCTAGAAGAAAAGAGAAAAGTTACACTGAGACTCAGAGGAGCTGCAGAAGGCAGAGGTACTAAGACGCACATGGAGAGTGGGTGGCTGGCTTTCTTAAGCAGGTGGGAGACATAAGCTCCAATTCCGGGTTAGACTCTGGGGACCCAGACTCATATGGGGTGAAACTGGACTGTCAGGAAAGAGAAAAGCACCCTGAGACTCAGAGGAATTGCAGAAGGCAGAGGTATAGAGGCACATGCGGAGAGGGCGGACAACTGAGTAAGTGGCTGGCTTTCTCAAGCAGGAGGGAGACAAAAGTTCCCGACTGCACTGAACTTCAGTTCCAGACAAGATTCTGGGGACCCAGACTCATTAGGGGAGAAACTGGACTGTCTGGCAGCAGGCAGAACTTGAGGGCGGCTTTCTCTCAGAGGTGCTTGCAGAGATTACCACAGGACACGAAGACACAGGGGCCTATGGGAAACCATTGCTGATGGGAAACCAATGCTGTTTGCTTCGCCCTGAGACTCTGCCCCATCCAAGCTGAGTACAGAGGCTTTTGCAAGTCTTATCTCACAAGGGTGTCTCCAGCACAGAAGTTCTCCTAGCATAGACACAGCTGACCCTCACAGTGAATTGGCCTGGAGTTCAATTCCTCCCAGTGATACCAACAACAATCAAGGCTTAACTCAACAAGACTGTGCACACAGCCCACAGAGAAGTGCACCAAGAGTGTCCATCTCAGGTAACTGGGGAGGCTGAGCCACTGGCCTCTATAGGACACCAAGCACACAAAGTCAGTCTATCAACTAAGGGAACCAGCAAAAATGCAGAGACAAAGAAACAGGTCACAAATGAAAGAAATAGAGGAAAGTAAACAACTAGATATAGAGTTCAAAATCACGATTATAAGGTTTTTCAAGAATTTTCTAGAAAAGGCCAACAAACTTAGCGAGACTCTTAAGGATATAAAAAAGGACAAACTAGAAATTAAACATATACTGACTAAAATAAAAAATATTATACAGAAACCTAACAGAAGACGAGAGGAATGCAAGAATCAAGTCAAAGATTTGAAATACAAAAAAGCTAAAAACACTTAACTGGAAAAGCAAAAAAAAAAAAGGATCCAAAAATGTGAAGATAGTGTAAGGGGCCTCTAGGACAACTTCAAGCGTACCAATATCAGAATTATGGAGGTGCCAAAAGAAGAGAGAGAGCAAGATACTGAAAACCTATTTGAAGAACTAATGACCAAAAACTTCCCCTACCTGGTGAAGGAAATAGACCTACAAGTCCAGGAAGTGCAGAGAACCCCAAACAAAAGGAATCCAAAGAGGACCACACCAAGACATATCATACTTAAAATGCCAAGAGCAAAAGACAAAGAGAGAATATTAAAAGCAGCAAGAGAAAAACAGTTAGTTGCCTACAAGGGAGCACCCATTTGATTGTCAGCTGATTTCTCAACAGAAACTATGCAGGCCAGACAGGAGTGCAAGAAATATTCTAAGTGATGAATAGCAAGAACCTACAACCAAGATTATTCTACACAGCAAAGCTATCATTCAGAATTGAAGGTAGACAAAGAGCTTCACAGATAAGAAAAAGCTAAAGGAGTTAATCACCATCAAACCAGCATTATATGAAATGCTAAAAGGTATTCTTTAAGAAGAGGAAGAAGAAGAAAAAGGTAAAGATAAAAATTATGAATAACAAATACAAATCTATCAACAAGTAAATCTAAAAATCAAGTGAATAAAAAAATCTCATAGAACAGAGTAAGCTGGTGAATATAATAGAATCAGGGGCATAGAAAGGCAGTAGACTGAGAATTCTCAGGGCGGGGGTGGGGAAAAAGGTGTAGGGGTGTAGGAAGAGACTGGACAAAAATCGTATCTATGGATGAGGACAGTGGGTGGGGAGAAGGGCAGAGGGAGGGATGGGAACTAGCTGGAGGGGAGCTATGCGGGGAAAAAAGAGGAACAATTGTAATAATCTGAACAATGAAGATTTATTAAATTAAAAAAATAAATTTATACTACTAATAGCTCTCATAATGCCAGGTACTACTCCAATAACTTCACTTATTTTAACTCATTTCATCTTCACAATAACTGTTTTATAGCTGGTGTAAAGAGGGGTTAAATAGCCCATCCCAGGTCACATAGCTAGTATGTGATAGAGCTGGGTTTTGAACCCAGGCAGACTGATGCCAGAGACCAGACCATTATTCTAAAGCAGTGCCATTATCTTACCTAGAAATGAATAAATAAGATTATTATGTCCTAGTGAGGCATTGCCTACCCCTCAGCTGTCAGTCTGACCTACCTCCCTCCCCCTGCCCAGGTGTGAAGCCATGTAGTTTCTGTGAGAGGACAGTGATGGTTTGTGAAGTACACCATTTCAGCATCCCTCTCTTAGAAAAAGGTAGACCAGAAGCTGATGGGCAGCAAGGTTGAGGTTCTTCTCCAGGGTCCTTAAGCAAGCGAGTAGTAGGCTCAAGGTTATAAAACCCTGTCGTCAATCAACTAGGCTGTTACCTTGCTCTTGAATGATGAAAGCTTGCCTTATCTTTTCAGGGTAGGGTGAGACCTACAGAAGGTCTCAGGGACCTGGGAACACACCGGCTTTTATGCAATGACTCAAAGTCATTGAAAGGCAGAGGATATTCCATGAGGGGGACAATTCTATCCAAAGGATTCACAAGTTCCCCTTTCACAGGGCAGTGCAGGCTCCAAACCAGCTGCCTCCCCTCCCAGTGACTCGGCAGGCAGCTCACCCAGACTGCAGCGAAGAGTGTTTGCCTACAAGTCTAGAGGAGATTAAGCACCCACTCCATCTGCCGTGGAAATAGCATAGCTGAAAAGCAGCCTGCAAGTCCCATTACAGCCAACACAAGAGGATACATCCCCCAAAGACCTGTGAGGACCACATTTTATAGGTCTGTCGTGGGATAAGAGCCCTGAGCTGGGGAGACAGCAGGGGCTTAGGAGGTAGGCAGAGACCAACCTGCCTGGCTGTTTAATGACACAGTTTAAGCATTCTCCTGCCTGTTTTTTTCTCTGATCTGTTAACATTGATGTTAATTACTTACAATTAATAACCATAACAAGAACCATCAGGGTTCCTAACAATTGTAAACTCAAGAGATCTTTAGTCTACAGAGGGTCAGAAAATCTCCTTCGAACAACCCAACCCTGGAAGATGCCTTCAAGGAGGAGGGATCTGCCTTCATCTGGCTTCCACCTAGCACAGACCTTGCCTCTCAGCACTCCATGTTGTCTCATTTACTTCTGATGACTACTTTATCATTATAAGGATTATTATCTCCCGTGTTACTGAGGGAGAAATTGAAGGTCAGAGAAGTTAAGTAACTTGGCTCAAGGATGAGAATGGAAGAGACTGTACATTTTTTCAGTCAGGCCTTATTGCCACTTGAACCAAGGGACGGAGTTACTACAGGCAGGGAGCCTCGGTGACTCTTCCCACCCCTCTGGGCAATACTTCTGTGCCAGTTCTCCAAGAGATCTACTGCATTCCAAGTAACCTGACCCTGAATCCTACTCTCTGTCATTGTTTCCTTTTTCTATCTGGGTCCTGGTAGCCACAGCTTTGTTCCTTTAGTAGATGGGAGACACAGACATGTAGTAATGAAATGATCTGTTCAATCATAAATGAATTACTGTGCAAAGAACCAAGAAGCATGGTAATCTTGTGGGAGAGGTTTGTGACTTTAAAGAAATGTTTTATCCAGAAGATTCAGGGTCCACCAGATTTTTTTCTCTCTACTGTCAAAACTGTGGAGAACACCAGCAAGGGACAAGCAGAGGCCACCACCCAACACACTGGCTCGGGGGGAAAAGAACAGACACAAAGGTCAGAAAGAACAATCCACGCCTCCAAGGAGAAAGAGGGGAATTGGCAACCAGAAGAGGACAGGATTCTCAGTGGCGAGAAGCAACTGAGCCAAAAACAAAACAAAACAAAAAACTTCTCATCTTGTTTCAATTTATACTTTTGAAGAACTGACAGGCACTTTGAGTTTCTGGGTGGTTGAAGAGGAGCATAATTCCTCACCGATTATTATTTTGCAAACATATGTGCTAACTGAAATCTCAGAAAAATAACCAATGAATGAAATGCCTCCCTAGCAGGTGGACTTCCCTCCCAAGTTTCCAGCTCATCCCCGTAGGGAACTGCGTTGGGAGATGGTTGCTTTCCTTCTCTAACCACTGTCGAGTGCAGCCAGTGGCCTGTTGAGAACAGAAGTAGTCACGACTGTGTGCTCAGGACGAGGAAAACCAAAATGGATCCTAGAGGTAAAATTACTTGTGAAAAAGTCAGGTCCCCGCAGAACAATCTCCCCAGTATATTTGCTACTAAAAGAAAGAGAAAAAGTGGACACGTGCCAGAAAATTAAATGTCAGACCTGAAGTTGCATTCTTGTAAGCAGGGAGGAACTAGTCTTTACTTTAACCGAAATGAAGGGTCAACGGACAGCCAGTCCTGAGGTGAATGTAAATAATTCCAACCAGATAACGAAGTGGTTTTAAAAAGGGTGTTTAGCAAAGAACAAAGAAGACAGTAGACTTTTCAAGAGAGAAGTAGAGGAGTAGAAGGTGCCTGAGTGGGGAACAGAATTTACCTGTTTGAGAAAAAATTTCAGCGAGGGGTGGGGGGAGCAATTAAGGACGTTGAGCCGTATTTCCGTTGAAATAGCCTCTGGTGCGACGAATGCAGAAAGTACAGCAAAATAAAGCAAATACAGACATTCTGAATTCAGCTGGCGCTAGCCTCCCAACCCCCATTAGACTGGCTGAATTGGTCTGTACCTTTAAGTTTCAAAAGTCTCTATTCCATTCCAGGATTTAAAAAAAAAAAATCAGATCAACTTCCCAGACAAGCAGAGGCTGGATTAATGATTAAGAGAAGCAAAAAGGATTAAATATCTGGCCTGGGAGGACTTGCCTGTACAACCAAAATGGCAAAGGCATCCCTCAGCGCTCTTCTCTCAAAAGGGCTTCTCCCTCTGGGACAAACGCTTGTGGTTTCCATTCAGATCCCTTGGGGCCGGGCGTCTAAAGGCTCAGAGAGACAAATGGAGGGTTTCAGCTCACCTCTGTAAGTGTCCTCCGGGGCTCTCAAAGCAGCAGCCCCGCAGCTCTCATGCCGTGCAGGTGAGTCCAGCAGCTCCCCTGGCTGCCGGAGCTGTGACCAGCCTGAGCCTCGGCGTACAGGTGCCTAGAGGAAGGAGGAGGGCATTGGTTGGTGGAGAGCAGGAAATGTGTGACATCACAGGCAGCCTCGACAGATAAAACATTGCTGGGACCTTAGCTATTGAGACAGTCAGTAGGTCCCGCCCACCTGTCATTTACCTGAATACTTGCAAGCAGGTAGGTGGCGTCTCTGCGTTGGACAAATGAATCAGTTAGAGCAATTTGCTGCTTGGAATGTACTTTCTTTCCTGAGCACAGCACGTGGCCAGCCCCGTGGACAGATCTGAATTTTAAACATCTGGTTGCTCCCCTCACTCCCTCCTAGCAATCCCTTCCCCATAGTTGCCTATAGAAGAGTTAAAAAGGGAAGTTTAAACACCAAAATGAGGAAGTAATTTGTCGGGCATTCAAAAGGAAGAGTGTGAAGACGGACTGCTTGGGAAATAGCTGAGATTCACCCCCAAATGCCCCTTGGAATGGCATTCATTTGAACCCCCAAGTACTTCTCGTTTTAAACATAGTAACAATTTGGAGGTGACATTTCAAATTCATTAAAAAAAAAACAACGCCTCAACATGGCACGAGTCAGCAGTTTCAAACTTGAGTTTGCAAACACTTCTCCCAGCCCCCACCCTCCCAGCATTTTAATTCCATATTCAGGAGTCTGTCATCCCCACCTCAGCTCCGTGGCAGTTAGAGTCACAGGGCTACAGTTCACTGTAGGCCTGCAATTAGGAGCAATTTACATGATTCAGATTCGAATGATAGCACAGTAATAAGGCAGCGTTGTCTGCTGGTTAGAGCCAGGAGGGAGGAGTCAGAACTATTTCTGTCTGGAGCTTGGAGTGTGACCCTGGGCCAGTCACGGTGTTGCTTCAGCTTTTCCAGCAGGGAAGGCGAGGAAGGTACCACCCAGCCAGCTCCGTATCGCAGCTGCAAGCTATTACCCCGCCTGTTAAACCCTTTGGCATCTTCCAGAGGATTGTAAACAACTCCCATCGCTGGATTTAAACGTTGTGTCTTCCCGTGGCCCCGTCCAGCATCTCTGGACAGTTTGTTCAGTCTCTGGAACGTGTTACCTGGGGAAATGGTGGGCTCTCCTTCCCCCGGGGAAGGCCTGCTTGCCTGTCAGAGATATTTATCCACCCTCCTCACCCCCCACTTAAAGAAAAAAAAAGGATGAATTCCCATTCCCCCCCTATTCTGTCTCCTTCTGTCCCCTTTCCCTCTCCCACTGATATTGGAAATGTGTTCATTCCACAGCCTCTAATACTTTATTGTACTACTTCAGAGGGTTTCCGACCAGGGGGTTGGTTGATCGGTGTTGTGGTTTGGAGGAGGGGTGGAGGGAGGGTGAAAGGGGAAAGGAGAGGAGCTTCGAGGAGAGGGGAGGACGGAAGGTCTTGATTCCTTCCCTTGGCCTTGACTTTGACTAGATGCGGGCAGTCATTCGATACCTTGTAAAACCACCAGGGAGCAAGGAGGGAAATTCTAGTCAAGGTCTCGGGGTGCGGGGCAGGCTCCAGTACCTCACCTGCAGGAGAGCTGGCTCCTGTCCCAGCCATCTAGCCTCTGCAGACTGCGCAAGCTCCCTTCCCCACCTGGGAGCTGGGTGCGCTCTGCAGAGAGCCGGAAGCTTCATATAAAAATCCCCCATTCATGTCTTATCCAGTGGAAAGTTAGGTGGGGCTACTCCTTTATTTTTTAAAAACAATGACAGCCAAGAGGAAGGCAGCAAAACCTTTTCTACGCAGGTCTTTCAGGAAAAGGTACCATTCCTCCAGTTTGATACTGGATTAAGAAACATCAGCAAAACAAAGCCTCCTCCTCCTCTGGCAGGGTTCCCTAGGAGAGGCCGGGGAGTCTGCCAACCTGATGAATCATCTAGAAGATTACCCGCCAGCAGCCTGTGCCACAGCCTGCCTTCCCTATGTGTCAGTCATGCCTCACCTCTTCCCAAGGGCCCCGGGTCCTACCTGAGAGAGGAGAATCACAGACGGGCTTTTTGTGTTTGGAAGCGGGAAGGGTTGGAGAGGAAAAGAATGTGTGGCAAGTGATAGTGCATAATGCTTCATCCAAGGGCCTCAGAGCTGTGGGGCTTCACTTCCTATATTCACATCCACACAGACGTCTGCACATATGGTCTATGAATAAAAATTCAGAAAAAGAACAAGGCGTAGAGTTCACTCCCAGGTACTGTGTATAAAGAAATGAAAAAAAAAATCCAAAAGTATTTCACACATTAGCTATCCCAAATGAGATGGGTCTTGGGATTCCTCTATTTAGAATACTCTTTAAAGATTTTAAAAAATCACTAAGGGCTTCATTATTCTATTAAGGCTGTTGCATTCTTATGGAAATGAAATTTCTGAAGTATTGGTGAAAAGATATAAGTAAAAATCCTAAAGAACTAACATTGAATAAGTGCTTAGCAGGTGTTTCTTACTGTCCTAAGCACCCTTCACAACAACCCTGTAGGTTAGATACTATTACTAGCTGCATTCACACCTGGGGAAACCAAGGCACAGAGAGGCTGACAATTGGCTTAATGACAGCACAACCAGCGAGTGGCAGGGCCAGAGCAGTTCCAGCCTCTGGAAAGAAAGGGAAGGAAGGCTCTGATGTCATGCTCCTTGGGCAGCTTCCCGGACACTCTGAAGCTTCTTGCCTATCCTCTGTTCAGAAGGAAGTGCCTTGAAGAAGTGGCCCTGGGGAGTGTAATTTCTGGGAAGAAATGCCTCCAATTGCAAATGAATTAGTAATCTGGTTTATACATTGAGTATACATGTATAGAACATATAGACATATGGATACATTTATATACATATTTATGAGAAAAAAACACCAGGAAGTCCATCACCCCCGATGCATATTTGAAATCATCTTTTTGAGGCCTAACAAACCAATCCAGGAAGGGAAGGCCAACTTGAGGGGCCCCTCCAGAATGACCAGTTGTAATTCTCTATGACATCTTTTATAGAACATGGAACTCCGCACAACTGGATGACATGAGATAATGTAACCGTAAGTTCCAATATGAACGACTGCCACGGTGGTTGGCAAATACTAAACACTCCATTCCCACCTCCCATATCATTCTCACTGTTATTGCTAAAAGGGCATGGTGCCCTTGAGCTCAGAGGTAACCTCAAGATGTCATTCCAAGCACAGTGCAATTTCTATCCTTAGTTTGACAGGAAATGGGAGGGATGATCAGGAAAGGAAAAGACTGGTATTGGCTGGTGCCATCAGAGAAGACTTCACAGAGCATGGAACATGGATGGGACATGAGTGGGAGATTTGGAGAGGTGATGACAAGGGCAAACAGTCCAGGCAGGGCAGCACTATAGGTGGAGGCAGGGGTGATCATAGCCTTTGTGTGTAAGGGAAGAGGAAGCTGTGTGGTGTGAGGAGAGGGGAAAGACCAGACAACAAAATGTTCATCCTGCTTGGGTGAAGAGGATCCATTGCATGCTAAATTTGGTTGGTAAGGTGGGACCAGATTATAAAGAGCCTCAAGGACTGACTGCCTTATGTCTTTGTAGTACGGCTGGCTGCTTCTCTCATGATGATTAAACAGTTTTTAAAACATGTAAAAAACTCAGTATCTTGGGCATGGGGTGATTTATTAAGAGTGACAATGTTCTCAACATCAGGATAAAATTCCATGATATGCCATTTCGGCTACCATACCAACGACGCGTACTGTTTAGAAGCAAGCCTCCTTTGCAGTTGCCGTACCCTGTAAACTTTGTTTCTTGGAGAGACAGGTGGAATGCATTAGAAAGCTCTCTGAACTCAAGGTTGGGCCTGTCCTAGTTATCCAGCCAGCTCACTTAGGCTTTTTGATTAGATTGAATTCTTTTATGTGTCTTGACAGGGAAATCTAAAGGGGAAAGGAGGTCTATTTTCAAAGCTCTTTCCTTCTAAATCACCACAATGAAGGTTGGCGTTCTCAAGGATTCCCCCTGGCAATAAACACATTACTAAGCCCATGCCTTGTGATTCATCAGAATTATTTTATGGAAGCCCTGTGTTTGCTTTCCTCCTATGCCTTATTTGCAGAGTTGTCTAAGAAGACAAAATGCCACAACAAAAGTGCACATATGCCATATGCTTTTAATAAAAGGCATCTCTAGAAGTTTATTTGGCTGAAAGTATTTAGCATTATGAGAATAGAATTACGGTATACATTCCATTATATTGGCCCCAGTTTCTCAGTGTTGTTCTTTTTAAAACTAGCTTAGCTCCAAATCTTTCATTGGCTAATTATAAGTATTTAACATGATGCAAAGAAGCAGATCCCTGAAGGGCAATTATGGAAAATAGTAATAATCGCAAATATCAGCTGATGTGATAGATGCCATCTGGTTCTATGTATAGGGAAGAGATTACATTTCTCCCACCACCTCATAGCCTGTGTGTTGCTCGGTTTGCAGGTGAGCTTCTGGGATAGTCTTCGGATGTATGGTTTAGGAGCAGATAGTCCTCTGGTTTGTGTACTTTTGTGGGTAGAGGGAGTACCTCAGTTATGAGAGATGGCTCACAGTATGTGAGGGTTTACTACATGCATTTTTGGCCAACACACTTTTCCAGCATAGGAATAAAAAAGACTTTATTGTTGCTGTCTCTATCATTGTCTATATTCCACAGCTGTAAATATATTTATGTTTCTGTGACTCCATTCTTATACAAACCAGGTTGGTTAGTCAATATTTTGGTGATGGTTGTAGCTATTTTGGAGGTTGTCATATCTTTGTTTCTTTATTGGTGTATATATATATATATATATATATATATATATATATCCATTATAATTGACCCGATACCATCCTCCTTGTTAACTTTGGCCCCATCTTGAGGGCTTCCATGTTCTTCTAGATGACCCACCCATCCAGCAATCCTTCACCTCCTCAACTACAAGGACATTTACCTCTACTCCTCTTGAGCTGTCCACTCTCAGGGCCACCTCTTGGATCTTTTTATCATCCCAAATTTTCCATTTCAAAACAATCTGAGAATACTACTCTCTCTGTATTCTCCCAGCTACTCAAGTTTCTCACCCCCTTACTCAGACTTTGCCTTGTTTTCCGAATTGATTGTGGCCCCTGGCTCTTGGACTCCTGGAGGTGGCCCAGGAATAGCCATTCTCTACTGTTGTCACTTCAGGCCTATCGGGCACGGATCCCACTTCTTTGCCAGCTTCCTCAAGTTCCTAATGACCTGGAGGAACCATGGCCTGGCCCTCTCTCTAGAGGCACAACGACCAGTGTCACTAGGCCTGCTCTGCATTGCCAGCTGCACTTGCCACCCTCCTTGGCGATCCAGCCAGTGCCTCTTCCTTTCCTCTTAGCAGGCATCCCACCTTCAGTTCATTTGTGTTGTTCCTGCCTGCCAGTCAAACCTCACAGACATCTCCTTATCCTTACTATTGACACAATATCACCCCCAGCTCTCAAGCCCTCATAACACTGTGTTAAAGGGGAGCACTCCCACACCCACACTTCCACAGGGAAGTGGTTTCCAAAGCAAGGTCTGACCACGCCCACCCTTTACTCACTCTGCCCTAGGAGTCCCTGATGAAAAGTGGGAAAGAACAACTGGGCAAGCTCACATTTGCTCCTCCCTTTTCTGCCTCAAGAGTGATCCAACCTTTCCCTCAGCTGCTCCATGCTGAATCTTTGCTGGGCAGGCTTCTGTGTGAGAAGCTGCTGTGCTCAGATCTGCCCAGTCTGTGCCTTCAAGCTCTGCTTTTCCTTGGTTTGGACCTTGTTTTCCAACTTAGCCATTACCATTTAAAAGTGATATTTTGGCCTTCAGAGTTATTCTTTAGAATTTTCTCAAACTATCTCAAACCCATGTGGGAAAGAGAGGTGCTGTTTATTGGAACTCCACCTTGGATAACCCCCCAGAACCTGACTATTTTGGGTTCCCATAACAACCAGGGTCTTTCCCTTCTGGCTCTTCCCCATGCAACACCATCCTAACGCTTATTACAGTGGTACCTCTAGATACCAGTGCCCTAACATACGAGATTTTTGCGATAGGAGCCGTGGAGCAAGCGATTTTTGCTTTGAAATACAAGCAACATTTGAGATAGGAGTAATCGCACGGATTGGCTGGCTGCACACGACCCACCAGTTTACCTCGACTCGAGCGATTCATAGTTTCCTATGCCTCAAGGTTACGGAACAAATTAAACTTGTATTTCGAGGTACCACTGTATTTTTCTTTATCTGAATTGGTGCTGTGCTTTTTATCTATGTTCTTGTACAGAATCCTGGCAGAAACCCCATGAGCAAACTCTACTTAACAAATGAAGAAACAGAGTCACTGACAGGTAAAGTAACTTGTCCACCATGACCAGCTGGTCACAGCCAGACCTGAGACTCAGGTATTACTCCCTCAGGGCTCAGCTCAAATGCCATCTCCTTCACAGAACCTTCCTGACTTCCTGAAACAGGCATCTGTGTCTGCTCTGTGCTCTCCACAGATACTACTTCACAGTTACTTTACTGATTATATATATGTATGTATAACTATATAAATAAATAAATAAATAAATAAATATGTGTGTGTGTATATATATATATGTTTTAAAGACTGTCTTCTCTGCTGACAGCCAGGGAACATGGCTTTTTCATAGGTCCTCGGGACCTTGCCTAATTTTCACAATAATACTACTATCTAGATATCCATCCATCATTCATTCATTCGCTCGCTTAGTCTACCATTTTATTAAGCACCATGAATATCCTAATCAATGTCAAAGGTGAGAAGAATCTATTTTCAGACATTCATAGTCAATAGAGAGGCAGAGGTCAAGACCAAGGATTAAAGCACAGGGTGGAAATCACCATAATAAAGCATGAAGGAAGGAAGAGAGCTTGTACCTTCTCATTTAAAGGTTCCAACTTGTTAAAAAGCACTTGTTTGCCAGGCTGGCATGGTTCAGTGGTTGAGTGTGACCTATGAACTAGGAGGTCACAGTTCTGTTTCCGGTCAGGGCACATGCCCAGGTTGCAGGCTCCATTCCCAGTGTGCAGAAGGCAGCTAATTAGTGATTCTCTCTCATCATTGATGTTTCTAGCTCTCTCTCCCTCTCCATTCCTCTCTCTGAAAAAAAGAAAAAAAAGTTCTTGTTCAAGTTTGCCAGCTTGTAAATGATGGAGCCAACATTAAATCGTAGTTCCTGACTTTAGAGCCTATAATCTTCCAGTGGCCCTCACAGCCTCGTCTTGATCCTCAGCCATGGGGGCCAGGCAGAGAAGGAGGTTCATGGGAACAAGGACCTAACCTGCTCTAGGTTGTGTGCATGCCAGCCCAGAGAACCTGAGGTCTCTTACAGCTTGACAATTTTCACAGTGTAAAGCCGGGTTCTCTGAGTTGATAGAAAGACTACTTCTCAGAGTTTTGTGCCTACACCAGGATTGGCTGGCACCTTGACAGAACAACTTGAAAAAGACCTGTGCTCTCAGGTGACAGCAACATATGTATTTAGATGAATTGAAATTCCTTTAAATTGGACTTGGCAATGTCATTACACCTTTTTTTTTTGTAAAGATCCTCACCTCAAACCTCATAAGCTTTTTAAGTGGTGTGTGATCTAAATCCCATTTAATTTTACATCTCCAGTCCTCAGTGAATAAGGATGAATTACCATTTTCCTCACAATAACCCTCCACATACTTGCTGTTTAGCTGAGTGTTGTGGCTAGGCCTAAGAGCACAACTTCTTCAAACTCTTCCTGAGAGAGTTGAAAATTTATAATAACTAATAACCTAAAGTGACTCACAAAAAATGTTCCAATAAGGGATGGAGTGGAAAAGGCAAAAGCAAGAGAAGGATCATGTTGCTGGCCTCCTCGGGTGTGAGAAGCACAGAAGAAGCCAATTTTCTAGGTGGGGAACTTTCGCTTCCATCCAAGAAAGGGAAGGTCCTCAAAAACAGGGCTACTGCCAAGAAGCCATCGTTTAGTTTTCCTTCATCAAAGAGAACTAAAGAAAGAGAATGTCATGAAAACCACTCACATTAATGGGGAGACAGCCCCTTGGTCAGATTCTGGCTAACGGAGTCTCAACAAAAGAAAGTTCATTAGCGCAGCTGGCATGGCTCAGTGGTTGAGTCAGAGAAGGTCATGGTTCAATTCCCGGATTTAATACCTGAGTTGCGGGCTTGATCCCCACAGTGGGGAGTGTGCAGGATGCACGCGGTCCATGATTCTCTCTCATCATTGATATTTCTCTCTATCTCCTTCTGCTTTCCTCTCTGAAATCAATTTAAAAAAAATAAGTATTTTTTAAAAAGAAAGTTCATTTAATTTTTCTCACATCATGAGCAGAGGAAGATGCTCCTTTTCAAGTTGGACAATGAATCTGATGGGATGCCTTCTTTTTTAGCCCTATTTAAAGGTGAATTCACCATGAGCGCCTACCACTAACCCATGATGAGGTGCCTGAAGTAAGCAGGGTAGAATTCCTGGTGGTCATGAGGCCAGTGAGGTGGAGCGGTGGACGGGGGTCTGATGATGTGGAGGGAGGGCTTCTCCGTGTCCAGGTCTGGTAACTTGGACCCGAGGAGCAGCCGTCTCCTCCCAAGCTCAGCGTGGAAGCTGTGCTTCCAGTTCACAGTTTAGATGATCACAGAGGAATGCATACTTTGCCCTCCTGCTACTCTTGGCGAATTATGAGATCATGGCTTGCCATCCTCATGGCCTTCCCTGGAGTCCCCATCCCTGAGTAGCTCCACTAATCCTGAGTTGGAGATGCTGATTTCAATGCAACCAGGGGCCCAGAGGACAGATGAGACCACAGGAATTCATGCCCCGGGATAGGAGCAGGCCTGAGAAGAGGCCTGCATTTTATTTTCAATTTAGTCAGCTCAATTCAATGAGCCTTTATAAAGAGCTAAGAGCAATGCTATTACCAGTCTGAGGAACAAAGGCCCTAGATCTCCGGGTTCCCTGTTTGTCTTGCCTAAATATGGGGCTTTGTCAATATCAGTGCTAGCCATAAGCCCAGAGCAGCCAGGCTGGTTCTTCCAGTTCAGGTCGTACCCCTAAAGTGGCACAGTCCATGTGGCCAGAGGAGAGGCTGCCCTTTCGGTCCTCTCCCACTTTCTCTGAGTTGCTCCTGGACTGGAGGTGCAGCTTTGTCAGGTCCCGCCACAGGCACGCTCACACTGCCATGTTGGTGACTCTCACTAAAGTGTCTCCCCAGGGTAGCTAGTTCTTCTAAGTGATCGGGCTGCACCTGGATTGACACTGTTCCTGTTACATCCACCTACCCATAAACCTGCAGCTGTGACTATGGTGTGAGTTGGCAGCAAGCCAGCTGCACCACACATGTTTCCTCTTCAGTGTCATGTGGCTGTGGGTTTGGGCAGAGGAGCCAGCAGTTGTGTTAGCTATGTCCCTTTCTCATCGCTGCTCCTAGGGCTGCTGCGTATACATTTGAACTTGAAGTTGGAAGATCTGTGAGGTTCCTGGTTTATCCTCAACCCATCTCAAGGTAGCATCTCTAGAATAAAGTAACCAGGGGCCACCATCAGGCCAGTCCCAAGTGCAAGTCCTCTCAAAGTGAACTCTCCAAACTCATTACCATTACTTATCCCTGTCCCTCAACCGCCTTGTACAAATCTCCCCATTCTATAGAATCCATACTAGTATACCACCTGCCCTCTTTATTCTTGCTTAAATGGCTGTCTTCTGTTAGCACCATGGTCCACCCCTGGAATGATCACGTGAGATTTCATAGAAAAGTAAAAGTGGATTCTCATCAGGAAACCTTAGGATTCCACTGGTATGATGGAAAGAGGGACAGAGTGAGAAACAGAAGTCAGGGTTTGTCAATGCACATCCCCAAAGTAATAACAGAAAAGTTACTCTCTGTAGTGACACAGGGATGGATCCAAATGTAACAAGTGAGCTGTGCTGTCTTCTTGACAACATCACTAGGGGTTAGTCTGGATCCTACCAGAAATAGATGCCAAGATGAGATTAAACATGCAAGGACTTTTTATCAGAGAAAATACCTATGTGAGTGACATTGGGAAAGGAAGTGAGAAAGATTGGGAGAACCCGTGAAGAAGCTCAATAATGCCTTTGTTGAACAAATGCACAAGTGAATCAAGTACAGCTGGGAAAGGGAAAGAGACAAATTTGAGTATAAATACAGAGTTGCTATGGGTTACAGGCAGGGTAGCTATTCAGCTGGTGTCCATACTGGGACTGTACCAGGTCTCTAGTCCTGACATCTATTCTTATTGGTCAGGTCTATTCTGATTGGTTGATGCCTGTGCTGTAATGATTAAATATTTTAAAAATCACTCCCCATTACGCAGATTATCATAGTGCCTGGAATTTTTGATGATGGTTTCACAAATAGAAATTCTTTATTTCTGATGGCTACTGCACTGAAACATAGGGCACCATTCACATTAACAGTTCTTATGGATCTCTGGTGGTGTGCAGAAAACAAGGGAGATGACAAAACCCACTTGTTCTGTGAATTGGATGGAGGGAGGTTTACCAAATTGATGGTTTGTCCTTTTGGAGCTGCTGCTGAGCGGCTGATTTTGTTTTAGCTTTCCTAGAAAAGAACTCATATTACTCATTTTCATAGCTCCACTGAAACACACTAACAACCAACGCTGGTGCACTCCTTATTTGTTCTCTCATCCCGAGCAGAGTATGTACTCCTTAAACTGGAGAATAAGAAAAAGTGAACTGGGGCCAAATGAAAAGTGACGTTTTGCCAAAGTCCTTATACTCACAAAATGCTTGAAGTCAAAAGGATGTTTGGGAAGACTGCTGAAATGTCTAAGCTTAAAAGCCAAGTGGACAAGAAGTGGAACTGGCAGAGGCCATGCAGATGTGGGAGTGTGAGGGAGGGAGAAGCAGAGAGAGTGACCCAGGAACTCACAGAGGTCATACTGAGGCCTCTGGATTCCCATGGGCAGCGTAATGGGGTTTCAGGCCAAGTGTAACTAGATCTCCAAAGGGTGTGCAAGGGGGCATTCCTGATATCTGTAATATATCTGTAATGTTCTTAGGCTAGCCAGATTTGTTTGTTTATTTATTTTTGTTAATTCTCACCAGAGGATATTGATTTTTACACAGAATGCAAGGGAGAGATGGAGGGAGGGAGGAGAGAGGAAGAGAGGGGGTAAGAGAGACAGAGAAACACTGATGTCAGACAAACACATCGTTTGGTTGTCTCCTGCATGCCCCCAACCAGGGCAGGATTAACCTGCAACCTTGCCCTTGACTGGATCTTGAACCTGTGACTCTTTGGTGTGAGGCCGATACTCTAATCACTGAGCAACATGAGCCAGAGGTGGATTTGTTTATTTCTTGTAACCAAAAGTGAATTATAATTATCAGTCCAAAGTCAGAGACAGACTAATTTTTCTTTTATGTTATAAACTGGAAGGTAAATTCTCCAAGGTTAAGGGTTTTTCCTCATGTCTGAGATGGAGCTGAACCTCTTGGGTGGGGATGGCAGGTCATGGTCACTTCTTTCAAGGAAAGAATGGTAGCAATGCACAAACCTGGAAAAGCTGATGCTATAGCGAAGTAGAGAATTCTAGGGGAAGTGATATGGTATATTATACACATTTAAATCCCTTCCATGTTAATGAAGTGGTTAATTTCCTGACATAGGGTACATGCTCTTTCAGAGTTCTCATCATTGCTTCTCTTCTCCTGCGTGATAATGGCTCCATCCATGCCATCAAACACACACTCCCACTAGAAGCAAGGATTGTACTATCCCTGGGTTCACTTTTGGGAAAAACCTCTTTAGTAAACTCTTTCTAATGACCTGATTGGACAACAGCACCTGTTTCCTGTTCAGATGGACACATTGGCCAATAGCACACAGGGCTCTCTTCTTTCCTCTGTGTCCAGGGCCTGCAGGAAAGACGAACTAAAAATACCTGCCTCTTCATGTGCCAGGCAAACGTGGAAATGAGATTAGGGCTGGAGAGCAGAAAACTCAAGGAATTCAGCCTGAAGATAGCCTGCCTCAGGAATGATCAAACTTGTGAAAACTAGGAAAAAGGAAGTGCAAAAACTAAAGTCAAACCAATAATAACCAAATTAGGGAGGAAAAGGATATTCATCACCATACCAAGTGAGAAAAAGGGCAATCCCTACCACTCCATCAAAACTGTGCATTTCAACCGATTTAACAATGATATTCCTGAGCCAAATCCATGACAATTCTCAGTCCTACCCTACAGCTCTCCCCTTAGCACTGGACTCTAGCCACACTGGGTGCCTTACTTTTTCTTGCACACATCAGGCATACCTCCACCATATGATTTGGTATTGCCTGTTCCTTTTGCCTAGAATACTTTTCCTCCAAATATCCACATGGCCAGCTCCCTCTCTCCTTTAATCTTAATTCAAATGTCATCTTCCCAATGAGGCCTATCATGAGCACCCTATTTACAATCTCAACCTCCCAATCCTACACATCTCACTATACTACCCCCCCCCACCCCTCAATAGCATTTAGCACTTCTAATATACTATTAATGCTTACTTGTTATGTGCATTATTGATTGTCTCCTCCTATAGAATTTTTGAGGTTAGGATCTTATTTTATACACTAATGCTGAAAATAGAGTATTGGACAGAGTAGGTGCTCAATCAATATTTGCTGAATATATAAATAGCAGGTACTTTCAGACACAAAATTCACCTAAATGCCAATGTGATGAAATAAAAAGGGAAAAGAGACAGATGTAAAATTAAAAATGTCTGAAGGAAAATGTTAACATCAGCAAAAGTGGAATTTAAGTTTAAAATGATTAAACAGGTTAAAAAAGAACACTGTCATAATAGACACTTTTTATAATTTTCCAAATTTAATAAAAGACATCCAACTACAGACCCAGTCTTGGTTCTCAAACTTTCTGTTGACAGAATACCAGATAGAATAAATTCCTACCTCTCCATCTCACAAAAAACAATATACTCTTAGACACATCATCTTTAAAATGTCAAAAACAAAAAAGAAAATTATGAAGGAATACAGATGAAGGAGGCACATTATGATCAGAGGAACAACAGCAGATGACAGCAGACTTCTCATAAGAAACTATAATAGCCAAACAACTACGGAGGAACATCTTTAAAGCACTACAAGGTAGAAAAAACATTAACCCAGAATTCTAAACCCAGAGAAAAGTTCTCTTAAATATAAAGGGAATTAACACTTTTTTATATTAAAAAAAAAGACTGAGAGCATTTATTGACCAACACACCTGGACAACAAGAAATCTCAAAGGAATGTCTTCAGGCAGAAGGAGTCTGATATGAGACAGAAACTTGGATCTACAAAAAATAACGAAGAGCTCTGGAAATGGCAAAAATGAATGGCCTGTTGCACTCAGTACACTTAACACCATTTTGGGAGCATGACTCTAATCCAATCTGATTACACAGGAAACCTTGTCTTCCCTGAACTGCTCTGAAGGAAGCTAGCATTCTATAATATAGCAAGAATGGTTATTTATATACTACCTGATGTAGAAAGCAAGTTAGTGAAGGAAGAATGAGGCTGGGACTAAGTTTATTAAGGGCAAGGAACATTTTAAAAAAAATATATTTTATTGATTTTTTTTTTTTTTACAGAGAGGAAGGGAGAGAGATAGAAAGTCAGATACACCGATGAGAGAGAGACATCGATCAGCCGCCTCCTGCACACCCCACTGTGGAGATGTGCCCGAAAGCAAGGTACATGCCCCCAACCGGAATCGAACCTGGGACCTTTCAGTCTGCAAGCCGATGCTCTATCCTCTGAACCAAACCGGTCTCAGCAAGGGCAAGGAACTTTTAATTTTGTGTTGTCATGTGTACAAAATAAGCAATGAAGGTAAGAAAAATTCAAGGAAGCAAGATAAAATTGAAATCTAATGAAAAGAAAAGCCAAGGAAGCACTGCATTTCATATGTTATCATTTTAGTAGCTTAAGATGTAATTAAAAATCATACCAGAATAATGTTTTAACATACAAGCTAGCCTCAAATATACCAAAAAAGGATATTAATGCAATATATCTCTTTGGACCATATTGGACAATTCTGTAGAAAAACAGAAATCAGGACAGATGAAGTGACTAATTTTTTTTAAACTGATATAACAATTAATTACATAGCATTCATATATGCTAATTCCTATTCTAAATACTTTCTGAGTATTAAATAGTTTAATATTCACATGGTAAGTCAAAATTTGAAGGCAGACATGTTTCCTCTGAAGTCTTTGCTTTTAAGTTCTCTGGCATGTTGCTCCACAACAAATAATCAACAAAACCCTATGTTCCTGATATAAAGACTTTTTATTATGTTTCATGAGTCTACAGAATATTTATGAAGACTAATCATATTATTGGCTGCAAAGGAAACTTCAGCAAATTCAAAGGGTAAGATGTTATAGGTTATATGATTTGATTCTAATTTAATAAATAAAAAGAGTTATTAAAAGATGACCTCAAAAGTATTCCTTAAAAATTAAGCAATACTTAGAGAAAATATTTGGCTCAAAGAAGAAATCAAAAGGGATATTAATGACCATCTCGAAGACTATGGAAAGGAGAACTTTATAATGTATTCTATGACTGTGAAAATTGTCAGAAAAATTTTACAGCTAAAATGCCTTCCTGTGAGAGATGATGAGAAACTAAATCCACTACCTAAAAAAAATATAAAAAGAACAATAGTGATTAATAAAGGTAATTTTAAAAGCCTAAATTAATAAAATAAAAATAAAAACTAATAGTAAAATATATAAGTAGACTTAACATCTTATATTAAAAATCTATACATTTGAAAACACGTTTGATTTTTAAAAAGGAGAAAACAATTATAAAAGTTTAGGAAACAGAAATAACAGACATTAGAATGACTAAAGGTATTAAGAGAAATATAATATGAAACATTATGGCAACAAATTTAGAAAATGGAAAAAACATTGAAGAAAATGATCTGCTTCTTAAGATGATATGGTTGTAAACCTAGAAAACTTAGAGCAATTTAGTAAAAATCTCCAAGATTTAGAAAAATCTCCTAGAATTGGTAAATCCAGTAAATGGATTAAAAATATGCAAAAAATCCCAAAAGTATTAGCTTTTTTTCTACTCTCCCAATAACAATAGGGATGGAAAAAAACAAACAACAAAACAATGAATAAGAATGAAAAAAATCATTTCAAATAGTGAAAAAGAAACCCCTATGAAATACTTAGAAATAAATATAATACAAAAAAAGTTGGGAGGGAGGGATAAACAACTAAGTCCTTCTAAAATATATAAAAGGAGAAATGAAGGTATGGAAAGACATACCATATTCTTGGATGAGAAGACTTAATGCCATAAAAATATTAAATTTCCCCAAATTGTGTGCATTTTACTAACACTCATAAAGTGGATATTTCTGGTTTGTTTTTGACATTTGGATAAAGTGATCTCAAAGTTTCTAGAGAAACATAAATACCAATAAAAGGCAAATAATTTTGGAAAACTAGAGAGGGGAGCAGGGGACTTCCCCACCAGTTATTAGAACTTCTTTAAAGCCAATATATGCAAATTGGGATCCTGTTGAATCCCAAAGTTATTGTGCATCCAGGGATATAGTACAAATATATACACAAAATATATAAAAGGTAAAGTATAGTCAAGCCCTTGCAAGAAAATCCAATGGATTATATATACTATATGGTGCAGGAAAATTTTCCTTATCAAAATTGAGAAGTCAAAATCTCCAAGAGGAAGGACAGATATATTTAATGGTAAAATTATAATTTTCAAATAAATTTGTGCACTAGTGGGGTTCTTCAGCCTGGCCTGTTGGATAGGGCCAAAACCAGCTCTCCCTTATCTCCCAAGGAGTCCTGGATTGCAAGGAGGGCACAGACTCGGTTGAGGGACCCTACTGGTGCACAATTGGGGCCAGGGAGGGATGTGGGAGGTTGGCCAGCCAGGGAGGGACTGCAAGAAGGCTCCAGGGTGTGTCTGGCCCATCTTACTAGGTCCCTATCAGCCAGACCCCAACAGTAAGCTAACCTATCATTCAAAGTGTCTGCCCCCTGTTGGTCAGTGCACATCATAGGAAGCAATTGAGCAGCCTAAGCATATCATTAGTATATTACACTTTGATTGGTTGAATGATAGACCAGGCCTGATGCATGAAATTCTTGCAAGAGTAGGCCTGCTTTCCCTTGACTCCCAGCACTGGCTTCCCTCTGGCACCCAGGACCTGGGCTTCCCTCTAAGCACCAGCAGGTACCTGGGACCTGGGATTCCCTCGCAGCCCCAGCTTTGTCTGGAAGGTCATCTGGTCTAATTAGCATATTATACTTCCATTATAGACTAGAGGCATGCATGAGTAGGGTCCTTAGGCCTGGCTGGTGATCAGGGCAGAATGTGGAATGACCAGCGGGGTGATCAAGGGGCCACTGCTGGCACCTGTCTTAGCTGTCCTGGGAACTGTGGGCTGGAGAAGCACCTGCCTTAAGCATATGACCCTTGGTGGTCTGTGCGAATCATAGCAACCAGCCGTTTCACTGGTCATGCCACTGTTCAGTTGATTTGCACATTAGGCTTTTATTATATAGGACTATAGACCATGGTAGATTTTAAGAAACATATCCTATCTAATAAAAGAGTAATATGCAAATTAACCATCACTCCATTACACACACAAGCTGTGCCCACAAAGCCATGCCCACAAGCCAATCAGGAGCGAGCATGCAAATTAATCCCAATCAAGATGGCTGTGGCCATGGATCGAGCAGTATAGAAGCTTAGGTTTCCCTAGCAATGGAGGAAGCCAAGCTTTCCACACACTCTGGTGAGCCCAGGCCTCCACTCAAGGCTACAAAGTTTCAATTATAGAAGATAAATAAATCACAACAAAATTGGTGGCAGCCCTAGAGTTGGAGAGAGCAGGAGGCTAGGGTTGCCCCAGCAATGAAGAAAGCCAAGCTTCTGCAGCCCTGGCCTGTCTTGGCCTCCACTTAAGACTATAAAGTTTTAATTATAGAAGATAAATAAATCCCAACAGAAATGGCTGCCACCACGGAGTGAGCAGAAGGCTTGGCCCCACTCAAGGCTACAAAGTTTCAATTGTAGAAGATAAATAAATCCCAGATACCAGGGCTTCCACTTGGGTCACTGGCAGGAAGGTGGTGGGGAGGCAAAGCCAGCCTGCAAACCACCACAGGCCCCTCACCTAGGCTGCCCCATGCCCCTAGGGAATCCCCACCCTGATCTGCGACACCCTTCAAGGCAAACCAGCTGGCCCTCACCTGTGCTCCAGGCCTCTATCCTATCTAATAAAAGAGTAATATGTAAATTGACCATCACTCCACCACATAAGATGGCTGCCCCATTGTGGTCAAAGATCCTGTCCCCATGTGGACACAAGATGGCCACCACAAGATGGCCTGCAAGGGAGGGCAGTTGTGGGTTATCAGGCCAGGAGGGGAGGGCAGTTGGGGGCAATCAAGCCTGCAGGGGAGGGCAGTTAGGGATAACCAGGCCAGCAGAGGAGGGAAGTTGGGTGCAACCGGGCCTGCGGGGAAGAGCAGTTGGGGGACCAGGCCTGCAGGGGAGGGAAGTTAAGTGTAAACAGGCTGGCAGGGGAGCAGTTTGGCATCAACCAGGCTCACAGGGGAGTGGTGAGGGGATGATCAGACTGGCAGGCAGAATCGGTTAGGGGCAATCATCCCTCTCACAATCCAGGACTGCTGGCTCTCAACTGCTCGCTTGCCTGCCTTCCTAGTTGCCCCTAACCAATTCTGCCTGCCAGCCTGATCACCCCCTAACCACTCCCCTGCCAGCCTGATCACGCTCTAACTACTCTGCCTGCCAGCCTGATCACCCGCTAACTGCTCCCCTGCCAGCCTGTTTGCCCCTAACTGCCCTCTTCTACAGACCTGGTCACCCCTAACTGTCCTCCCCTGCAGGCCTGGTCCCCCCACCCCCCACAATTGCTCTCCACTACAGGCCTG
>JAAGEH010002528.1:24918707-24993022 GCA_011751065.1 Lasiurus cinereus
CCCAGTCACCTCCAACTTCCCTCCTCTGCCAGCCTGGTCACCCCTAACTGCCCTCCCCTGCAGGCTTGATCACCCCCAACTTCCCTTCTTTGAAGGCCTGGTACTTCCCAACTGTCTCCCCCTGCTAGCCTGATCACCCACAACTGCCCTCCCTTGCAGGCCTGGTCCATCCCAACTGCTCTCCCTGGCTGGCCATTTTGTGTCCACATGGGGGCAGTCTTCTTGTGTGTTGGAGTGATGGTCAATTTGCATATTACTCTTTTATTAGATAGGATAGAGGTCTGGTGCACAGGTGAGGAACAGCTGGTTTGCCTTGAAAGGTGTCACAGATCAGGGTAAGGGTTCCCTTGTGACCTGGGGTGTCCTGGGCAAGGGGCCTGTGGTGGTTTGCAGGCCAGCCATGCCCCCTGAGGACCCAAGTGGAGGCCCTGATATCTGGGATTTATTTATCTTCTACAATTGAAACTTTGTAGCCTTAAGCAGAGGCCTAGGCCTGCCAGGGCGTGTGGAAAGCTTGGCTTCCTCCATCACCAGGGCAACCCAAGCCTCACTCCTGCCCTCTCTGTGGCCGTAGCCTTCTTGATTGGGTTAATTTGCATATTACTCTATAATTAGATAGGATTCGACAAGGGAATTAAAAACAAACCAATAGGAAAGAGGGCAAAGGAAATGAATGGGCAATATGCAGAAAAACAAATCCAAATGATCAAGATACATAAAAACATCCTCAAATCACCAGAAGTGAGAGAAATGCAAATTACAGTAATGAAATATCTTATATCTACCTGATTGCCTAACATTTAAACAATCCAGAACACATTGCTGGCAGGGTTGTAGGAAAGGAAGTACTTCCATGTAGCATGGCAGCATTGGAAATGCTACAGCCTCTTGGGAAAGCAGTATGGCAAAGCTATTAAAATTTAAAAATACATACATGTTTCAGGCCAGCAATCCTTTTCCTGAGAACCTCTCCAATGGAAATAAGTCATCAAAACATAAGGATTCATATAAAGGTATTATTATTTTTTTTGGAGGAAGGGAATTTATAAATGTGAAAGCTACAATGTGTTTCCAGTAATAGGGGAATGGCCCAATAAACTATGATATATCCGGATGACAGAAAAAGACAGCCTTTAAGAAGAATGAATCAGAGTTGCACTGGTTGACAGAGAAATTCAGAATGTATTATTGACTGAGTAAAGCACAAGGCAGAAAAAAAGATGTGTAGTATGGTTCTATTTTTGTAAAACAGACAACAAAAAAAAAGCAGCCAGGTGTGTTTTTGTGTGCTTGTGTGTGTGTGTGTGTGTGTGTGTGTGTGCACGTGCGCGCGCCTGTATATGATTATATAGTCACGGGTAAATATAGAAAAGATACATACAGTGGTACCTCGAGATACGAGTTTAATTCGTTCCATAACCTTGAGGCGTGGGAAACTATGAGACGCTCAAGTCGCCGTAAACTGGTGGGTCCGCGCGATTACTCGTATCTCAACTGTTACTCATATTTCAAAGCAAAAATCGCTCGCTCGACGGCTCATATCTCAAAAATCTCGTATGTTAGGGCACTCGTATCTCGAGGTATCACTGTACTAGATTATTAACATAGATTATCTGAGTACATGGGTAGATTGAGAATTGGTATGTGTGGAAGAGAAGAAGAGGCACCAAGCCAACAAAGGAAAAACAGACAAAAAGGCCACCCACACATGACCACACAACAAGTATCTATGCTTGAATTGATCATATCTGTGCATTTGTAAAAATGTATGAATGCATGCTGTTCAGACATAAAGAACTCACCCAGCCAGGCCCGTCTCTCAGATAACTCACTCTCTTTCATCTGTCCTCCTGCACCAACATATTCTCCGGGAAAGAATTTCCCACTCTGGGATTCCTTTACTCATTCTAAGACGTCTCCTCCCACGACATTGTGCTTCATCTCAGAAATAGCACTCAGAAAGGCTCTGAAAGTCTTCTGGAAATAGTTTCCTTGTGGGTTTCTACCTTTCCCTCTTTGTGTTCAGATCTCCTTTCTTGCAATGACTCCCAGGTTAACCTTACTAAAGAAAGCAAATGGTGCCATTGTGGGCAGATTCCCTAGAGCTGTCTGTCTGGCCATGGCTCTTTTCTCCACAACAGAGAAGCCAGCAGGTGAAGGGTTCTGCTAAGTGTACCTGGGGAAATGACCAATTGCTCCTTAGGACACACATCTGAGAATTTCAGAGTTGTCTAACTTGTGAACTTCACCAGGATCAAATCTGAAGTGAAATGTAACCAGGCAAGAACACGAAATGGAGATGCCTTTGGTCAGCTCCGCTGTTTACTGCCCACGAGCCCGTCTCCCCTTGATGTTTACAGAATGTTTACACGTTTCACATTCCATGCTCACATCTGTCTGCCGCCTTCAGCCTCCTTGTGGGGGAGCCATTTCCTTCACTTCAAAGAAAACTCCAGGTGCAGAGAGGACTCCAGGGGTGTGGCCTGGCCTGGAATCTGGCTCATTTTCTTTACTAAAACATGGACTCACTTCATCTGATCCCAAGTAGACTTTTGGAGCCATTCTGAATTCATTCATCTGCTTTAGAAATGAGAGGGAGAGAGAAATGGAGTTTTCCTATGTCCTCAAATCACTGACCCTTGTTGGGTCACGAGGGCAATATGCAGAAAAACAAATCCAACTGTACTAACTGCAGAAAGAAGCAGGAGGGTAAACATGCACTAGAGAGAAAATGCCACAAGTGAATGAGTAAATAGGCTGTGGGCGAAAAATACAATGATGGCCTCCTGTGAATCATGGAGAAGTTAAAAATTGTGGTTTCAAGCCATTTACTTTTGGGGTGGTTTGTATGCAGCAGTAGTAAATGGATTCTATGCCTACCCCCTTTCCAGTGTGATATGCTTCTCCCAATAGGATTAGGCAATTTTTTCTCTAGCTGCCCTGACCATGGACAAGTGGGAGGTCCAGAGATGAGGCATTGAGAGCTTTGCAGCGTCCATTCCTGTCTTCTTGGAACTTTGAGATAGCCAAGCTGTGAAGAAGCTCAGGATAGGAGTGTGTATGTGTATGTGTGTGTGTGTGTGTGTGTACACGCACACATCTGTATATGTTTATATAGGCATAGGTAAAAATAGGAAAGATAAATACTAGATTATTAACATGGATTACCTGGGCACATGGGTGGATTGGGAATTGGTATGTGTGGAAGAGAAGAGGAGGCACCAAGCCGGGTGAATGAGAGGAAAGAAACCCCAGGCTCTTGTCAATGGCCAACTCCCAGACATTTGAATGAGGCCATCTTGGACCTTCTAGCTGAAGGCAACCTCACAAGTGCTCACAGGCAAAACCTGCAGAGGAGTAGCTCAGACACCACCAGAATGTTGGTTGAGTCACTAAGTTTTGAGGTGGGTTCTCATGAATACAGAGACTTGGATATTTTAATTCAATATTTATCTTGTCTTTCTTTTTTTCTAGGATTTTGTATATAATAAGGCTCTTTTCCTATTTTTCCTCCTAGATCTCTAGAAAACAGTCCCTGCATGAACACAAATAACTCTTAGGTACTGTACACTGGAAAGATTGCAAAAGTAGCCCCTGGCTCTTACATCTAATTTTGAGTATCCTGCATCCAACATAGCACCACATAGACAGTGGGAGGTCAGCATATGCTGACCAAATTAAGTATCTCAGGGGACACCTGTGGCCACTTTCATCTCACTTTCTTAGTGTTTGCATGTGTCACAAAATGAATGGTCTGGCTGAGTGGGCTAACCTGGCCAGCTCTCCAGATGTTTTTTGGTGACCTCACTTTTCATCTTAGATAGCTCCCAGGTCCCAGCCTGGGAGAAGATATGATCTCTCCAGTTGGTGGAGGACTGAGCTCATTGGTCAATAGTGTGGTGATTGCAGTAATACCTGTGGCAGGGGCAGCAGCTAACTTATCAATATGAAAACCATTATGCCATGCATTTTACATGAATTAACTTATTTATCAGTTCCATAAAGAAACTGAGGCACCAAGGGGTTAATTGATCTGCCAATCTAACTAAGTTAAATGGCAGAGCCTTAGGTCTAGCCAATCCTCTGGCTCTAAGTACAGTAATTGTATAGTTACAGCTGGGAGGTTTCAAATAAGAAATATTAAACATAGTCATTTATAAAAGTTACCTAACATGAAGTTGCCTGTAAGTTACAATCTCCAAAACTTTTAAATATCACAGTACTTCTCATTAATCAAGAAACAAATATTACTGAGAACATAATATATGTCTGTGTTTGTACAGAAGTTATTAAACATATAAACCAATGCAAAAAATAACATTATAGAAGAATCTTGGCTCTAAAAGAACTTATACTATTTTGAAGAAACCAGGTTTATACAATGAAATGACCAATGAGGAAGACAAGATACAATTAAAAAAAAAAAGAAAAGAGCAAAGGAGTTCTGAGACCTCACCTCTTGCAGCGAAGAATCTGAGTCAAATTTCTCCCTTTCTTCTTGGAGAAAAACCATAGCTTTCCTTTTGGGATGTCACAGTACTAAAAGATGGTTCAATAGGCCAGACTAACCTGTGTTGGCAACTAGAATAATCTCTAGAAAAGAACATTTACTTTGGGATTTAAGATAATCAAAACTGATTACTTCTCAAGGGGCTTAGAAACCCAAAGCTGTAAACACAGCTGGGGAAACACTTAAATGTGGGTCCATAAAAACTCCATTGAATAATCCATCCTCCTGCCTCATGACGTGGACACTACACGATGTACAGGAGCCTATAGGAAAGCAGTAAATATTTTTATACAACCTTGTTGGTGAAGAAAAAAGAAAAATCTATAGAGACATGCCCACCCACATCTATGTGTGTTATGTAAATATCTTTTTTGTTTTATTGAAGGAAAGGCTAAAATATTACAGTTAGCCTAACCACTAAATTGTAACACAGGGGTGTTATAAAACCAAACCTATAAAAATTGAATTTATCCTCTCAAAATTTAGATGCCTACTTTTGATTGAGTGAAAAATAAATGTCACTCAATTGTCTAGTCAATTTTGGCCAATTTTCTCTATATAGAATAATTTTAACTTATCAAGATCCTTCCCTCACCCTCCTCCCCCTTCCTGGAAAGATAGGCATCTATCTATTAACAATGATTATCTCTGGCAGAGTGGTTAGGAGTGCTGGTTATTTACTTTGTCTTGTTTTTAGTGATTTTGAAAAATTTCAGAATAACATTATTTTTTATAATTAAAAGATAATTTTTTCAACATTTAAAACTTTTTATTCATGTTTTTATTGTCACCACACTTAAAAAATATGATTTTTAAAAAGCAATCAAACTACTTAACTTCTTTACTGATAGAAATTTCTACACTCTTTAAATAACTTGCTCTTACCTATGTTAGCTACTAAGTAAATCCTTGTCTTCAGTGCACTTAAAAACAATTTTCTCTTCCAGGAGAATTCTTACAATCAATGCTCACCAATATCTAGAAATACATGTCAAGGCTAAGAATATTTTGACTTGAATCTTGGAAAAAAGCCGCTTTGCGGAGGAAAAACATTATGCCTTAAAAATTTCTTTTTCAGATGACTTGCTGTGTAGCTCATTAGCAAGAGACACAAAAAGAAGTTTCTAAAATAATAATAGCGCAGAATCTTGCTCTTTGAGATAACAAGGTTCTGTTTTTGCAGGTGGCTTTCTACTTAAAGAACAAAAACTGGAAACATCCATTGAGTTGCCGTGTTTACATGTGTTGAATCATGCTAATGTCACGGAGCTAATCAAGCCCTGGGTACAAAGCCCTTTATGTCAAGGCAAAGGACCAGCCTCCAATTCACTAGCCCAGGTGCAAACACTTTCATGTAACCCCACAAAGACAGAACCCACTGGGGAGGACCTCCAAGGCAGGGCTGGCCAACAGAAAGATAATGGAAGCCACAATGGGAACCTACACAGAATTTCACATTTTCTAGTAGCCACCCTTTAAAAAATAAAAATAAGTAGGCTAAGTTACTTTTAACATTATATTTTGTTTAAATAAATATATCCAAAATAGTATCATTTCAATTTAAAAAATGTATTTAGATATGTACATTTCTTATTAAATTTAAACTAAGTCTTTGAATTCCAGTGTGGACTTCACACTTACAGCACTAGTCACCAGTCTCCCTGGACTTGCCACATTTCAAGAGCTCACAGTGGCTACCTTATTGGATATGGAACTCAAAGATGAAAATGTTATTCTCACCAAGTAGGATTATAAAGTCATACATTCTTTTACTTTGAGATATAAATTCACATACTATGAAATTCACACTTTTAAGCATACAATGCAGTGTTGTTGTTGTTGTTTTTTTAGCATAGTCACAAGATTATGCAATCATTACTGCTAATTCCAGAACGTTTTCATCATTCAAAAAAAGCAATTCCATACCATTATCACCCTCTCCCCATTCCTTTCTTTCTCTAGTCCTGGCAACCACTAATCTGCTTTCTGTCTCTATGAATTTCCCCATTCTGGACATTTTCTATAAATGGAGTGATGCAATATGTGGCCTTTTATATCAGCCGTCTTTCACTTAGCATAATGTTTTCAAGTTTCAACTATGATGTAGCATGTATCAGTACTTCATTCCTTTTTCTAATTGAACTAGGGCCTGATACACAAAATTCATGCATGAGTAGGCTTTCCTTTCTCTGGTTGCTGGCACTGGCACCAGCTTCCCTCTGGCATTCAAGACCTGAGCTTCCCTCGCAGCCCTGGCTTCATCCGAAAGGTTGCCTGGTCTAATTAGAATATAACACTTGTATTATTTTAAATGTTATTTCATTGTATGTATATGCCACATTTTGTTTAGCTATTCATTGATTGATTACTGCTAATTCCAGGGCCTTTGGGTTTTGGCTACTATGAACAATGCTGAGATGAACATTCATGTAAACATTTTCAAGAGAACATATGCTTCCAATTCTACTGGGTCTATACTTAGGAATAGAATTGCTGGATCATATCATAACTCTTTTGAGGAACCATTAGATTGTTTTTCCAAAGTAGTTGCACCATTTTACTTTCCCACCAGCAATGTAGGAGGTTCCAATTTCTCCATCATTTGCTATTATCTGCTTTTTTTTTAAATGATGTGAAGTATAAATCACCTGTGAGCATGTTAGAAATGCAAATTCTCAGGCTCCACCCCAGACGTACTGAATCTCAAATTCTGGGGCTGGAATCCAGCAATCACTGTCATAAGCTCCCCAGGTGATTCTGATATATGCTAACATTTGAAAATTACTGATCTAGAGCAAATATATCATTTGACCAAAGTTTGTGGAAAAACTCCTATGGGCCAGATGGGTGTTGGGAATATTCAATCTGAAGATTCAATGCTGAAACAGGCATAATATAATAACTGTCCTTTCAGTGCTTAGAATCAAGTGAATTTGAAGGGTAAATTGTTGGTACCTTATAGTACAAGAGTCAAGGAAGAGGGAGAATGGAAATGACTTTTGAGCTCCTAATAAATTTAGAAAGCCAACATCAATTTCAAGTTATTCAAATATACTTATCACTCCTATTACTTTTAGGAGAGAATCCAAATTCTATAAGATCACTTTCTAGACACTTTATTAACCGGCTCTTGCTTAACCCCCACCTTCATCTCCTCTGTAGCTCCTTCCTTCTGAAAGTGGGGGTCACAGGGTAGGTTGACATCACCTCTGAGCTGGTTAGCAATGCAGAATTTCAAAATCTGCACTTTAACAAGAATCAGGGTGATCTCTGTGCACATTAAAGTTTTAGACACACACCTCTCTCAATACTCTAAAGACCTAGCCATTCTCCAAAACTGCCCAGTTATATTCTGTGTAGCAGCCTCTGCTTGGAATGCCCTTCCTTCTTTTGCCTTCTCTACACCCCACCTCTGCTCCCCTGGAGTCATGACCCCTTTATGACAGCATGCTGACTGTGGGTTGTTTATTTACCTATTTATCTTCAGTTCTAAACTGGGAGCTTCTCAGGGGCAGGAGACTGTTATTTTTCTCGGTAATTTGCAGAGATGGCTGCTTTGCATATAATGGATGCTCAGTCAATGTTCATTTGATGAAATAATGTATGGATGAATGAGACATGGCAAATACCCAATGAGATACCACATGAATTTCATCAAAGAATTTATATTCCACTCTTCATAGTCACATAATTCTGATCACTTATCACATTTGTAGTGTCAAGAGAATCAGACAGGAAGTTAGGGCAAGAGGAGGCTGGGAAGTGCTAGGGGTTAAAAAGAAAATCTAGTTTCTACTTTCGAAAAGTTAACATTATGATTTCCTGTTACATTTTGATTTCCCAGATCCCACCTCAAAAGACAGAGGGGGTGACATAAACTGGGATGAGCACTGGGTTGAGAGCTGGGTTCTAAATACAGCGCTGATCAGCGGTTAGTAGCTTTGGGTCTTTCATTTCACCTCCGTGGGCTCTGTCTCCTCCTTACTACATGAGGGAGTTGGAGTATGCAATCCCAAAGGTCCCCTCCTATTCCACCATAGATCTTTTAAGCCCTAAAATTCTAACATTTGTGTTATGTAGGCGACTTTTGGAAATTAAGGTTTTATTTGAACAGGCCTCTAGGGGATAATAATTCGTTTCCAGAATCTCTTTTATAGGCAAGGTACACCAAGTTATATGTTCCCCCTATTTCCCTAGATATCTTTTAAAAATGTTATTTATTATACATTTATTTTTTTCATGAGAAGGAAACTATTGAACGGGCTCTGCCTCAGAAAGATTGTAGGTACGTCCTAAGCCAGGAAGCGCAGGTTTTGATCAAGAGAGTTGGTGTTTGCAATAAGTCCGACTTTGTTCTCGGTGATTACGTTCTTTAGAAAAACCTACCCACATTGCAAAGGGTGCTCAGATTAGAAAGTCCTGATGAATTTCAAAACACTAGCCTTGCATTTTAATGCCGCGGTGTCGTAGGAGTGAACAGTAAACTACTGTTGGCTCACACTGGGCCCCTCTCACACATGAAGTATGTGGACCTGACCTGCCTGGAGAGACTACAGCTCTCCTTGTTTCCTCTGTCACTCCCCGGCCCAAGGGCTAGCAATGGGCCATTATCTCTTGTTCTGACATCTGAGGAGAGAATCTGAATGCCAGGAAGGAAGTTTTCCAAATCAGTATAAAAACAAAATCCTCTTATTACAACAGGATACAGTAAAGAAAACAAAAAAGGGAGCTCATGAGAGGGAAAAGGTTTAAAAGAGTAAACAAAAAATATTGTGGAAAAGGAAAAACAAGATATCCCTAACAGTGCAGTTACTTGTATTTACTGGGAAAACCCAGTGTTGCTGGAGAGACCTGAGTATGGCAGTGGGGCTGACGTAGATATTGCCAGAAAGATTGTTCACTGTCTGTGTCACGGGATTTTGCAATCTAACTTAGGTTGTTTGCAATCTAACTGAAAGCCAATAGCATTTTCCTCCACAATGTTATTTCTCTGAGAAGTAAAATATTATTCTTTGGGAGGGCAGTTTTAATGAATTTTGCCCAGAGTGAATACAGTTGCACAAGAAAGGTAGAAACAGCTTATTTTTTCATTACCCAGAGATTAGGGGAAATGTTATATGGCAATATGCAATCTTAAAAAGCTTTAGTAACTTATCCTTGCTTGGGGCTGGAAGAGATTTCAAAATAGAGTGCTGATGGCATCACTCAGAATGCACTATGCACCTGGTGCTGCATACATTGTGTGGCCAGGCTAGATCCAAGTTAGCCAATGTCAGCTGCTTGTCTAAAACATGAGCTAGCATCATGTCAGTTACACCAGAGCCTGGAGGGGGAAAGACTGGACTCCATATAGCATGAATGAAGATGTGTGTGCTTCTTAGATATTTGTCAAAAGTATTGTGACAAAGTGGTAGGAAGAGGGTTTTAATGGAACAAAATATCATTTCAACTGGTTGAATTCTCAGTTGAAGTCACATGGATGTGTTAGAGCTCCTGAGAATTTATTTATTTAATTCTCACTCAAGAAATGTTTCTCTATTGATTTTATTGAGAGGGAGAGGGAAAGGAGAAGAAGAAGGGGAGGGAGAGAGGGAAAGAGAGGGGAAGGAAGAAAAGGAGGGAGAAGGAGAGTATGCCTTTCATATATGCCCAGACCAGGGACAACATTTCAACTTATTGAACACCTGGCTAGGGCAGAGCTACTGAGAATTTATAACTATCAAGAATTTTATATGTAGACCTCATATAATCCTCACTCAAAAAGTAGGTCTAATTTTGCCACCATTTTATAGAAGAGAAAACTGTAGAGTTAAATTTCGTGCCCACGGATACACAGCTAACAAGTAACAAAGCCAGAATTTAAACCCAGGTCTGTCTGCACCTTAAGGTTAAGTTCTAGGTTTTGAACTTCTTTTACCTTAAATTACAACTGTGAATTGAAAGATCTTAATGTAGGTAGTTATTCCTCAAAGGAATATAGGTTTTTCCACTTTACAAGTTACTTGTGTAACCTATGCTCTTTTCTGATGGTCTCTTAACAATTGGGCTTTAATTCCTTCTTTTCTTGAGCTCCCCCAGGCTCTCCTTCTCAACAGCTATCTCTTCTCAACACACACATGCACATGGCACAATCCTTTACTTGACTCTTTTGTATCTTTTTTTTAAATTTTTTTATTTTATTGATTTTTTACAGAGAGGAAGGGAGAGGGTAGAGAGCTAGAAGCATCAATAAGGGAGAAACATCAATCAGCTGCCTCCTGCACGCCCCCCACTGGGGATGTGCCCGCAACCAAGGTACGTGCCCCCGACCGGAATCGAACCCGGGATTCCCCAGTCCTCAGCCTGATGCTCTATCCACTGAGCCACACCAGTCAGGGCTCTTTTGTACCTTTTAATAATAATCCCATTTCTTTCCATTATACAATGGTCTCATTAGCTGCAATGTCGTGGTTCTCACTGCCTGTCCTCCCATTCTGCTTAAGTTAGGCTCTCACGGCTGAGCTCTACCCACCAAACCAGAAGGCCTCTCTTGGGCTGCCCTTCACCTTGACCTGCTGCAGCATTTGGTTCTGCAGACCATCTACTTCTTGGAAAGCTGCATGTGCACATTAGACATATAAAGACTTATTAAGTGATTGGTTAAATACAATATTCAAACACTTTCTGAATTCTAAAATACAATGTATATATGGCTAAATACCAGAAAAAGATTTACATATAAACATCCTTATATATTTTTAAATAAGAAAATGATTCTAGATACAGAATCCAAGATGGCGGCATAGGTAAACACCTACACTGCTGCCTCGCACAACAATTTCAAAACTACAACTAAAAGACAGAACGGACATCATCCAGAACCACAGGAAAGCTGGCTGAGTGGAAGTTCTACAACTAGAGGGAAAGAGAGGGGCTCACAGAGACCCAGAGGAGCTGCAAATAGCCGAGGTACAGAGAAGAACACGCTGAGAGAGCGGGTACTGGAGTACCTGGCTGGCTTTCTCTGGCGGGAGGGAAACGGAGACTCCCAATGGCATTGAACCCCTTATCTTACGACACTAAACCCCAGATCCAGCCGAAACTCATACGGGGGGAGTTTGGACTGTGAAAAGGGAGAGGTGCATGGAAATTTAGGGGAGTCGCAAAAGATCAGGTCCGCTCTAGCACGCGCATGGTGCTGCGGGGAGGACAGGTTGCTGATTGTGTCGCTGGCTTTCGCGAGTGGGCGGGAGACAGACCCTCCGAACTGTGCCACTTCTGAATCCACTAAGCCCCTGTTTCGGGCGAAACTCTGGGGACCTAGACTCGTGTGGTCCTAGTGTGTAGGGGAGCTGGAAAGGCAGCAGTCTAGAGGTACTGCGCCTGCGAGCACAAGGACCGCTCCAGTGATTACCCAGTCACGTGAGACTCAGGGGCCGTGGAGGGCAGGGCCAACTGGAAGGCAAGGTGGTCCCTTAAGCCCTGAGACTCCACCCTCCCAAGCTCAGCAGAGGCTTCTGTGGTTTTGCGTCTGGTATCATAAGGCTGAATTCAACACAGAAGTTTCCCTGGCATAGTGAAAATGCTGAGACAAGGGAAGGGATCACAAACAAAAGAAATGGAGGAAAAAAAAACGATTGGATATAGAGTTCAAAACCACACTTATAAGGTTTTTCAAGAATATGCTAGAAAAGTTGGATAAATTTAGTGAGACCCCAAGAGGAGATGAAAAAGGAACAACTAGAGATGGAAAAGGTCCAACTAAAGATGATAAAGGACCAAATAGAAATTAAACATACACTGACTGAAATAAAAACTATTATACAGAGTCCTAACAGCAGACTAGAGAAAGGCAAGAATCAAGTAAAAAATTTGAAATATAAAGAAGCAGACAACATTCAACTGGAAAAGCAAGAAGAGAAAAGAATCCAAAAATGTGAACATAATGTAAGGAGACTCTGGGACAGCTTTAAGCATACCAACATCAGAATTATGAGGTGCCAGAAGAAGAGAGAGAGCAAGATACTGAAAACCTATATCAAGAAATAATGACTGAAAACTTCCCACATCTGGTAAAAGAAATAGACTTACAAGTCCTGGAAGCACACAGAACCCCATATAAAAGGAATCCAAAGAGGACCACACCAAGAGACATCATAATTAAAATGCCAAGAGCAAAAGAGAAAGAGAGAATATTGAAAGCAGTAAGAGAAAAACAGTTTATTACCTACAATGGAGCACCCATACGACTGTCAGCTGATTTCTCAACAGGAACGATGCAGGCCAGATGGGAGTGGCAAGAAATATTCAACGTGATGAATAACAAGAACCTACAACCAAGAATAATCTATCCAGCAAAGCTAACATTCAGAATTGAAGGGCAGATAAAGAGCTTCACAGATAAGAAAAAGCTAAAGGAGTTCATCAACTCCAAACCAGTGTTATATGAAATGCTGAAAGGTACTCTTTTAGAAGAGGAAAAAGAAAAAGGTAAAAGCCAAAAAATTATGAATAACAAATACATATCTATCATCAAGTGAATCTAAAAATTAAGTGAATTAAAAATTTGATCAACAGAATAAACTGGTGAATATAATAGAATCAGGAGCACAGAAAGGGGGTGGACTGATAATTCTCAGGGGGGAAGGGGTGAGGGGTGTACAGGGAGAGATTGGACAAAAATCATACACCTATGGATGAGATCAATAGGAGGGAGCTAAGGGTAGAGGGAGGGGTGGGAGCTGGGTGGAGGGGTGCTATGGAGGGGAAAAAAGAGAAACAAATGTAATAATTTGAATAATAAAGATTTAATTAAAAAAAAGAAAAAATGATTCTAATTAAGGATATTCCTCAACATTGTAACAACAACCCTCTTTTACAGAGTAAGGATTAAATTCAATTGTGTTTTTTTTTAAAGATTGATATACTTCAGATTAATATTTTTTTAAGTTTTGTTATAGTATATATTAAAGTTGACTCAAAATGGATCACTGGCATGGTGACTATAGTTAGCAATACTATATTGTACCAGTATATTTGGAAGTTGCTAAGAGAGTATATTTTGAAAGTTCTCATCACAAGAAAAAATACTTTTGTACCTATGTGTACTAATGGATATCCTTAAAATGTATTCTAGTAATCATTTTCTAAGACATACATATATCAAATTATTATATTGTATACCTAAAAACTATTGCAATGTTCTATGTTAATTATATCTCAATATAAAAAAGGGTCATTAGTATAAATGCAAAAGCAAAGGCTACAAAACTCTTAGGAGAAAACATGAGTCAATCTTCATGACTTTGAATTAGACAATGGTTATTAGCTCTGACATCAAAGCAAAAACAACAAAAGATGTTTTATATTAAAATCTTTTGTTTCAGAGGATATCATCAAGAAAATGAAAATAGAACCTATGAAATGTGAGAAAATATTTGCAAATTATATATCAGACAAGGGATTTCAATTACAAACATATAAAAAACTCATACAACTCAACAATAAAAAGACAACATGCCAAGTAAAAACTGAACAAATAATTCGAATAGATGGTTCTCAAAGGAGGTATACCAAAATGGTCAATAAGCACATGAAAAGATTCTCAACATCATTAATTATAAAAATGCAAATCAAAATTGTAATATACTACCCATTTGGATAGATAAGATAAAAAAGATAGATAATACAAATATTGGTCCACAATAAGATATCACTTCACACCTATTAATATGGTTATTATTAAAGAAAAAAAGAAAAAATAACAAGTATTGGCCAGGAGGTGGAGAAATTAGAATTCTTATGTATTGCTAATGGGAATATAAAATGGTGGACCTACTGCTCAGTACAGTATTCCAACTCCTCAAATATTAAACATTGGATTGCCATGTAATCCAGTAATTCCACTTTGGGGTATATAGTCAAACAAAATTGAAAGCAGGGATCCAAACAAATATTTGTACACCCATGTTTATTTACTATTAGTAGTCTTGCACACAAATCCATGTGTCAGTAACTCGCCAGTAATTCACTGCTGCCCTCCAGTAGCTCTCCACCCGCTGCCTGGCCCTCCTGTAGCTCCCCCTGCTCCCCTATATCCCCTCAGAGCTTGCTGCCCTGCCTCCTCCTATAACTCTCCACTACCTGCTTGTAGCTCGCTGCCCCACCCTCCTGCTGATCCGTGATCTGGTTATGTGGTAGGTCGTTACACGGTCAGTTGCTTTGCTTCACGGTGTAATGACCATTTGCATATTATTATATAGGATAGCCAAAAGGTGGTAACTACCCAAGTGTTCATCAATGTATGAACTGATTAACAAAATGTGGTATACCCACATAATGAAATATTATTTACCAATAAAAAGGAATGAAGAATTGATATATGCTACCACATGGATGAATCTTGAAAATGTGCTAAGTGAAAGATGTCTGACACAACAGGTCTCATATCATATGCTTCCATTTAAAAGAAATGTCTGGAATAAGCAAATCCATAAAGATAGAAAAAAGAGTAGTAGTTTTCAGGGACTGAGCAGAGGCGGGGTGGAGAGGGACTATGACTGGGTCTGACCTTTTTCTTGGGGTTATGAAGATATTCTGAAATTTTATAGTGGTGATGGTTGTACAACCTTATAAATATACTAAAACCACCAAACTGTACACTTTAAAAGGATAAATTTTATGGTATGCGAATTATTACTCATGTGGTATACAAATTATAACTCAATAAAGCTTTTGAAAAATAAGTAGATATTAGTTACCTGCAAATTAGTATTCATTTTCTCAGTCATTCATTTACCAAATCTTTGTGGAGAACGGTTTGAGCCAGGAACTGTGTTATGTGCTGGGCATAAACAGCAATTTTGAAAAGATCAGTGTGGAGACTAGATTGGAAGAGTGCCAGGAGCCATATGGACAGTTGACAAAATTGGGAGCTAGCCAATACAGAGAATCATATCTCTTCTCAGTCAAAAGTCATTTCTTTACATTCTTTTCACCATAAATGGGCAAACCAAAGAAAGGAAACAAGCTTCTCTTCAGCTCTTTTATGATCCCAAAAGCTCTGGTGTTTCTTAGAGGCTTCAGAAAAGAGCTTTACAATCATAAAAACCAAAGACTTGAGTATTAATTTTACTTTTGAAATCTAATACAAAACATACCATGCATCTACCTTTGCCAAGAGTCTGAAATGGAAAGTGAAGCTAGGAGCTTCGCAAGTAGTCGGGAATATGGAACCTTCGTTCCTCACACTTCTTTGACAAAAAGCTCAATATAAAGGTTGTCTGAGGATCCCAGGCCAGCTTGGTGGGATAAGAGTGACCTGTGGGAGCACCGTATGCTCAATCAGTCTTATTTGCCCCAGTTCTACTCACTGGGTTTTAATGAGGCTGTGGAATGGGAAGTTCAAACTTTGTACCCGGTCTTCATCTGACAGGCTAATGGTGTCTTCAGGGAGAAGGAAAGCTTAGCTACTGTATTAAGACACTCGAAGATGCTGTGAAGGGAACCAAGTTTAGAGTTTTTTATTATTTATGAGCTTTCCCATACTCTTAGTTCTTACCATGGTCCTTGAGGTACAGAGTGGGCTTCAGGATATATCTGTCATGTGAACTGCTCGTTAACATGTATAAGAAAAGACCAATCAAGTGTTGTTAAATGGAGTCTAACAAAGTTGAGCAATCTTGTTGAAAGTTTAACTTCCTTCCAAATAACTTGGTTTGACTCATTCACATTATTTCCATGAGAATTCCTCCTAAGGGTGAGCTCTTAACTGAAAGTAACTCAACCACAGATCAACAAAACAAGATTTTCTGCTTTAAATTGATGCCCCTGACTGTGATAAAATGAAGAAGTACCGACTGAATTCTCCCAACCTAATGAAAAGAAAATTGAAGTATTTTTAAAGATCCCATAATTGTTGAATTAATGCATGGAAGTGAAGTAATATTATTTCTCTTCTTTAAATGTGCTTATAGCTGGGACAGTCTCGAGTCAGCACACATCAGAAGATGGATACTGTAATCGGTTCACATTCAGTGCTCTGGGCTGAACCAGAACCCGGAGAGCCTCCACTGCCGTTGCTGCTCCTCTGAAGGATATGGAAGTGCATCCTCATTATCAGCCAGTCCTCCTGCACTTCCCACGGGGGGATGGTCAGTGGCAGTGCTCAGCTCTGGGTCAAGTGGACCTGGGTATATAATTCTGACTTCACAAGTCTCTTAGGGAGCCACCAAAGGAGAAGATCATGAGTGTCAGTTTATAATACTCAACAGCGAAGGCATTTTTCTGTAGTGCCTCTTCAAGTTTCCCAGTGGGAGTAGAAAGTAAATTCACTAGAAATAGAGTCATCTCTAGGATTTCTGTTAGGCAAAGCTTGGGGGCAGCCATTCAGTGAGAAGGATGGGACAAGTAGACTTTTCATGAAGCTGTGTTCACATGCAAGCACACAGGTTTAGGGTGTTTGTTTGGGCTGACTAGGGGATGGGGGGAGATGAGTGTGGTGGGAAGCCCCCTCCTCTTGCCTCCAGCTGTCCCTTGGTGCATCCAGAAATAGAAACAGGCCTGGAAACTGCCCCTACAGACACCAGAATAATGGCTGCAAGGTCCTTAACAGACCAAGTTCATGCTGACTTAGGCAAAGGGGCAGCGTCAGTGCTAAGAACTCACTCGGATACCTTCTGCCCTTGTGCTGGCCCATCCTTTAAAAAACATCCAAGGCAGTGCCAAAGCGTGACTTCATCCCAAGACCTGAAAGGAAAGTGTGTTGTAAAGGACACAGTCTGCCTTCCAAATGGTCAGTCTGCACACAGACCGAAGCCCTGCCAGGGGCTGCTCTGAACCAGCGGATGCAGTAACAGAGCTGAAGCAGAGGTGAAGGGAGAAGCCCAGACCAGGGAGATGGAGACACACTCTTTGAATTTGCTCAGTCATTGTAGTCAGGATGGTGGCGCTTAGTCTGAGCCTCTGCCCAGCAGATCTCAGCTGGACACACCGAGGCCAACATCCCTGGCTTAGAAAGAACCTTTGGTTTTGCTTTTACATGACAGACAAACCTTGGTTTGATTTTTTAAAATGGATGATATCATTTCAAGAAAAAAACATTAAAAAAATCTTCTCTGTGTATTTACAATAAAGACCACCAATATGCCTAGTTTTCTCATTACTCCAAGACACTGTTCAGTGAAAAGCCCATATACCTACATTATTTTTTCCATTATTTCATTGGTCCCGAAAAAAAATCTTCAATCATCTTTGGAAATAGGAATATTTTCTCATAAAGATAATTTCTTGGTAAAAAGAAAAAAAAGAAGGGCAACAACACTGTATGAGTGTTTTCTTCATCTGAGTTATATAGCATTTTAGGAGCTCTTGCTTAAAACAGGGGCCATTTAAATGAATAGCAAGGCATTCAATATCTTGACATGAAGAATTGGATGCTTATACAGTCAATCCCCATTATTTGTGGATCCCACAGTTGTGAATCCATGTACTTGCTCTCTGAAATTTATTTGCAACCCTGAAATCAATACTGTGGTGCTTTCATGGTCAACCATGGACATGATCAGATACTTCTGTCTTCTTGTTTCAGCTCTGTATCCTTTTCATGTTCTATTTATTTAGGGCCATAATTTTTGTACTTTTGAGTTTGCTACTGGTGATTTCACTGATTGAAACAGCCCCTAGGCACTGTGCTGAATGTGTTCCGAATGTACAAGAATGCTGTGTTGTGCTCACAGAGAACATAGGTGAATTGGATAAGGCACGACTTACAGTGCTGTTGTCAGTGAGCTCAATGTGAATGAATCAATGATATGTAGAGTGTCCCCAAAAGTATATAAATACACTTTAAATAATGATAAAAGCAGTGTTTATTAAATACATTTCATTAAAAAATTGAACTATTAGCTTTTAAAATGTATATATATATTTTTTGGGGATACTAATATATTAAATAAGGTTGTTTTTTTTAATATACATGAAACAAGGTTACATATTGATTGGTTGCTGAAAATGTGTCCAAACGCTTACAGGAAGTTAACCTATATCTCCTAGGAGCAATGGTTCAATATTTGCTAATTCAGTGTTTGCGGTGACTTTATAGAATATAACTACAGGGAATTCTGAGAATCGACTATTCAGCTTTTAGAATTTGGAAGGGCAAATCAGGCTAGAGCATGAGAACCATCGACCAGGTGGTCAGGGCTTACCTGGCTATAGAGGCCATTCGGGCAAGGCAGTCCAGGTGAGTTATCAGGAGAACTAATGAGAACTCTGCAGTAAGGCCCACTGGGCTAGAAGTGCAGTCCTATGGAGCATGATGATGTTGATGATGATGATAATGACATGTGTGCTGGGTGGGGGAAGAGGACAGAGGCCATGAATGAGGGGAATGTAGCTACTGAGAAGTAATTTCAGTCCCCAATGGCTGGTTTTCATGGAGCCCGCATACTTGGGTCAGGAGTGGGGTGGGATAATGCCTGAACTGTCTTCTGTTATCTGGGTTCTCTCCAGCAAGTCTTCTGTTGATTATTCAGGAAGGAGGAGAAAAACAAAGAGGAGACAATAGAGAAAGAGCCAGTGATAAATATATGAATGTGGTGAGGGTGGGGTCAAAGATCTGGGTCCTCTGATTCTGCTGATGCATTGAATCTTGACCTGAAGGAGAGGCAGTTGAGCCGTGGAGGAGAGTTGGATGGTTTAGGGGGATATCTAGGGTCACATTATCACAGGAGCTGCCCCAGTATGAGGTCTGCTGATTGCCTGTGAGATTGGCTGCTGCAGGGACTAGGCCATTGTAACTGATCTTGGCAGTCAGATGGGCTGTTCAGTGACCACTGGGGCAGTGGTTCCTTCTCCTGGCCTCCCCTCCTCCCGTCCTCCCCTCCCTTGCACTGTAAGAGAAGGGTAGCAGATTGCAGAGAAGATGCTGTTGCCTGGCACAGATCACCTTTCCTGGGCTGGCGCACCCATCCCCCAGCTGCTGTGGCTGCTAACAGCTTATAGCCACCTCCTTCTCCAGAGACCTGCCTTCTGCTAAACAGACACTCCCCTGTGGTGTTACATCCCCTACATCTCTCTTCACCCTGGCAGAGAGGGACTGCCCATAGACAATGACTGACTGGCCCGGGTACCAAAGCCTGATCCCTTGCCTCAAAATGAGGTGAATTCTGAAGAGTAATTCATATTCACTGTTTGATCAGAATACAGCTAAAATAACTGAGCCTATATCCTTGCTTAGAAATTTCCCCTGCCCTATCCTGCTTCCTTCATTTCCCTTCTTCTGAGAGCACTTCCTCAAGAAATTCATTCACACAAGAACCGCTGTCTTAGACTTCACTGCTAGGTAACCCACCCTAAAACAAATACTGATTAGGTAGTCCATGGATGATGGGGAGGATAAGGCAGAAAGTATATGAACTTGGGAGTCAGAGATACACACATCTGGTTAAGCTCCAACTTCATCAATCCTTTACCTGCATCGCTCCATCAAGTTACTTGATTATCCCGTTTCCTTCTCTATCTAATATGGGGTGGCCATACATCCCCTGTAAGCATGTCACGATGATGACATGCAGTACAACAGGAGAATGGATATGTAAGTCCAGGGCACATTGTAGGAATTCAGTAATGTCAGCATCCCTTACCTCCTGAAAGCTTCACACTGCCTCCTTCTAAACTTGGTTCTCCACTGTTCTCCTTGGTTCCACATGCTCTGTGATTTTCTTAGCCTCTCCCCATTCTCTTTCTTCTTCTTCTTTTTATATCTTCCTTTTACTATCTCCTTTTCCTAGGGTTTCTGCACCTTGTTTGCTGTAATGTTTACCACTTCCCCCAGCCATGATAAACTAAGAGAAATGCACGGAGGTACCTAGAGATACAGTGAGAGTCTTGTTCAGTGGGGCCATGGCCAGGGAAGCTGGAGTGAGGTTATCGGTTTTTGCCAGCTCAGCAGAGTTATGTTGGGTTCAGTTTTGTAAATAGGACTCAGGGGCCTAGTTTGTGGCTTTTTCTGAAATAGTGTTTAGCCAGGGAAGGATGTACTATTTTCCTTGTAAGATGAAAATAAAGGCCATTAAAAACCAATCACAATAGTGCTTGACATAAGAACCCTCATTAATATCAATCTTTCTCATCTGGGCCAAATGGTGGAGCAGAAGGGAGCTGATCCCCACAGTCGGGACATAAGACAAGAGTTTACTGGCTCGGCCACAAACCGGCTGTGGGACTTTGGGGAGATTACATAACCTCCTCAGAGCCCAGTTTCTCCATCACCAGAAAGGCTCTCCAGCAAAATATACGCCAGCGACTTCACAAGGGACTGCCTAGAATTCATAAAATATTATTTGGGAAGCTCTGGAACTCTGTATAGAAACTGATTGTGAATAATGTCTTTGGTTTAATAACTAATAACCTTGTTAATAACACTAGGAAACAATTGCAAATCAACTCACTAAGTCATGGAGTAAACTGTGAATCAAGTCTGTTCTGGTAACATTCTACATTGAAGGTGGTGGGAAATCTGAAAGTCACACATTAGCCTTGAGCTCCCAATATGAACTGCTGAGCTGCATCTTTATAATAATTATTATTATCATAAGCCAAATGGAACAGGCCGCCCAGCTCATTTTCCTATCTTTCTCTGGCATCGGGACTCCCTTTTTGGGGGGGCACCCCTTCTCCACTCCCTGGTCCTGGTGAGGCTGCAATCATGGGGTGTCACTGCCCAGTCAGCTCACTGAAACCCTGCAGGGAGAGTGGTCTCTAACCATTGTTCATTTCTCTCTGGTCACAGGGATTGGTCCAAGAGGTGGTGGACTCATCAACTCATTAAAAATCATTTTCCAGCATTTTGGAAAAGGAGTGAAAAGGGTAGCACCCTCCATCTTTCTGAAAGCAAAAAGTTAGGATGAGGCCCACCACCCACCTTCCAATTTAGATGGATATTCTTCCTCCAGTATCTTATATATTAAAAAATAAATGTGATTAGAATAGGATGAGTCTATTTAGTGTTAATATATTACAATTATTTCACTATTAGAATACAGAGAAATAGAACTAATACTTTAGTATAAGTTTGATATGATTTAATAGAAAACATGTCTATTGAGAAATAGAGCATGATTTGCATTAGAAATGAACTATCTTATAGTGGACATTTGCTACTTTTCCCAAAATAGGGTGTTTTAAAGCATTAAGCTTGGGAGAGTTGCTGCAACAATGAACGTTTTCCTCATCTTTTTCACCAGTGCACTGCACAGTGGCCACAGACTGTACGTCTTTTAGTCCAGGTTGTACTCTCTGCCCAGAGCATTAAAGACCAACCAATATAACAAAAAGAACAGGGGAGGACCAAATCTTGGGTTTCTGAGATTTAGTCTAGGACTTTAGGATTGGGTTTTGTGTCCCTTTACTTCAAGCTTATATTTCTCACATCTGTTTTACATGCAAATACATATATTTAAAAGTACTTCTTGTTCTAACTGCAGCTGGGAAGATATTTAAAGCTGTAAATATTTACAAAGTGTACATAAAACAGCAGTGTGGGCTGATACAGCCAAAGGGGGGAATTAGAGCACTGGGCCCCACTCCTGGCTCCATTGCTAATTCCTGTGTGACCTTGGGCAGGCCAATTAAAATCTCTGTGTTCCAGCACTACATTTAAGAAAAGGAGATAACTGATCTTTATTGACCAGCATTCCAAAAGTAATAACTCTTGAGGACAATACCTGCTATTCAGAACAGAAATCAATGAGGAACCTCATTGAGACCTCACATTTATTACTTTCTTTTTTAAAAAATATATATTTTTATTGATTTCAGAGAGGAAGGGAGAGGGAGAGAGAGATAGAAACATCAGTGATGAGAGACAATCATTGATAGGTTGCCTCCTGCACACCCCACACTGGGGATGGAGCCTGCAACCCAGCATATGCCCTGAGCAGGAATCAAAGCATGACCTCCAGGTTCATAGGTTGATGCACAACCGCTGAGCCACACTAGGTAGGCTATAACTTTCTTTTTTTAGGGGAGAGAGTGGTGGCCTGAAAGGGATGTATCCTTACTTGGCTTGAGGAAAAACAAAACTCTGCTGTCTCAACAAATTAGCACCTGTTTATGCACATCACTCCCTGGTCCTGGTGGGGCTATAACATGGGGTGCAATTGTGGGAACCTCTTTCCACATCCCGTGTGGTTAAGGGTTCCCAGTTCAGGGTTCGGGTTCTGAAGGAGGCCTCACGCAAACAAAATGAGAGACTAGAAAACATTAATTTGGCGATATTGGGGGGCCAGGTGGGAGCCTTCCTCTAGTGGAAAGGACTACCACTTGCTCTGGCCTTTTTCTCCCTTTTTTTAAGGCTTTGGGACACACCCCTAGCCTTTAGGCAGGAAATAACAAAACAGAAATTAACATGAAACAAACAGGTAGAGGCTGCTTCAGTTAACAATGTTTTCAACTAAACAGTAAGTAATTAGCTCTGACCTTTCAGAGCAATTAAGGTTGACCAGCCTTCTGGTCTCCTGTTCACATCCATTTAGTGAGAATAATGTTTGGTTTCCGACATGCAATCTCACTGTGTAAGAAGGCAACGGTGTGAACCAAGTAGCCAGATGTGAAATACCCTCAAAGAAGGAAAGTGGATGGCGAAGAATCGGAGCAGCACTTCTGGGACCTAGTTAGCTCTGGTTTCCCCTTAGAATAGAAAGAGCAGGGCTTTGAGACAGGACTTGGGTGTGAGGGTGATTCTGTTTCTTACTCCTGCAACCTTAAACAAATTATTTCACCTTCAAGTATCGGGTTTTGACAAAGATAAAGTGGAAATGATAAGGCCCACATTTAGGGTGAAAAAATTATACACAAGCACCTAACCAAATAGCACACAGAAGCAGCCTGGTGAGTCCTGGTTTTCTACCACTTTCCATGTATTCATTGACTTTGATAGTAACTGGGCAATAGGACAGTAGATAAAGCAGCTTCTATATTTTGCTACCAGGGAGCAAACCCTAAGCAGGCATTCAGCCCTACATACCCAATAGCTGATCCCATCACTGCCCATGTTTAGACTCGAGAGAAATCTCTTGCATTGATAGTGCCCCTTCACATCAAGAAGCAAACATATACAAAGAAACATGGTCCAGGACTGTAGTGTAAAGCATCTATTTGGAGGGAAGGTACTACAAGCTTTCTCTTGTACACAGACTCTAAATAGCCACCCTCCCCCTAAAAAAAGAGCAATTGAGGTGATGAACTGGATGACATAGAATAACCTTGAGTTATAGTAATAATTTAGGACACAACTATTGCCTAAGTTGTTTCATTTTCCTTTTACTACAGAGAGGACAGAACATAAACAAAAGCAGTTTTATGAGAGGAAATTCAATTTACACTGGCCAAGAATCTCAATGCAAATAAGAGAACACCACTAATCGGATCACATGCAACCTCACGGTTGCAACATCATAGACAAGAAGAAAGGACAACTCCGGCGCCCAAGAAACTTGTGTTTTGCTTTCCTCAAAGCAGTAGTTTTCAACCTCCTTTTGGAATCTATTTCCAACGACAAAATACTTTATGAACCACTAAATTCATCTGTTTGTGCCAACTGTCGCATGAAAATATAGTTACAGTGGTTGAGGGTCCTGGTGCAACTTTTAAGAAATTTCTTGAGGAACTTCAAAATAAAAGATTGATCAATCCCAGCAGCAAGAAAACACTCCCACTCCTGATAATAATCCCTTCATTTGCAAGTGCTGGGTATTGTACACATCCTTGCTTATGATATTTACTTTTCCACAACAACCCCCGGGAAGTTGTAGCATTGCTCAGTCCTCACAATCCCACATGGTAGGTATCCTTACCACTGCACTTCATCATTTCTGAGATACCAAAGGGTGGAACATGCACCTTTATTTTATGTACCACCAAAAGAAAGCAGAATACAGACAATAATACCAGGATACATCATCAATTGGAAAATAATAAAACAAAAAGACTAAGCAATTTCAGATATGTTAAAATGTGAAAGAATGAGCATCTTATGAACTCTGGACCTTCCCTTTTATAGATGAGAAACTGCCTGCCTTGCTCGTGGTCAGGCTGTTGATAGAGAGTGAAGCAGACCTTCTGACCAACACAGAGGAACTTTTTATATGTTTTTACCTTCGTTGTCTCCCAAATATGGGGTGTTTCCGGCCCCCTTTGCAAGTTCTTAAAGAGCCCCTATGTGCTGGGGCCTTGAGAACCCAACCAAAGGTTTGGCCTGGTGCCAGCACTGATCATTTCATCTGTGGAAGGTTTAATGGCCTCTTTCCAGTGGGAATAGTCTTATTTTCCTTATTATTTAAGCAAGCAAGCATTTACAGAAGCCAAATAGCAGGGTTAAAATTTCAAACAGCAGTTTTTATATAAGATGGGTGCTTCATGACTTCACCCAAATGGACCCCACTCAGCCAGACCCAGCAATTGTGGAGATGACCTTGGAAGCAAGACGGGAGGCTCCCATGAGGGATTCCTGAAATCACCACTCTTGAAGGAAATGACTTACATCAATAGGTGGCAGCCACCAGGTAGCATTTTTTTAAATAGAAAAACAATAAATTGTTTTCAAAGGGAAATAGGAATACCTACCCACCTCCTATCTTCACAACGTAAGGCATTAATACAATAGAGGTATAGTCAATCCTCATTATTCATGGATTCCATAATGAAAATGTGCTTACTCACTAACAGTTGTTTATAATCTCCAAAACAATATCATGTACTTTCGCAGAGCAGTGAAAATTGTAAGTTACCTGACATGCAAATTCCCAGCTGAGGTCAAACAAGATGATGCACTGGCTTCTTGATTTGCTCTCACATTGTTAGCAAGTGCTCTTTGCATGGTCTACTGACTGTCACATTTTTGGCATTTTTCTTCTTTTAGTTGCTTGAGATTTAGCAACTCAGTTTTCACTATTTTAAATGGCCCCCAATACAGCATGGTGACTATAGTTAATAATACTGTGTTGCATACTTGAAAGATACTAAGAAAAAAATTTACTAGACTTATTGTGTGCAATATATACAAATACTGAATCATTGTGTTGTACACCTGAAACTAATATAATGTTATATGTCAATTTAAAAGTGAATGGGCTTCAATGTGGTTCTGAAGTGCTGACCAGTATTTCTAAGCACAAGAAAGCTGGGATGCACCCGGCAGAGAAAATACGTGTGTTAGATGAGCTCCATTCAGGCACGAACAACAGTGCTGTTGTCTGGGAGTTCAGTATTAATGAATCAATAATATATTTCAAATAAAGTGTCTATAAGCAGAAACACACATGAAACGAGGCTTGGTGAGTCTGTTGTAACCAGAAGCTCACAGGAACCTAACTCTGTATTTCCCAGCAGCAGTTAGTGTTCTCTAGTGAGAAATGACTGTTTTTGGATGTTCAAGTGTCAAAAGAACTATTTCTTCTGTTGCTAATGTACCAGTCACTCATGTCATGACTGACAACCCAGTGCAGAAGTCAAGTCAGAGGAGTAATCAGGAGACACACACACACACAGAGCCCAGTGACTAACATTTCTAATTGTTGGCATTCTTTGGAGATTTGTTGTCAAAAACTATAAAGATGAGCAGGCAGTCCAGGAAGCAGCGTGTAACAGAGGGGCTGCTGCTGGCAGAGCCGCCCAGAGAGCCCACCCGGAGGGGACCCACCTACAGCGAGGCCCTCTCCCCCTGGGTGCTTCCTCGGCTGTGGGACAAGCTTCTGGGCCTTCCTAGCCTTCTCTTTCAAACTGTAAGTCAGTAAAAGAAACACGAGGAGGGAGAGAGTAGGAGGAGGGGTGGAGAGAATGGGTCGGTGGTCTTAGTGTTTTTCTGCTGAGCACAGAGCAGAGACAAGAACAGCAAACACATATTTCTTTGCTAAAAATAAAGTCAGAGGCATTTTTCAGTCTTCATGTGATAGGACTGACAAAGAACCACCAGTATAGAGGAACCACTCTGCATGCATAACCCCGAAAAGTACATTGGTTTATGGGGAACTGTTGCAATGGTGGACACCATCAACAGACTGCCCGGCTACAGAAATACTGTGCCTCACCGGTTTGCAAAAGGCAACTCCCCGCGAGTCAGTTCTGGAGGGAGAGGAGGGCCTTGGACGGCGAGTTGTTTCCTTGTGGCCAGGGACTGATTTCCCACGGAACTAACTGTGCGCGGGCTAATTCTCACAGGAGGCTTGGAAAACGAAGCTAGGGTTTCGGGTTGGACTCACAGGCGCTGCTTTTCTCTGGACAGGCTTTGTTTGCCGCAGTCTGGTCGGCAGTCCTTCCGGGGCCTTCCTCCATGCCTGGCGGGGGCTGAGGCCTAGCCCTTGTTCAGGATGAAGAGGGATTGGGGGGCCGGCTGCTCTAATTGGAGCTTGCACCTGCAGCTCCCAGCCTCGGGGGCCACTGGGCTCTGGTGCTGCGAGTGCGTGCTTGCGTGTGTGTGTGTGTGTGTGTGTGTGTGTGTGTGTGTGTACGCACGCACATTTGATTTCCTCAATGAACGCTGAGACACTGCACGGTTTTCTGGCTGGAGTATACTGGAAGGGATCCAAGCTGCTTGGCCACTTTCTTCTTTCTGGAGAGAAGGCACCCCTTTACTCGCTAAGAAGGGGGGATTTTTTAGCCATGCAGACATAGCCTGTATATTTTGATATAATCTCTTCTGGCCGCAAGAGGATTTACCCAGATAAAGGGTGCCTTCGGGTAGCACGAGAAGGTGCCACAGCAGGGCTTCCACCCACCCAGAAGCTGCTGCATTTTTTATGAGTTTCTCACCCTTCAGCAACACTATCCAGGCGGCGCCGGGAGCCAGGGCTGCACCTGTGTGCTCAGCCCAGGAGAGGGAAATGGAGAGCTCGCCCAGGTGTAACTCATTAATTAATGTCTGTGACCCTGTCTCCTCCCAGCACCCAGCACTCCATCCTACTGCACATCTTTAATGTGTGTAATCCCACGAGTTCTGGTATCCACTACCCACACACCCGTGAAATCTTCACCACAATCAAGATGACGAAGATGTTTATCACCTTCCCCCAAAGTTTCCTTATGCCCCTTTGCAATGCCTTTCTCACTTCTTGCTCCACCACCCCACCCCACAAGGCAACCAGTGATCTGCATTCTGTAAATATAGATTACTTGCATTTTCTAGAATTCTATATAAACGAAACCAGACAGCATGTATTCTTTCTTTGTCTGGCTTTTTTTTTTTCACTCAGTATAATTCTGAGATTCATTCATATTGTGTGAGTCAACAGTTCATTTTTATTGCGAAACTAGTAGCCCTGCGCGTGAATCCATGCACTAATAGCTCTCTGTGGGGCCTGGCCACTCCTCGCCGGCTGTCCAGAGGTTCTCCGTGGTCCAGAGGCCCATCCTCAGCCTGATGTGGAATGCTTGCCTTGTCACAGCGGCAACGAAGCAAGCACTCTGCCAGGCCGCTCACGCTGCCCACTCTCAGCAGCTGCCCACCCCCCCTCCCTGGGACTGGGGTACTCCGGCAGGGGTGACAGGATTGGGTACTGCCAGCTTGTAGCTATGGGTGCTGCCATCTTTGTGATGGAGTGATGGTTAACTTGCATATTACTCTTTTATTAGATAGGATAATAATTAATTGTATGGACATACCAGTCTGTCTATTCATTCACCTGTTCATGGGCATTTGGGTTGTTTCCAGCTGCCATGAATATATGTATACAAGTCTTTGTATGGATAGAAGATTCCATTTCTCTTGGCTAAATGCTTAGGAGTACAAGGCTGGATCACATGGCAGGTGTACACTTAACTTTTCAAGACACTGCAGACTGTTTCCAAAGTACTATATTACTTCTCCACCAGCAGTTCTGGTTCCTACATATCTTACCAACATTTGGTATGGTCAGTGTTTGTAGATTTCACCATCCAAAACGCAATGGTATCTCATTCTGGTTGTAATTTGATTTTTCCTAATGACTAATGATGTCGGGCGTCTTTTCAATGTGTTTACTTATTATGTGTATATCATCTTTTGGCAATATGACTTCAAATTTTTTGACTATTTCTTAAACTGGCTTGTCTATTTTCTCATAATTGAGTCTTGAGGGGTCATGATACATTCTCCCAGGGATATTTTTATTTAAAGAATTATTCTACAATGTATGATGCTGCATAGAAAGTTTTTATGGAATTTTCAGCTTTAATGGAATTTTCAGCTTTAATCAGAGCATGTTAGGGAGCCCTTGGGGGCCCAGAGTTGCTAGCACCTGGAGATACACCCCCCTGTGTGCCACCCTCTGCTTGGGGACCATGACAGAGGACCATGCTGAAGTCAAGACAGGCCTAGGCCACGTTCACTTTTTGAGGCTCTTTGGACATTACAAATGAAAGAAATTCCAAAACAGACACATGAAAATTATATCTTATATGTGTATATTGGACAAATTTGTGCCTTTGATCATATGTAAAAAGTCAGCATATATGTAACTTTGGAGATGTTGTCAAGATTTTAGATTTGAGGCCTAATGTGGGACACAGGGCTCTTGTGGCCACCGCCCATCTTGTGACAGGGAGGAGAGGCCAGCACCAGCTCGGGCACTTCCCACAGGCCTCCTGCACCCCTGGTTAGTCTTTCACTGCTTATGCTTGGGCTCAATGCATGGAACACAGATGGCTATGGAAGAAATGACCATTTCCCAGGTACACACAAATGCCCAGTCAGAATGCTGACTCTGGGAAGACCAATCACTGTCTGTGGGCCTTTTGGAGGGACCCCTGCTCCATGCACCGGCAAGCCTGTGGGGCTGAGGCGGCCTTCAGCTAGTGTTTTGGCTTTTTGCACTTAGTTTGAGGTCAGAAGGGTGCTGTGGGGTTGCTTCACTTGATGAATTCCCAGACACCTCCCAGCCTTACCCACAGAAGCGGTCACCCTCTGGGGACTTTCATCACCACCCCTGTGGAACTTGAATCTCCTTTTACCTGTGGCTGTATCCAGGGCAGCGGTTCTCCAGATGTCCAGTGGGACATCTGGTATTGGCTGGAGGCACTTTGGACTGTCATAGCTGGGGAGGTGTTACTGGTACTTACTGGGTGGAAGCCAGGGATGCTGCTAAATATCCTACAGTGCACAAGACAGCCCTCACAACCAAGTCATCCAGCCCAAAATGCCAGTGTTGGTGAGACTGGGAAACCTTGATCTTGATGATTTAAGATCAACTAGAATGGACAGAGAGGGTGATAGATTTAGATTCTGAAAAAGCAGTTCTTTGTTCATTAATTAGACAAGCACTACAGTAGGAATGTGGAGAGGTAGTCAGCAAGCTTGCAGGGGTGTGAAGAGCTGGCTGCCCAAGGCCGCTCATCCTCTCACTTCGCCCTTCTCTCTCTTCCCCCCTCCTCCTGCTGAGAGGTGTGGAGTGTGGCAGACATGGTTTCAAACCCAAGTCCTGCTGCTTGGTACCTTTGGGCAATTACTTAATCTCTTTAAGCCACCGGAAAATGGAAATAACCCTCGTACTTTTCAGAATTATGAGAATTGAACAAGATAAACCAAGCCAGGTAAAGACTTTGACAATTTCCGGCACATAAGAACTCGGTAGTGACCATCATTATGATTATTGCATGAACTGAGCACCTGCCGAACACAAAGCCCCTTGCCAGGTGTGCTTCCCAGCCTCTGAGTGCCAGTTGTTGACATGATCTTATTCGTCTATGAAAACATTACTAACGTTAATCCTCACCCCTCAGAAATAACACTGATGGGTATGTTGCACTCACTGTGTTGTAATTTATGCTAGTGATAAAAGTCATGAATGAGAAGTGATTTAAGTTAAAACAATATATCAGATATTGAGGTAGTAATGCACATGTGAGATATAATGTGTTTATGGCCCATGGTAAGAAAATTGCACCATGAAGTTTGTCAGAAAATACAGCACGAACTGGAACTCTCATAGCAAGTCTTCAAGATCTCCATGCCAGGACTGACCACAATTCCATGTCAAGCAACTGGAATGACATCTCAGAGGGGGGAGGTAACTCCAGCACCAGGAAGATCTTCCTGCCAGATGAACAAGCAGAGCCTTCGAGGCTGGGCCTAGGGGCGCTCAGGGAGTTTTCGCAAACTCAGAGAACCAGTTCTGTGAGGCGTGGGAATGGGATATTCAGAGTAACAGAGGGGTGTGGTGACAAAGTGGAGGAAGTCTGGGTAAGGGTTATAACCAGTGCAGGCAAATTGCTCTTCTCTATTTTCAAAAGAGCGAGGGAGAAGCAAAGCTTGGGCCCTGGCCTTCACACAATGCCTGGACTCTTGCCAACTGCAGGAGAGTGAGTCCCCTGACCTCGCCAGGGAGCCGAAAGATAATCCAGGTGATAAGGGCTCAGCCAGTCAGCATCCTGGCCAAAAAGTAAGAATAGAAATTTGGCTTAACTATATTTCTGCCTGTGCGGTTCCTTGTGGGACAGGAGATACACTTAAAGGCATAGCCATGCTCTGCACCTGGGCATACACATGGGGCCGACACAAAGGAAGAATCCCTTGGGCTCCTGTGGCAAGGGAACTCGCATGAGGCTTTGGACACTGGAGCCATGAAAGAGTTCCCGAGGAACATCGTAGAAGACAGGCTTGATTTCCTGGCTTTTTGTCACCAGCCCAGGAGTATGGCAGAGTCCTCTGGGGCAGGGAGTGGGATGTGTAAATGAATAGGAATTTCCTTCCCTCGGGGGGAGGGGAGGGCCCTTCTCAGCATTAAGGAGTAGGGGGTGCATAACCTTGGCTGTCTCCCTACTAGGCTATTCCAGAAAAAGGAGGAGATTTAACTACTGAAATCGGGAAGTTCAAGGGCCACAGAAGTTGCCATTTAGTAAGGGGAGAGGCTGTTACTAAAGAATGTGACAAAGGACTATCAATTCTACTCTCCAATTTCTCTCTGTCCGGCAGAGAGAAGATAGATTGATGGAAGGGAGATAGGTTGAGTGACAGGCATTCTGTCCATTCTTCTAAGTTCTCTGTGAATCGAGATCAGCAGGAGCAAGGAGGTCTGCATTGCATTGTCTTGACCTGCCACGTAACAGCCTTTGCCGAGTTTAGTGTAGGTGAGGTATGCTCTCATATGTTATCTACAGACTGACGCCAGAAAACAACAAAAACCAACAGGCATGTTTGCATCCCCGGTGCTTATGTTAGTGTCTCCATAAAGCGTTTTGCATGAATGACTGGAACAGTGGGAAATGCCACAATCCTGTGCGCGTGTTGGTGAGGATTCTGGTCACTGTCTCCCTCCGAGTTTCCTGTATGAAGTCTGGCAGGCTCAATTCCTTCTCCAAGTTCAGGCGAGGGAAACTTTGTACCAAGATAGGAACCGCTTCATTTCTCCCTTTCAGAAAATGAGAACGATGCCATTGGACACATCTCCCCTTTGCTCTGGTTGCCAGGAAGCTCCGAGTTAATGTGACCCCAACTGTGCTAATCACAAAGGCTCTTAGGCAGCCACATTTGGTCTTATTTCCTCTGGTTTGGCCATCCTGTTCTGATTTCTATTCCCCCTGTTCCTAATTTAAATTTTTGGATCATATTTCCCATCATCTCATTGCAGAACTCACAACATTTGCCAGGTAGCCGTAAATGACGAAAGTGAGTGGTGTAATGGGGTGTGGTGTTGCCTGTGGCAAATTGAGAGAGGTCTTCCTAGGCCACTGTACTAAAATAGCATCATTCCCTCAACCCATTGTCAACCTACCCCTCGCCTGCTTCATTCATAGCACTTATCACTTTCTGTGAGTCTCTTATTTACTTGTTTACTGATGACAGTCCGTCTTACCTCTGCTATGCCCTCCGTAGCCAGAACAGTACCTGGCACAGAACCATCACCCAGTCCACATCCGCTGAGTGAGTGAGGGACCGGTGTGGCCAGGTTTTCCTATGTTTTAACAGAATTTGGAATTTGAATTTCTATATGAAATCTGACTTCTAGATGTTGGTGGCTAATATTAAAAAATAAAATAAAAACACTGTCTTGGCTAGCACCAGGCCATATCAGTGTGGGGCCATTGTCCTTTCTATTCTCCGGTTGTAGCCACCACAGCAGTCTCTCAGTGGAATGAAGTATACACATAAATAAAATCCCACGTCTGCTTTATGGTTTACGGAGCACCGTTGCCCAACAGAATTTTATTTTTGTTCCAGTTTTACTCAGGAGTAAATTCAGGCCCCCGAGGAGCTGACGTGAACCTGGGAGTGGAGGAAGCCGTGAAGGGCAGACCCGCCCTTGCAGTCGGAGCTGCCTCGGGTCAGGCGCAGGAAAGCGGGAGGAAAGGCCCTACTTGCTCCATTTCCTCTCCCTGTCCTGGAGCCCCAGTTAGGCGGATGCTTCACCTGGCACAGGCTGCGCCCTGGAATTTGGATCCAGCCTCAGGCTGGCTCTGCTTCTCCACCGTTCAATGCAGAAGGGGATGACCGGTGGGGTGGCTCTTACAATCCCCTCACATGCCACCTTTGGCTCAAAAACCTTAGGCTTAACACGTGTTAGTAGCACACACAAATGAATAAGCAAACATATTGCATAGTGTCTCTTTCATTTCTGGATCTTCAGTGTGATGTCCAGCATACTGTTTTAGGACCCATCTCTTTACATTTCTGTTAGAGTTGTAGGTTTTCATGATTTAGCAGAGAGTATCTCAGCCAGTCTTTGCAAACATCACTAAGTTCTGACCCAAACTTAGTTTCTTATGGGTTAATTTTCCCAGAGAAAAGCTTGATAATAAAATTTAAGTATTGAAATTCAGGTCTTGAACATTTCTAGAAAATGTTGATAATTGAAAAATTTCTCTATCTACTGTAGAATTGTTTCCCCTTCTATAGTTCTCCTAACTATTTCTCCCAGAATCAGTGTCCATCTTATTAAGCAAAAAAATAAATAAATAAATAAATAATAAATAAATTAAATTAAAAAAAAATCTAGGCTTTATTGGTATTTAAAAAAATAATTTTATTGATTTTTTTTAGAGAGGGGAAGGGAGAGAGAGGAAAGGGAGAAAGGGAGAGACATCAATGTGAGAGAGAAACATTCATCAGCTGCCTCCTGCGTGTGCCCTGAGAGGGTGGGTGCAGGGGATCCATCCTACAACCTGGGTGTGTGCCCTGACCGGAAATCAACCCCAAAACCTTTTGGTGTATGGGATGATGCTCCGGCCAACTGAGTCACACAGACCAGTATGATGTTTTTTTAGTTATTATTTTTAATTAAGGCAAAATACATGTGACAAAAGTTTACCATTTTAACTATTTTAAATGTACAGTTCAATGGCATGAAGTACATTGACACTGTTATGCAACTATCATTACCATCCATCTCCAGAACTCTTTTCCTCTAGTGCTGTGGTCGGCAAACTGAGGCTCGTGAGCCATATGCAGCTCTTTGGCCCCTTGAGTGTGTCTCTTCCACAAAATACCATGGCCTGGGCGGGTCTATTTTGCAGAAGTAGCATTATAAGAAGTTTAAGTTTAAAAAATTTGGCTCTCAAAAGAAATTTCAATTGTCATACTGTTGATATTTGGCTCTGTTGACTAATGAATTTGCTGACCACTGCTCTAGTAAGACCAAGTCTCTGTAGCATTCAGCAAAATTTCCCATTCCTTCCTCCTCCAGTCCCTGGCAATCTCCATTCTCCCTTCAGTCTTCAGTCTCTATGAATTTGACTTCTGATTTAAGTAGAATCATCCAGAATTTGTCTTTGTGACTGGCTTGTTTCAGCTGACATCATATTCTCAAGGTTCCTCCATATTGTAGCATGTCAATCTTTTTGTAGAATTTCAATCTTTTTTAAAGGCTGGATAATATTCTAGTGTGCTTATTTGCCATTTGTATAACTTCTTTGGAAAAATGTTTATTTTGCTCATTTTTTTAAAATCATTGAGTTGCAGGAGTTCTTTATATATTTTGGATATTAAGACTTCAGCAGATGATAGTTTGCAAATATCACTTCACATTCTGCAGGCTACTTTCACTGTGTTGACTGTATCCTCTGGTGCACAGACTTTTTTAGTTTTGATGTGCAAGAAGCATTTCTGAGCTTCTATTTTTGGTGTCCTTGGCTCTCTGGGCACATGGACTGTGGGTAAGGAGGACTGTCACACAGATCCAATGACAGAGGGCTAGGAGGCCACCGCTGAAAGGCTGCCAACTCCTGTTCCAAATAGACTTCTAGGACGGTCTCAGGGCTACCCCATTTTCTACCCTTCCACCCCTCCCCTCCACAGTCAGCGTGCAGAACTGCTTTAACAATAATAGACTTCAAGCTTTGGGGTAGCCTTGGTTGGTGCTGGGTCTGTCAGAACAATCATGACAATGACTATGGCCTAGAACTCAGTGAGGGAATATTATAGCTGCTCCTATGGATCTCTGTAGCATGTCTCTTCTGTAACATGGGGACCTTTAAAGGCCAAAACAATGACAAGGTTATGGTGGCCTCCACCCCCCAAATTACAGTAGGTCCTCAGGTTACGTCAGAGATCCATTCCTATGGTGCCATGTAATGCGATTTTCGCCGTAAGTTAGAACCCACCTACATAAGCACCTACATCGCTCACATGGAGCACATACACAGCAGAAATGAAGTGAAACAGAAAAAAAAATTAAAAGAAAGAACAATTCCTGACCTTTACTTGTGGTAAGTAAATAATAAAAAACATAAAGCACATATGTACATACGTCGAAATGATAGAACTTTTTTTTATATAAATGGGAGATGGCGAGGTAACCATGAAACAATGTACCTCGAGTCCAATGTAATCTGAGGACTCTCTGTAAGTCAAAAGAAAAAACAGCCACAAAATAAGCTTGCATAAATGCAACAAAGTTCTGATTTTTTTAAAGATAATGACTTCAATGTCTTTTCTAAATTGAAACATAACTTATATATAACATTATATTAGTTTCAGGTGTACAGCACACTGATGTGGTATTCATATATGTTGCAAAATGATCACCACAATGTCTAATTAACATACATTATCTCACACAGTCACAATTTTTTTCTAGTGATGAGGGAGTGCTACATTTGAATGGTTCAAATCTATTCTTTTAAATTTCCCTCTTTTAATTAACGATTTTTTTAGTGTCCCTGCTTTGCCATGCCCTAATCCCTGTTGAGCCACCTATTTGGAAATAATAATTTCCCCTAATGTTTATTGTGTGCTTTTTATATGCACATTCTGTGTACTATGTAAAAGAACAAATTTAATCATATCAATCCCATGAGGTAAGTACTATTATAAATCTCCAGTTTAGAGTCGAGAGCAGTAACTTGCCTAAGATCACACGGCTAGTAAGTGGCAGAGCCAGGATTTGAACTCAAAAAATGTGGCTCCAGAGTCCCTTGTTCTGAAGTCTAGGTTCCAGCCCTATTGGCCTGGCATGCAAATGACCCACCTCAACCAGCCTGAACCTGCCTTGCCAGTCCCTCCCTTTACCTTTGGCACTTCACAAACACAACTCCCTTTGCCTCCCTTCCAGCCCTTCCTGACCTTGTTCATCCACCCACCCAGAATGCCCTTGGGCATCTCTCTCTTCTCTGCCTGTGCCATCTGGGTTGGGTGTTTTCCCAAGGTAGGTTGCAATGAGATAGCGATTCTTGCACTTTCCTGCTTAGAACTGTATCTATCTCTTGTCTGCTTCCCACAGCGGCCCGAGAATTCCTTGTGGGTGGAGAACAAGTTGTAAATCTCTCTGTCACAACCTAGCCAAGCTCCTGGTACCTAGAAAGTGCTTAGTATCTGGCTTTGAGTACATAAATGAGGGGGCACCTAGATTAGGACTTAAGGGTAGTAAAAGGAGTGCCCAAATGGTAGTTTCCCCGGGAAATGTTATTGGCACCCTGAGCAGACAGTGAGAGCCCAGTCCGTATTGACCAGAGCAGTGCTGAATGGAACAGAATCAGTGGTGTGAGCCTCACTCCCTTATGTCTGAGCTGGGAACCTGTGTTCTAACTGAACAGAGGAGACTGTTCCGCTCCCCACAGATCAAAGACAGTGACAACACATGTATGTGCACAAATGTTATCATGGATCCCAGTGACTTTTGAGTTTTTTAAAAAATGTCATGATTGAATAAACATCTTCTTCCTCTTCCCTTCTGTTCCTAAATAATTCAATCCTTAAAGCCACTATGTGGGCCGAGTAAGGTAGTCATTGGCATGGGCAAAGGTTCAGGGTGGTATGGTGTCCCAGACAGAGTGAGTAGGTTGGCCACTGGACAGGGTGGCCTAGCACAGGGGCCAGGGCCTGGGTGGGCAGAGGAAGGGGTTCCTCTGTGGGGAGAGCCCAAAGTGCTGGGATTCAGGTGTGATAAGGAGGTCATCTGTGTGATGAGGCAGTCATGACTGCAGTTGGTTACATTCAGAGGATGGATCAAATAAGCAAATCTGTAAGGACTAGAGGCCCAGTGCACGAAATTCATATACAGGTAGGGTCCCTAGGCCTTGCCAGCCAACAGGGTTGATCAGGGCCTTCCTTTGTTGTGCTCTGCCCCTTGGTGGTTAGTGTATGTCATAGCAAGCAATCGAACTCCAGGTCTCCTGGTCGAACTCCCGAGGGGACACTTTGCATATTACGCTTTTATAGATAGATAGATAGATAGATAGATAATGGGAGCCTAATCTCATTAGTGTTGAGAAGGCCTTACAGGTATGGAAAGGGAGAAAGCTAGAACAGACCCAATGGTGTTGGATTGGACTTGGAAGTACCAGTCTGAATATGTGAATTTATGTTTTTTCAAATACTTATAGATCAGTCTAGAACTAAATGTAGATGAGACACACACACAGGCCCTAATTCTTCCATTGAGGCAGGCAACAATGATATCCCAATTAGCAACTAGCACAGCCTGGGGTTAGATTTTGGATTCTAAATAATTCTCCACTAAAAGGAACTAGAACTCCTTAGGGGAAATATCTGATGTAAAGGCTGTAACATCTTGCTGTAGTAAGAAGTATTCAGAGGATGAGGGGAACATTACCAAAGGGCATGTTGAAATTGTGATTAGAAATGAGGTATTTATGTACTTTTAATGTACTTCTCTACAGAACACTTATTAGTTGAAAAAGGAAGAAGAGTAATTTACAGTGGAGCACCCTGGATGACACCATCTTAATCAAGTGATCTCAGAGAAATTTAAAATCTTTTGCCACCCGATTGGTTGCAGTGAGAACACAGCATCATTTCTGTGCTATTCTTGCCAAACTTGTGTAACTTGCATCTAAGCATGAGGAAACTCAGACAAACCAAAACTAAGCACCATTCAGACAGAATACCTGACTCTATTTTTAGAATGTCAAGGTTATGAGAGTGAAGGAAATATCAAGGAAAGGTACCATCCTAGAGCAGACCAAGGAGATGTGATGACTAAATGCCTAATTCTGAAATACTTGCTATGAAGGATATTTTTGGGACAACTGGTAAAAACTTGACTTGGTATTAAGGTTTAATAACAACTGAAAACACCCTGGGGCTGAGGATTGCATAGTACTAATGTATCAATGTTAACTTCCCGAGTTTGTGGTTGTGTAGGAGAATGTCCTTGACAATTGGAAATGCACACTACTGGATTTAGGTAAGATGAGACATGGCTTTGGCAGCTTACTCTCAAAGGGTTCTGAACAATAAAGTACAAAATTCTTTGTTCCATACTGCACATGCATCTCCTCCATAAGTTTGAGATTTTTCAAAACAATACTTGTATATACATATACTATACATACCCATACACACACACACACACACACACACACACACACACATATATACATACAAACTCACATTTGTATATTTTATGTCAACATATACATGTAATGAATATGTCAGGTTTAAATTATAATGTTCTCCATATTTGCCAGGACACAGGTGCCCAGAGGCTACTTTGGGTCAAGAATATACTTTGGGTATATCTGCTGCATGTTGGTTCTCTGCTGAGGTGTAGGAGATGGGCATTCTCACCCCACTCATTCAACAAAAGATGAACAGATTCTGGAATAACTAGAAAGAGATAACACTGTATCTGCAGGGCTGAGTGTGCCCTTGATGTGACTTATCTGCGGATGTACTCACCTGCCAGAACCAACAGTAGAAGCACTGAGGGCTCCTTTGCTCTCTCGGGAAGTTTGTGGAGTAACTGGGGGCCAGTTCTTCAGTGCTGGTCTGGAATATGAATTGCACAGGGGACTGATCCCATGTTCATGTGAGACTTGGCTCACAGTGCCAATGATAACCACTGCCCATCGGGCACCTTCTGTGGGACAGAAAATGGGGTATGTTCCTTTTATAGTCATTAATAGAGGCACGGTGCACAAAAATTCGTGCACTTTAAGGGGGTCCCTTAGCCCGGCCTGCACCCTTTCTCAATCCAGGACCCCTCGGGTAGGGTTCCTAGGCCTGGCCTGAGATCAGGGCCTATCAGGGCTTTCCTTCCCCTGGCTGCAGGCAGCTGGCTCCACCCCTGTGGGTGCCACTACTTGCCATCTCTGCAGTGCTGTCCCCTACCCAGCTTCCCTGCCACCGGTGGCCTCCCTCTACAGGTGACAGGCATGGGGTGCAATGTCTTGGCTGGCCTGGGCCTCCCTCTGTGGGGTGATAGCTGGCTGGCTGCACACCTGCCATAGAGTTGCTGCAGGTGGCCTGGGCCTCTCTCTTTCTTTGCTGGGGTCAGGGCCAGCCCAACCTGATCACTCCTAACTGCTGGCCTGCCTACCTGATCATCCCCACCTGCTTGCTGGGGGCAGGGCCAGCCCTGCAAGGGGCCATCTGCCTATCTGATCACCCCTAACCACTGGCCTGCCTGACTGATTGCCCCTAACTGCTTGCTTGGGGGCAGGGCCAGCCCGGCGAGGGGCCATGGTGGTTCTGGTCTCTGGTCATTCCGGTTGTTACGCTTATGGTGGCTGGCCTTTTATTATATAGGATAAGGGTTCTCCTTATTAAATATGGTTCCCAGTCTATAGCAAAGGAAATAAAGCTCAGCAATGTTTAGAATGCTCATTTGTTGAAGCCCAGTATCTCAGAATGTGACTGAATTTGGACATGGAGCTTTTATAGAAGTGATTAAGTTGAACTGAGGTGATCAGGGTGAGCCCTAATCCACTCTGACTGGTGTCCTCCCAAGAAGAAATTCAAACACACAGGGAGTCACCAGGTCAGTGTGAGCAGGAGAGGACCCATGAGGACACAGCAGGAAGGCACCATCTACAGGCCCAGGAGAAGGCCTCAAAGACACTGAACCTGCTGATCCCTTGTTTTCTAGTCTCTAGAACTTAGAGAAAGTAAATGTACTGTTGTCGTGACTCAGGATAAGTATTTTGTTATGATAGCCCTAGGGACTAAGATAGTTATGCTATGGAACTGGCAGAAGATAGAGTTGGGATTCAAAATAAAATTCATGTAGTTCTTCTCACCGTCCTATGCCACCTCCTTCCACCCATGTTTGAAACCTCTCCCAACAGGCTGCCCAGGAGCCTCCAAGTCTCACAGACTTAGCAGATCCCTCCTATGTCATCCCAGAGCATTATCACACTGCAGGTCATCAACTAACTCACAATGGCCTGATCAAACTGAGAATAGGGCTCCTCCTGACTGCATCTCCAGCATGTGTCCTGGAGCCAGGCACATGGTCATTACAATAGTTAGTCTTTACTGAGCCTTTATTATGTGCAGCAAAGGCCTCACAGGTATTATCTCAGTTAAATCTTTTTTTAAAAAGATATATTTTATTGATTTTTTTACAGAGAGGAAGGGAGAGGGATAGAGAGTTAGAAACATCAATGAGAGAGAAACATCAATCAGCTACCTCCTGCACACCCCCCACTAGGGATATGCCCGCAACCAAGGTACATGCCCTTGACCAGAATTGAACCTGGGACCTTTGAATCCTCAGGCTGACACTCTATCCACTGAGCCAAACCGGTTAGGGCTCTCAGTTGTACCTTAAGACAACTCCATGAAGTAGATATCACCATTTTCCCATTTTACATGTCAGAACACTGAGGTCAAGGGGGTTAACTGAATTACCCCAGGGCTAATGGGTGGTGAGAACAGGAATTAAGTCCAGATGGTCTAGTTCCCAGCCTGTGCTCTGAGCACAGACCTTTGTGGGGAGTGGTAGGGAACTGAGGAGCGTTCCCCGAGTCCCAGGCCCCACCCTCTGCTAAGCCCTTGTGGGGAGCTCACTTGCTGTGGAGAGTGCTCTCACACAAGACTTCCTGCCCAGCCCCCTCTGCACGCTGCTGCAGGCACTCCTCAGGCAGACAGTTTGCACCACACCCTGACACATCACCCAGTGCTGGACGCAGGGGCATCGTTTATCAGTGTTTGTTAAACTGGATTCGATGCCCAGGGATGGATGTAAACAGGGATAAGTAATCAGATGGTACTGGACTCTAACGGTTTCTTTCTAGATTTTCCAGGAGAGTTCCAGCTTCTAAAATTTCACCCTATCACCAGGTCGCCTGCCAGAGTACGTGGCAGAGAATATAGCCAGTGTTTGGTTTAAAAAGTAGAGTTACCATTCCACGGAAAGAGGCAGAATGGAGACAAATATGCTGTCTGTCACTTAACTACTTGATTGCTGTTGGGCAAGTCACAATTTCTCTGGACTTGTCTCTGTGAGGGAACAGCGATGGCACTGCCTAGTTCTACTGTCGGGATGGACACAGTATATGACTGTGCTTGAATACTGATGAAGAATACTGCTACATAAATCCAGGAATCATTAGTGGGATTGCTTATATTTTACTGACCTGTTTGGCCAATTTAAAAAAATTACAGGAAGGAGCAGCTTTTATTTTTCAAAGTAAGGGAAGAAGGTTTCCATGAAGACCAGTGCAGAAAAAAATCAGACATACGAACGGCAAATGTCCTGAGGCCTTCCCCGAGTTCCAGGTATTGTGAAAAAATATATAACTATCTTCTAGGTTCTCCTCAACAACTGTGTGTGTGTGTGTGTGTGTGTGTGTGTGTGTGTATTAGGGATCAGGAGGGAGGCTGGGCCCGGATAGTCAAGGAGCAAAGTTTTCTCAAATTGAACGAGATGACACCTGGTGCAAGAACCAGGCTCTTACCTTTGCTGCATTGTGGGTCAGTTCCCAGGGGTGTGAGGCCTCGGGGATAGCCCAGGAAATTTTTCTTTCTTTTTCCTCGGTCCTGCCTTGCAGACAACGTACAACTAGTCCACGTTGTACCCTCAGGAGTTAATCAGCTCAGTCCGTTTCTTCTGCCCGGCTCCGCCATGATCCCAGGGCAGGTGAGGTAGTTGCACAGAACGAACTCCCAGTGTCACAGACAGAGCTGATCATAAACTGAGTGCCGCTTTCAGGGAGTCTGCAGGAAGGGCAGCCCGCCCCACCGCAGGCTGTCATTGGCACCAGTGACAACTCTATTCTGGTTTGGATGGGACTAAGGCCGCTTTGAACTTCCTTTTGCTCTTGCCAAAAGCCAGGATCCTTTTGTTCACCTTTGGGACTGCCAAGTCAGGCCTACCACATCCCTGCTGTTGTTTTCCTGCGGGCAATGGGACAGCGAGCTTGGAGCTGGGGAAAGGAAATCAACACAGGGCCCCTACACCTTCAGGTCACCATGAGGCCTAGGACATCATCTAGCTGGGGTCTGGATCGATCTCAGAATCCTGGGCACCTTTTTATCCTACATAATGAAAAGCTAATATGCTAATTAGACCAACAGCAGAACAAAATTCCAGAATGACCAGTGGGCAGGGGCAGGACCAGCAAGCATGGGCCACCGGGCCAGCCATGATGGTCCCAGCACCACCCCCCCTTCCACAGCGGTGGGAGAGGGGGTGTTGCAGTCCTGGCACCTCCGCAGAGGTGGGACAAGGCATGACCACAGCGCTTCAACCTCCCACAGCCCCTCCCATGGCCACCCCCACCAGTGGGCAGGGTGGGGGGGCGAGGACAGTGCTAAGGAGGAGCACGCTGGCTTCTGGTTGAGCAGTGCTCTCCCTGAGTGCCCCTGTCCTCCCCTTCCCCATGCAGCCAGAAGCCAGGAGCCAGACTCACAGCTGGCAAGTGCAGGGGCAATGGCAGGAGCCTCTTCCGCCTCTGGGACAGCGCTAAGGATGCCAGCTTAGGCCCGCTCCCCCTAAGCAGGCCTAAGCAGTCAAGTGGACATCCCCTGAGGGCTTCTGGATTGCCCGAGGTTGCAGGCTGGGCTGAGGGACTCCCCCCGAAAGAAAATTTTCCTGGACTACCCCGAATGAATTTCATGCATTGGGCCTCTATTTTTTAAATATGCAAAGAAGCGTGCACTGAAATCCATACCGGACAAATCAAGCAATTCTGACTTGTTCCAGTACCTTGCCAAGACTTTCAAAGATTTTCCGTAGGTGGTGCCTCTTGTAATCAAACATCAGCTAATGTTTGTAGGCAAAGAGACTGAACAATTTATGACTGATGCTGGTTAAGACTATTATCCCTACAGAGACAGGATTGTTGGTTAAATAAGATTTCTTCTACTTTCTCTTCAATGATATCATCATCAGCAGCAGCATCTTTGCTAACATTTGTTATATGCTAACTGTCTGCTGGGGCCTGTGCTAATTACCTAACCTGCATTATTTCACTTAACTCTCAGCCTAAGCCCATAATTCTCATTCCCATTTTATAGATGCAGAAATGGAGGATTAGAGAGATTAAGCCACTCCTGCAAAGGAACCCAGCTAAATTTATAAAATGTAAAGAATGCCTTTCTGGAAGTGCGCTTTTCTGCACCTCACTTTTTCTACTGGTTAGCTTCAGCTTCAGCACCTCTGTGAGCCGACAGCTCTGGGGCTAGTCAAAGGGGCGGCTTAAGTAAACTCTTAGATCTGGGAACAGTGCTCTAGATGGGCACCTGGGTCAGTGGTTAGTTAGGTGGTCTCTCCGCAGAATGTGAATCAGTGCTATCTTTATGTCTCTTGTACATAGAACACTCCTAGCCTGGTGCCCACTCTCCTCTCTAATCCAAGGTGGCACTGGCTGCTGTGGCTCAGCTGTCCACTCTGAGTCCGATTGACCAAAGGAACTGCACTGTGAACCTCTGGGCCTCTGTGTGTGCTTTGGTCACGGCCTGATGGCGAGTTTGTCCTTTAGACTTTGGGAGCCCAACGGTCCCGAGCATCTTTCCATCAACCTCCATGGAATGAATGCCACTCAGTTCCCAGCCCGAAAACTTCTGCTTGGTGAGGGGAATGCAGCACATGTGTTTTCAGTCCTCAGGTCATTGTGCAACTTTTATTGTTGCTTATGGTGCTCATCTTTACCTCTGCTGTTAGCCATGAGCTCTCCTGGGCCGTGGCCATTACCCAGGGCAGCGGGCCGCTGGACAAAGGAAAATGAAACCACTGATTAGGAGACAAGGAGATGCCTCACAGCAGAGTCCACTTGTCTGTTTTTGTAAACAGCCAAGTTGCAACATCTGGGCAGTTGCTCATCCTTGTTACCCTTGGATTTGGGCAGCTTTAGGGTGTTATGCTCTGGGGCCACGTGAGCCTTTCAACTTGAGGTGGGTCATCTTTTCATTCTTAACAGAGACTCGAGATTTATTGGAATGAAGGCAATAAAGAAGATTAGAAAGGGGCTGGGCGTTTTAGTTTAGATATCATTTCATTTTTCTTTCCCGGTGGTTTACAATGAAACACAGTGTCCAAACATGTTTATTGACTCTGGTCTTGGCTTCTTTGATGAGGAAAGGCAATTTATAAGAGTCAAATGGGCCTTTTCAACCTTATCATGTGAAACCGAAGACCACATGGGAAGGAGCTGATGTCATGGAGTCTCTCGTGTTCATCTGCCTCGCAGCTTTGCGCCCCCAGCAGACAGAGACAGCAGGTCTGGGGCAGTGGGGAGCACGGAGCCTTTTCATTCAGAAAGGTAAGGGACAGGGACTTGCTTCCCCCGTCCTCTCCCGTGAGCATCTGGATCGGTACTGATTAACTTGGAGCTGAGCACTGAATCCGCTGTGGGGCTGACAATAAACACACACAACTCCAAAAATACTTTTTGCGTGGTCATGTAACCAAGGCCGCTGACTGTTTAAAACTGGAAACAAAGAGAAGTCAGGGATGAAAACCAGGCCGGATTAATTTAGCTTTACAAATGTGCCCTTTGCAGAGCCAGGATTACTCACTCCCTGGCAGCTTGCGGGGCGCAGGCCTGGGTCGGCTCAAACTCTGTGGCTTGTGAGTGTCCTTTGCATTTGGTGTGGGACGTCCCAGGTGAGTGACAGGCTCCCACCTCAGCGGAAATGTCCAGATGCAAAAGCAGATCGTATCATTATGAGGAAGTGGGCCTAGCTTCACACCAGGAAAAATGGCCCTTTTTTTTGGAGTGCCGAAAAGTACCATGGCCGCTTATATGCAGAGAGCATCTCCTCGTTTCTGGTGCATTCCAAGGCGGGGGTATTGAATCTGTAAGATTACAGAGGAGCCGTTTAGTGTTCTGCAGAACCTGGGCCGGCTTTGTCTTGGGCCCATTTTCACTCTTGCAAGATGCTCAGGTGTAGGGAGCGGTTATAGGGTTAAGCCCTGGACTGACCGAAAGTCCCAGCTTAGAGGGCACAGCCCTCTTGACATAATTAAGCTAGATCTTGTGGCTGCTCCCTAGATCTTTCCTGGGGAGCTAATGGGCTGTGGGAGGTTGCAGCAATGCTGCCAAAACAAGTGAATCTCACAAGAACATTGTAAATTACCTTGTTTGCCTCTGACTATAAAATAAAGCATCAGCTTGCAGTCTGGATCTGCTCTGTGGTCCGAGTCACGCACAGAAGATCCACCTAGACCCAGCGTATTCCCTTTGTCTGTCCTTTCTTCAACCTTTGCCGGCCCTCCCTCAGGCTTGTCGAACCCTTGGCTATGCTGGCGCAGCATACTCAGAGTAGAAATGGATTTGTCCTCATAGGAGGCAGAAATGGCCTCTTTGAAATGGACTACTGTACTTTTCCTCTGCTAAGCATGTAAGCGATGCTCTGACCATCTGTACCCACAAGTGGAGAGGCAGCCAGGAACCCAGAGGCCCACCAGGCTTTAATATCATCTTGGAGCCAATAATTCCTGTATTTATATCTCTGGCTCAGACCGCTTTTTTGCGTTTCCCACCGTGGTTCTCAGTGCCTCACGGCCATTTTCAAGTTCACACATCCAAAGCCAACCCTTCATCTCTTCTCAACCCTCTTCCCATTTCCATCTCAGCAAATGACCCTTTCACCCACCCAGGGCTCCCTCCGCCTGAGTCCGTGTTCCTCAACCTCTCCCACTCCTCCCCCAACGCCCTGTCCCACAGGCAATCCCTGAGGCTGCCCTGTCCATTCCACCCCAAGTTTACAACCACAGCACAGGGCACCTTCCCCTTCCACCTGCACAGCTGCAGCTCCCGCCAGTGCTCAATACGGGATCACTGCAGGAGGCTCCCAGCTGGGCTTCCTGCTTCCCTCTTGCTTCCAAGGATCTTTTTTTTTTTTTTAAGTCATTCCAAGGATGCCATTAGCCTATCCTAAGGCATCAAAGCTTCCCACTGCACTAAAAAAGAAACACAAAACTCCTGACTGGGCCCCCAGGGCTTGGTGTGATTTGGTCCCACATACCCTTCCAGAGTTACCTTGGAGACCCCCACCCCCACCCCCTTGAGCCCACTCCAGCCCTAGGCACTTGCTGTCTGTCTCTTGAATACGAGCTTTTCTCCATCTCACAGCTTTGCTCTTCCTTCCCCATAAAAAGACACACAAACCTTCCCCACTCCCTAACTCATCTTTCAGGTCTCAGCTCAAATGTCATTTCCCAGAGAAACCCTTTCCCTGTTTCCTCTGTAGTACTTGATTCCATTTATAAGGCTATTATTTATTTACTTATTTGCTTAATGTATAGTTCACCCTGCTATACCCACCCCACCTCCGACTACTAGGTTTCCTTTTATGAAGGCAGGGACCATGTTCAAGGCCTGGTACATAACAGGTTCCAAATTTTTAAAAAAGTTGGATGAAGGGATGAAGAATGAAATGAGGAAAACTTTTTCCTCTCAATTCATATCTCTTAAGGAAGACTTTCTTAACCAGCCGTTGAGAGGTACTCGTGCTTGTTCAGAGGCAGATCCAGTTTTCCCCATGTGCCTGTAGAGAACTAGCAAATACCCACGGTCTCGGAGAACCGAACCAGCTCCTTCCTGAGGTCCCGCTCTCTATGGCTTCTGGGGGTACTCCACAGCCTGGGGACACCAGTGATGGGGGACTTAGGGAGTGGCTGGTGTGGACCCAGGACTAGTGTGTTTCTGGCTTTCCATGTTAGATATTGTAATTCGTTCTCTGGGAAAACAATACAGCAGAGTAAAAACTGTACTGTTATAAAAATGTTTGTGAGCTAGCTTTGAGAAACCAAACACCGTTTCGGTTTAGAACATCAGTCTATGGGGGGGAATGTGTTCCAGATTCAAACAACCAGCATTACCCCCCAGAAGTTCCTTAGAACAAAAACTCTTTCAAGTAGGAGATGCCTGTTTTGGGTTTCATATGAATTTTCAAATATATGATGACTCATCACCAGCCACTCCCTCCCTGACCTCTCATCTTAATCTGGGTCCTGGTGAGGACAAATTGGGCATGCCTACGATATAATTTATTCACACGAGGGCTGATTTATTTGTGTTGAGGCAGAGCCAGGAAATGTTTATTTTTTCTGTCCATATTTCAGAAGCCACATCTGATGCATTCCCCAGGAGAGAACAATATGGAATGGGCTTCCAGTCTCCTCCTAGAGACCTTCACAACAGGAGGAGTAAGGACCCATCTGATTGACAAGTCAGGGAGAGGATGACCCTCCTTGGGCCCCCTTACTCAAGGGACTGGGCTGCTGCATTGAAAAGCCAGAGCCTCTTGGCCCGGCCAGTGTGGCTCAGTGGTTGAGTGTCCACCTATGAACCAGGAGGTCATGGTTCAATTCCTGGTCAGGGCACTTGCTGAGTTGTAGGCTCAATCCCCAGTAAGGGGCATGCAGGAGGCAGCTGGTCAATGATTCTGTCTCATCATTGAGGTTTCTCTCTTTCTCCCCCTCTTCCTTTCTCTCTGAAATCAATATAAATATATATATATATTTTTTTTTAAAAGAAAAAGAAAAGGGCCTCTTTGCCTCTTCTCTTGGATTTTGCATGTCCAGACGAGTTGGCAGGAGGAAGTGGCTATGCAGCCTCTATTCCCCTGTCCAAGGCAGCCCCTGCAGGGACAGCAGGCCAGTTGAGGCAGGTCTCTGCTTCTAGAGTCCCTTTCTTCCCCTTCCACTGGTGGGAGGACTCACTGTGGATCTCCTGGCTCAGAGAAGGCAGCAGAAACTTCTAAGCCCAGCTTCTTAAGGTGGATGCTATATCAAGATTTTTTAAAATCTTTATTTCTTTCCTCAACTAGAAGGACACCCCTACCCTTTAACTTCAGGAATTTGTGCTAATATATATATATATATATATATATATATATATATATATATACACATATACATATATATATAGATAGATATAGATAGATAGATATAGATAGATAGATATAGATATAGATATATAGATAGATATAGATAATTTAAATATATATTGATTTTTTTACAGAGAGGAAGGGAGAGGGATAGAGAGTTAGAAACATCGATGGAAGAGAAACATTGATCAGCTGCCTTCTGCACACCCCCTACTAGGGATATGCCTGCAACTAAGGTACATGCCCTTGACTGGAATCAAACCTGGCACCCTTCAGTCCGCAGGCTGACACTCTATCCACTGAACCAAAACAAGTTAGAGCAATTTGTATTACATATTTTAATTGTTTTTTTCATCAAGAGCTTTTTTTTTATACCTGTGTGTAAATGCATGTAAAAATAACTTTCATACAGGAATTAGAAAGTGTGTAAATTAGGTATTTTGTTTCCGAAATCAGCATTAAAATGAAAAATTTCTATATCCTAGATTTTTCAACAAAACCTAGGTAAACTCCCTGTGGAATTTCATATTAAATGATTTTACCCTGAGTCAGCCCAATCAAATGCTCAGTGTACATTCTATCTCCATATCTAGGATTTCTGATCTACGCTTCTGTCATCCATGTAATAATTTTGCAATACTTTGCTCACAAATAATATCCTGTCATAAATATCCTCATATGCCTAGAAGCATGAAGGGGCCTGCTCAAAACCACAGTGAGGCCGAGACCGGTTTGGCTCAGTGGATAGAGTGTCAGCCTTCGGACTGAAAGGTCCCAGGTTCGATTCCGGTCGGGGGCATATACCTTGCTTGTGGGCACAGCTCCAGTAGGGGGCGTGCAGGAGGCAGCTGATCGATGTCTCTCTCTCATTGATGTCTCTCTCTCATGGATGTTTCTGACTTTCTGTCCCTCTCCCTTCCTCTCTGTGAAAAATCAATTAAAAAACAAACAAACAACAAACCACAGTGAGTCTTGGAGCTGGGCATAAGCATCAGATATCCAGCCCTCAACCTGCACCCTACACATTTTAAGTTACTAGGCAGTAGCTGCCATTCCTCCTACTGCTGTCAGGAAAACTCAGTTGGCAAAGTCTAGGCCAGTGGTCGGCAGACTCATTAGTCAACAGAGGCAAATATCAACAGTACAACGATTGAAATTTCTTTTGAGAGCCAATTTTTTTAAACTTCTTCTAATGCCACTTCTTCAAAATAGACTCGCCCAGGCCGTGGTATTTTGTGGAAGAGCCACACTCAAGGGGCCAAAGAGCCACATGTGGCTTGCGAGCTGCAGTTTGCCCAACATTGATCTAGGGACATGCAGCTATGTTTTTTTAAAAAATAGAGTCCTAGCCCTAAGATGCCCCAGACTACAATATGAAAGGGGAGTTTGGGGGCAGGGGTTACTCCAAAAGCAATAAGGACAACTAAAAGGAATTGTTACATCAAGAAAAATCCCATTTTATTTACAATATCTCTACATTTTTAATCCAAGTAGAAGGAACACAGATCAAAAATCTTCTGCTAAATCACAAGTGTTAGAAATTCTGAGTAGTGTGGGTATGCTCCATGGTTGGGAAGATGTCATCTTTACAATTTCTTTATTTCATGCCTTAAAAAAAATGAGTGCTGTTCCTGTTTTAAAAAATTATTGTTGTTTCCGTTGGAGGTGAAACTGCCTCATCCAGGGCTCTGTGCCATTCCCTGAGACTAAGTATTGTACATTTGGGGACAGTCATGCAGATGAGAACAAATTGTTATCTAATAGTCAAGGACTCTGGTGTACTCTAGTATTTTGTTTCCAGTCCTGAGGTTACTATAAACACTTAATACATAAATAACACAGCAATAATAAATGTGACTGGAAAGAACAATGTGAGGGACACTCCATATTTCTTACAATCCAGGAAAAAAATTATGGAGTTATCTCAGATTAAAAAAAAATCTCAAGATACTATGACACCTATTTTTATTTTTAGAGGACAAAATGCTTTAGATTCCTCTTTGTGAAAAGGCCTCATTAATTGCACTGATTAATTAACTGGGTCGGTTGATTTTTAAAACCGCATCACAGTGAAAAAGCAACTGGAAAATATAGAAGCATTTTGTGTTTAAATGTGGAGTTCTCTAAACTGGTTCAGACAGCTGGGCCCCATTTTGTGTTTGTTTTTTCAAACAGATTCTCAGTGTTCTAAACCAGATCCAGCTGTGCTAATTGTATTTCAGTGACTGGTTGGATGCTGTCTCTTCTGGGAATTCTCATGGAAAAGGAAAACGGATGCTTAAATCCCATTGTCGTTGCTTATTGCTATGGCCTCGGTGCTGTACTGGTCCGAGACCCTTCATCTCCACACACCGAGCCTTGCTGATGTTCTGGGGCATGTTGTACAGTTGCTTGACCTTAAATGTCCAGAGCCATCATGCAGGTGGTCTCTAAAGACTCAAATGGGTGCCTCTTTCCCCACTCAGTTGCTCAAGCATAATGCATATACAAATGCTTTGAGATATCAAGAGAAATTACATTTTGCTTTAAAAAATGTGTAAGTAAGACACTCGGTGAAAAAATTCAAACAAGCGTGAAGAAAAAAGGACCTCAAGTAAAAAGTATAAGCCTGCCTGCCCTTTAGCGCCCAACATCAACCACACACACACACACACACACACACACACACACACACACACACTCAGACATGCACACATACACATTTAGACATGCACACATATACACCCTGGAACTAGCCTCTAGGGATAATCTTTGATATCTATCTATCTATCTATCTATCTATCATCTATCATCTATTTATCTATCTACCTACCTGCCTATCTACCTATTTATCATCTATCTATGTATCTATCATCTATCATCTATTTATCTACCTACCTGCCTATCTACCTATCTATTTATCATCTATCTATCCATTTATCTATATATCTGTGTGTATGTGTGTATATACCCACATACCAGAGGTAACAAATTACTTGTACCTTGCATTCATTATATAATGTAGCAGAGCAAATCACTAAAACCGAGTAGCTTAAAACAATGCCAATCATTTACTGTCTGTCACAGTTTCTCTGGATCGGGAATCATGGAGTGGCTGGGCTAAGTGGTTCTGGGACTGGGTTGGGGGGAGGGTAAGGGCCCTCTTGAGGATGCAGTCAGATGTTGGCTGGGCCTACACTCATTTGAAGATTTGACTGCGGTCGGAGGATTCGCCTCCAAGGTGGCTCATTCTCACTGCTGACATATTGCTGCTAACTGTTGGCAGGAGGCCTCAGTTCCTCTCCATCAGAGCCTCTCCCTGGGCTACTTGAATTTCCTCATGGAATGGCACCCAACTTCCCCATAGAGGGTGCTCTAAGAGATCAAAGTGGGAGTCACACACCATCACTGCTGCTCCCCTCTGCTGGTCACACAGGTCCACTGGGTTCAGTGTGGGAGGGACTATGCAAAGTGAGGATGGTGGGGGGCATTTTGGATGACAGCAACCTCTACTACTGATGGAGTCTATTTTCTACTCTTTGATTCTGCTCTAGCCTTGCAACTTGTGTTCCTTAATAGAAAAGAGCATAAATGACATTGTAGGGATCCTAAGTCAAGGCTGCAAAATTAGCCTTTTCTGCTGTCACCCTCTCAGAATGCTGCTGGATGAGGCTTCTTGAGGCTATGAGATGAGGTGGAGGGAGAGGCCAGGAGAAGCGACCTGTCCCCAGTTTAGGCCTCAAATATATGAGTGAGCCCAGACAGCGCCGCATATAGCAAGACAAGAGCCCAACCCAAAAGGCCAAACCACCAAATCATGAATAAATAAATGATTGTTGTTTGAAGGCACTGAAGTTTTTGGAGTGGCGTGTTACGCAGCAATATGAAACTGATATGATAAGTATTGGTCTATATTTTGTTTTTAAACTCACATTTAAAATGAGTGAAAATACATTTTGGGCATCCTTTCATGTCAATATCTACAGGTCTTCCATGTGTTTTAAAATGTTCCAATATGGAAATTTCATGATATGAAAAGGGCATCATTACTTAAGATATGAACTATGAATGGACACAGGTTGTTAACAATTTTTTTTCTAATACAAGCAATGTTTTATAAGCTTTATTCTAGCACTCACACTCACAGAAGTAGCATTGCTGGGTTAAGGGAATTTTGCATTTAAATATTTGATGTCTCAAATTGCACTTCAGAATGGTTGTACCAATTTCCATCCCACTAAACTTATCAAATTTTAAAGGGAAATCTTCATAGCTGTTTCTGCCCTCTTCCTACATTTGCCAGAGGATTGGGAAACAGAGCTGAGAGGAGGCACGGGACTGTGGGAACTTTCTCTTAGGCTGCAGTGAGAACAGAGCAAGGAGCATGATGTAAAGACATCAAGAATGAGGATGTGAGAGAGGAGCAACTGGGATCTTGGAGAACGCTTACTCCTCCCTTAAGACTCAGAAACACCTTTTCTCTAGCTGAGAGCTTTTTCAGGAAAAAAGTTTAATAGACAAGGCTGCCAAGTAAGGGCTTTTTAAAAAATTATGACAATAACAAGCATTAAGTCTGAAGTATTAAAGATAACAATAGTGAATACAGTCCTATAAAAACTTAAAAAACATTAAGGCAACTTAAGCCTAACCTGTCAGTCATTTTTCTTAACCAGAGCATGTGGATGAGCCATAAGAGACCTCCTGTGATTCTAAATGTGCAAATAATAATGATGTTTAACACTCACCATGTGGCACTACATACTGTATATTGTTGCATCTAACTCACACTGTGGAGGAAGAAACGAAGGCATGGAGTAACTTGCTTAAATTTACAGTGTTTTGTAACCAGTGGGGAGGCTGGGGATGCATCCCCTCCCCAGAGGCCCTTGCACCAAGAACATGACCAATGGGACCTTTGGAGAAGTTAGCTGGGGGAGCAGTGGAAAGAACCTCTATCCTGAATGATGTGCCAATCTGCTGATGTGACCCCGGCCTTGCCTGCTCACTTCTCAAATTCTGTTTTTTCTGAGACTACGAACTTCCTTTTTGTTTAAGACCACTTATTTGTTTGTTAATCCTCACTGGAGGATAATGTTTTCCATTGATTTTTAGAGAGAGTGGGAGGCTGGGGGAGAGACACACAGAGAGAAACATCTCTTATTGGTTGCCTCCCACATGTAGCCCAGTCCCGGGGATTGAGTCTGCAACCGAGGTGAGGTATGTGACCTTGACTGGAATTGAACCTACAACCCTTCATTCTGTCTGCCTGACTCTAGGGTAAGACCATTTTTAATGGAGGTGTTCATGTGGCTGAAAGCAACCTAACTAAAACACTCCTATTGTTATGCTGCCTCCCAGAACATTTAATTAATTGTAACCTGGGTATTTTCAAATTGCATTCTTAGGCGAAACTAAGAAATCCTGAAAGAATCCAGAGCACAAATTCTATATATATATATATACATAAAATAATCAGACTTCTGCTTGATGCTACTCTTTTTTTATCACAAACACATTATTAATGACAAGTTTCTTCATTTTAAAATACCTTAGTAAAAGAAAAGTACAAGGAGAAAAAGCTGACTCTTATTTTAAGTGAGGGGAACCTTAATTTAAAAATGTCTCCCAACTTGCCTGGTTGTGGAAAGGCCTAGTACCAACTGTAGAAATGGGGGAGAATCCAAACTAGGAATTGAAACTGTCTCCCAATATGAATCAGGAAACTTATATTCTGTTCTGACCTTTTACCAAGACTAGTTTCCAAATTCTATTTCTCACAGAAATGGTCATCCATTCCTCCTTCTTGGATATTCCCAGAAAGGACATAATTTAAGGGGGAGAAATCTTAAAGGCAGTTTTGTGGAAAATAAATATATATTTGCTTCAGATTAAACTGGCCCAAGTAGTAACCTCCCTGAGGCTAATTAGGATGGGCAAACCCCACATGGTTGGGGGAGCCACAGACACCTGTGAGATGATGGTTGGGAGGGTTTAGATTGGACAGTGGTGGCGGGAAGAGGAGACCTGCCCTGAGTCCCACTACAGCCATATGGGCCATAGTTTATTTTACTAATTCCCTCTTCCTGGTTTCTCCTCAGGCAGAGAAGCCATGGGAGATGTGGGAGGCTCTTCCCTGAACCAGAATGGAGACGGGAGCTGTGTCCTGTAAGGGATGAACAGTGGTGAACATAGAGATTCATGTTATGAGTGCATTGTGTCCCCCCCAAATTCATATGTTGAAGTCCTAATTCCCAGTATATCAGAATGTAGCTGCATTTGGAGATAGGGCCTTTGCAAAGGTAATCAAGTTAAAATCTGGTTATTATCCAAAGTGGGCCTTAATCCAGTATGACTAGTGTCCTTACAAAAAGGGGAAATTCATGCACAAACGTGTCCAGAGGAAAGATGATGTGAGAACACAGGAAGAAGGTGACCATCTATAATCCAGGGAGAGTCCTCTAACAGATTCTTCCTTCTGGGCCCTCAGAGAAAACCAACCCTGCTGGCCCCTTGATCTTGGACCTCCAGCCTCCACAACAGAGAGAAAATTAAGCAATTCAGGCTGTGGTATTTGTTATAGCAGCCCTAGAAAACTAATACAGTGCCCCTCTCAGATCTCTCTCAAGAGAAATTGCTGTGGGCAGTGTTGTTGGTTGACAGCCTCCTGCTGCCCGCCATCAGGCCCACTGCAGCATCCACTCCACCACAGGGCTTCCCCTGAGTGCAGTGCATAGATGGGGATGGGGAGGAACTAGAGCGGGCCTATTTCTGCCTTTGCTCAAGACTCCCCATCAGCCTCACAGGGACTTTCTCAAAAGCTGTGCTACAGACTGAAGCTCTTCCTCCCAATCCTCCTCCCATGCAGCTCTTCATTCACAGGATTTCCACTTTAATTATGCTACCTATGGCTCTTTCTTCTTCAGCAACCTCCGCCTTTATTTTCCACAGGCAAGATAGATAAATAGATAGATAGATAGATAGATAGATAGATAGATAGATAGATGATAGATAGATGATAGATAATAATCTTTGTTCCACCATGAAAGTCTTTTTAATAGTAAACAAGTTTAAAAGTTTCCCAGCTAGTGGATATGAATCATTAAAATTCATCAAAAGCCAAATGCAAATGGAAGTTGACATCGAGTTAAGAAAACATTTCAGATATCATTTGTTTGAGTTTAATAACTCCACCGATTTCCTTTAAACAAAAAAAGAAAATGGCCAACTTGACCAAGAGAATGTAAAACATACTGGCATATTGCTAGACATTAGTGTTAAGTACTCATAGGCAGCAGAATGAATCAGCCAAACATTACATGCAAGGTAGAACATTTTCAATTTCTATTTGACCATATTGATAAAGAGCAAACTCAGCCACTCAGTAAATTTGACCCCTAACTAAGACCCAGAGTTAGTCCGTGACCCTAAAGAAGGTCATTGGCAAAGCAAAGAACTCATATCTCTGTCTGCCCAGCTTTGAGAGTAAAGGAGGAGAATGAACGTTCCCAGCTGGGTGTTGAGCTAATTTTAGAATTGTAGCACCCAGGACACAAGCCAACCAAATTCACACAAACACTGAGGGTAAACAATGCCACACCAGCTGTCCTGAACCTAGCCAGACATATGGCAGGTGAAAGCGGTCAAGATTTCTTCTCAAACATTGTTTATTATTCTTTACGACCTTTGTTCTTAGAGAAGAAAAATGAGATTGGCTAGAATTTTGGATCTATGTGTTTATTTCTTCTTTCTCTTTAGGTCTCTCTATTAATTTTCTCACATTAAAAGTCAAAGCACCCGCATCAAAGAAAAAATGTCAACAACCCAGAAGTGGGTAAAGGAACAAGTGGAGGTTCCTCTTCATTCTCCTTTTGCCCTGTGGCCCTCCTGTCCCACCTGTAGATCAGATTTGAAGCTAGTGGATATGTGGGTGGTTTTTTTGTTCCCCAAAATAACAATGAAAAATGGGGGGGGGGACATCTCATTTTTTTCTGTCTAAAATAGTTCTCATTATTTTAAAAAATACAGAAAGTATAAAGAAGAAAATAAAAATCATCAAATCCTTTCACTCAAAGATCACAAGTAACTTTTTTTGTGTGTGTGATTATTATTTCAGACATTTTTTTCCTGCAAGTGCGCGCACACACACACACACACACACACACACACACACATCCATTTCTAGGCCTGCAATATCTGGAAGTATATGTAGGCAAGACCCATTTCCATGAAGAAGGCAATCATATGGGTCTGGAAGATGGTACAAGTATTGCCTTTCTCTTGAATCTCATTTCAGGACTAACAGGCATAGCAGGTGGGCACTGGCCCAGAGGACCTTCCCTGCTCAACCTTTCTCTTTCCCCCGCCCCACACAATCCCTACAGTTTCCTCTAGCCCCTTTCAGTCCACAGAGGCCCAGTTCTATTTTAGGGGTTCAGGGCCTTATCCTGCCTCATCCCAAAATAATTCTTTTTCTTGTGCAGAAGAGACCACGAGCCTCAGTGCTGCACAGGGAGATCAGCTATGAGAGCCAAAACCCACCTTAAGTTCACCTTGATGGTCAAACTCCTGTCCACCTAAGTGCCTCTGCCCCACACATTTGCCCCATTCTACACTGGGAAGCTGGACAAAGAGGAGAGTGTGACAACTTCTAGTACTTTGGGGCTAGGAAGAGGTCTCAGTAAAACTTGAATGCCAGTTTATTACGGGTATATAGAAATGCAACTGGATTTCTGGTTTTTATTTTGTATCCTGCTACTTTACTGAATTAATTTATCAGTTCTAGTAGTTTTTTTGGTGTGGTTCTTAAGGTTCTTTACATAGTCATGTCACCTGCAAATGATGACAGTTTTACTTCTTCCTTTCCAATTTGAATGCCTTTTATTTCTTCTTCTTGTCTGATTGTTGTGACTAGGACTTCCAATACTATGTTGAATAAGTCTTGCTCCTGATTTTAAGAGAAATGCTTGTAGTTTTTGCCCATTGAGTATGCTGTTGGCTGTAGATTTGTCAAATATGGCCTTTATTGTGTTGAGGTATGATCCCTCTATTCCCACTTTGCTGATTTTTTAAAAATCATAAATGGGTGCTAGATTTTATCAAATGCTTTTTCTGCATTTATTGATATGATCATGTGATTTTTATCCTTCAGTTGGTTTATGTGATATATTATATTTATTGATTTGCTAGTATTGTACCAACCTTGCATTCCTGTAGTAAGTCCCACTTGATCATGTTGTATGACCTTTTTAAATATTGCTGAATCCAGTTAGCTAATATTTCATTAAGGATTTAGCATCTATTTCATGAGGATATTGGCCTTTAATTTTCTTTCTTTGTAGTGTTTTTATCTGGTTCGGGAAATAGGATAATGCTGGCCTCATAAAAAGAAGTTGGAAGTCTTCCTGCCTCTTGATTTTTTTGGAATAATTTGAGAAGGATAGATGTTAGCTCTTCTTTGAATGTTTGATAAAATTCACCTATGAAACCATCCAGTCCAGCACTTTTGTTTGTTGGGAATTTTTTAAATTACTACTTCAATTTAACTAATGGTAATCTATCTATTCAGATTCTCTGGTTATTCCTGATTCAATTTTGGAATATTGTATCTTTCTAGAAATTTATTCTTTTTTTTTCAAATTTCCAATCTGTTGGCATATAGTTGTTCATAATATTTTCTTACAATCTTTTGTATTTCTTTGGTGTCAGTTGCTTCTATTTAATTTCTGATTTTATTTATTTGGGTCCTCTCTTTTTTTTTCTTGCTGAATCTACTTAAACATTTGTCAATCTTCTTTATCTTTTCAAAAAACCAGTTCTTAGGTTTCATTGATATTTTGTACTTTTTTGTTTGTTTATTTAGCCTCTATGTCATTTATTTCTGCTCTGATTTTATTTTTTCTTCCTTTTACTCAGTTTGGGCTTTGTTGTTCAAGTTCCTTTCAATATAAAATTAGACTGTTTATTTGAGATTTTTGTTTCTTGAGATAAGCTGGTAAAGCTATGACTTTCCCTCTTCCTACTGCTTTTGCTGTGTCCCATAAATTTTGGGTTTTTGTGTTCTCATTTTCATTTGTTTCAAGATATCTTTTGATTTCTTCCTTAATCTAATTGTTAACCCATTCATTGTTTAGTAAAATGTTATTTAGCTTCCATGTCTTTGTGTGTTTTTCAATTTTTTTCTTGTGACTGATTTTTAGTTTCATTTTTTTATGGTAAGAGAAGATGCTTGATATGCCTTCAATCTTCTTGAATATATGCAGACTTGTTTTGTGTCCTACCTAACACGTGGTCTATCCTAGAAAATGTTCCATGTACACTTGAAAAGAATGTAAATTCTGCTGCTTTGGGGTGAAACTCTCTGAGGATGCCAATTAAAGTAATCTGATCTAGTCTGTCATTTAAGGCCTCTGTTTCCATGTTGATTTTCTGTCTGGAAGATCTATCCTTTGCTGTTAAGGGGATGTTAAAATCCCCCACTATGACTATATTATTGTTGATCTCTCTTTTTATGTCCATCAGGATTTGCTTTATATATATATAGGTGCTCCTATTTAAGTGAATAAATGTTTATAAGTGTTATATACTCTTATTGGATTACTCCCTTTATCATTACGTAGTGTCCTCTGTCTCTTAGTATTGATTTATTTTAAAGTCTATTTTGACAGATATAAATATTGCCACCGTTTTTTTTCTTTTTCATTTGCATTAAATATCTCTTTTCATCCCTTTACTTCTAGTGTGTATATCTTTTGTTCTAAGGTGGTTCTTCTGTTATCCATTTTCTTTTCTTTTCAGCAACCCTGTCTTTTGATTGGAACATTAAGCCATTTATATTAAAGTGATTATTTATAGATATCTATTTATTGCCATTTTATTCTTTTCACTTGTTTAACATTTCTTGTATTACTGGTTTGGTGGTAATAAACTTTTTCTTGTTTAGAAAGCTCTTTATTTCTTCTTCAATTTTACTAGTAATAGGCTTGCTGGGTAAAGTAGCCTTGGTTGTATGTCCTTGCTTTTCATCACTTTGAATATTCCATACCAATACTTTCTGGCCTGAAATGTTTCTATTAAGAAATAAACTGACAGTACTATGCAAACTCCCTTGTAGATCCTAATTGTCTTTCCCTTGCTGCTTTTAAGATTCACTGTTTGTCTTTAACCATTGCTATTTTACTTATTTGTGTGGGCATCTCTGAATTCATCTGGTTTGGGACTCTCTGTGTTTCCTGGACTTGTGTGTCTTTTTCTTTCACCCATTTAGGGAAGTCTTTAGTCATTGTTTCTTGAAATAGGTTCTCACAGAATAATTTTACTAAGATCTTTGGGGGATAATGCAAATTACATAACAGACTGAACACCTGATGCTTGGTTCAGAGAAGGCTCTGTATGATCCCATACACTTTCTTTCATCTTCCTAATCAAAGTGTAAGTCCTAAAGAGAACAGGAAATGGGAAAACTCAGCAGGTTATTCTTCTAAAGAGACTGGGGCAAGTTGTTCTTTTTTTGGACCTCAGTTTCCTCAGCTGGAAAATCAGTGGTTTTCTTGAATGTGCTTCCCAGACCTCAGAATCTTTTATTTAAATATTCTACAGAACCCACACGGCATTGGAACAGAGACGGCACTCAATAAATACTTGTTGATTGAAATGGGGCCAAGGTAACAAGTTGCTCTTTTCCAAAGCTGTTCCATGAGTGCTGGAACAAAGTGTTCCCACGAAGGGTGTGAAAGAGTAAAGGACGAATGCAAAGCTTTGGGGAGAACTTAAAGCAACAGTGGAGAGTCCTGCAAAACAGAACTTGGCTAGATTACCATAGGAGAGAAACGACAGGAAATTGCACAATTTTGTAGGAACCAGATTAAAAATGCTAATGGAGGAGATGTTCCACTTTCAAAAGACATGAAGCAGGAGGCAAGAGGCAGTTGTTGCTCACAATGAAATAATGCAAGAATAATGCTGGCTCTAAATGTCCTCTCCCTCTCAAAAAGGTCTGCTCTTATTGGAGATATTTAAAAATAGGACAAAGAGTTATCACTCCTACTAGCAGACACTAATGTTTCCATTTTAGTTCTCTTCCTTGGCTCTACATTCTCCCTTAATTACCCTCACATGTCTAGCTGCATCATCCCCTCACATGTCTTATCTCCTCATCAACAGAGGAAAAGAGGTCTTTTGGTATAATTATGCATCCAAGTCTCCCATGGATGCCATAAAGAAGCCTTCAGCGGAAGGATGCACTGTGCTCCTCCCAGGTTGCACTGAGTGGAACCAATTCTCTGGAGAGGAAAGGAAGGGGAAAAGGAAAGAGGAGAGAAAAGTGACAAAAGGGAGATACTGATATGGTTATACCATACACTAGAGTATTTCCAACTGTGGCTGACACTGCTAGTCATTTCCTACTATCTCTTCTCCCCTTCCAAATAGAAATGTAAACCAGGTGCATGGAAGTTCCACTAAGAAATCTATGTACCAGTCTGCTTTGCCATTAGGCGTGGCCATAGGACTAGGATTTGGCCAATGGTGTTTGAGTGGAAATGATGTGTGTAAATTTCTTGCTATGCCCTTAAAGAGAGGAACTAGGTTCTCCCCTTTTTTTCTTCTCTGCTTTCTGGTTGAAATGTAAATATTATGGTGGGAACTACAACAGCTACATTGGGCCATGTTATAGACTAAATTATATCCACTCAACACATGTTGAAGCCCTAGACAAAGGGACTGTATTTAGAGATAGGGTCTTTATGGAGGTAATTAAGGTTAAATGGGGTCAAGGAGGATGAAGTCCTAATCCAATTAGGGCTGGTGCCCTTATAAGAAGAGGAAGAGACCTCAGGAACATGCACACAGAGAAAAAATGTTTCTGGGAGGACACAGTGAGAAAGTGGTTCTTTGCAAGTCAGGGAGAAAGGCCTCACCAGAAATCAACCCTGATGGCACACTGATCCTGGGTTTCCAGCTTCTAGAACTGTGAGAAAATAAATTTCTGTTGTTCCAGCCACCCAGTCCATGGTACAGTGGTACCTCGAGATACGAGTGCCCTAGCATATGAGATTTTTGAGATACGAGCTGTCGAGCGAGCGATTTTTTCTTTGAAATATGAGCAACATTTGAGATAGGAGTAATCGTGCAGATCGGCGGGCTGCACACGACCCACCAGTTTACCGAGACTCGAGCGTCTCATAGTTTCCCACACCTCAAGGTTACGGAACAAATTAAACTCGTGTCTCCAGGTACCACTGTATTTTGTTATGGCAGCCTGATCAGGCTAAGACAGACCATGAGGTAAAAATCACATGTTGTGGATGACCTGACAGTAAGATTCGAAGGAGCCTGAGTTCATGGTGGTTGTGAAGTTGTCATACCAGTTCTGGCTCACCTTCCTGAGTTTCTATCTAAGAGAGCACAAACTTCTGTGAAATCACTATTTGGGGTCTTTATTAAAGCATCAAAACTTGTATACAAATAAATACAGCAACCTTCTTAGGTAAAAAAGGATTGCTGATCAAAAGTGAAACATTTCTATGTTGTATGTTTGTAATAAGTTATAATGTTTAACTACATAGTAATCCTATATAATAAAAGCCTAATATATTAAGTGTCCCAACATGGTCCAGTCATCGGTTCAACCAATCAAAGCATAATATGTTAATGATATGCTAAGGCTGCTCAACCGCTTGCTATGACGTGCACCAGGGGGTAGACCCTCCAACCGATAGGTGAGCTTGCTGCTGAGATCCAGCTGATCGGGACTGAGGGAGATGGGCCAGACATGCCCTGGAGCCCTCCCACAGTCCCTCGCCGGACGGCCAACCTCCCATGTCTATCCCCAGCCCCATTGGGTCCCTTGGCCTGGCCTGTGCCTTTTCACAATCTGGGTTGAGGAACCCACCTCCAACCTGAGTGCACAAATTTTATGCACCAGGCCTCTAGTATAGTTAATAATTTATCCATAGTGAATAAAATTATTTTCAAACATATCTTTTTTAAAAAATTTGCAACTTTAGTAAGATTCCTAACTGGATATTGATTGAAAACAATTATTTGAACCAAGATGATTTCCACTAAATTATATGCTCTCCAAATGGCTGTCCCAAAAGGAATGGTCTCTTACTTCTTTGTAGCTAGCTACCCTGCTTCACCATTTTTTATTAGATAGAAAAGGGATGGATGGCACTGGGGATTCAGAATGTGTTCCTGGAAAAGAACATTCTGATTTGATATTTCTGATTTGTAGACTCATAAAAATTAAATTCTAAAACTGTTATCAGAAATACTGGTAAAATTTATTATTATGAGAAGGATTTTGTGATGAGCTTAAACTCATTCTGCTGGTTGTTCATCATTGTTAAAGAACTCAGAGTTTAAGAAGGTTCATCTCTTAGACTGTGTGGACACAGACTCAAAAATTTTTCCTCAAAATTTCTTAAAAGCAACAAAGTTAATATTCTTGAAATGATTTTGCAAAGTAGTAGAAGGGATATGTTGAGATAATTTGTTTGAGGTTATGGAAACTTCTCCTATATCATGATTCGAAGAATGGCTTGGCGGCCTGTGAAATATTTACACAGTGCATGTGTGTATATACAATACATTTACAGACTCCATATGCGATTTGTCTTCCACCTCTCAGAAAGGCTCTTTAGAATTGAAACTAACTCTGCATTTGCTTATTTCCTGTGACATTTTCTGCTCCTCTGCATCTGGCCCCATTTCTTTCCTCTTAGTCTATAATAACCATCCCATTGCTAAGGATACATGGACAATCACACTCTCCCCTCCACCGTTAATACTGCTCTTAAAATGGATGTTGATGCCTTTGCTGAGTATTTTAAGGATTTACAAAATCAAGTTTAAACATTCAGTTTGTCAGTTCTGTAGTATGGGAACCTGACCTGTGATACACAGACCATTGCCTATCCTTCCATCTCAGAGAAGTTCCTTTTCTTCTGCTTTTTTTTTTAAACCTATAGTTATTGAGCATCTATTATATGTGCCAGATGTTGTATTAGTTTCTTTTCCAAACACTGGCTCACTGAATATTCATGGAGCAGATGCTGTTGATATTGCCTATCCAATATCACATATTCCTTCTTTCCTTACTAACAGAATCTGGATTTTGCTTGAGAGGAAGTGGGCCCAGATAAATACTTGCTTTCCCACCTTCTCTTGCTGCTAGAGGCGACCAGCTAGCCAATGAACCTAAGTATAAGTATACTGATGTAGAGGAGTAGTTCTGGAACTGCATTTGCTTCCTGATAAGGGTGACAGAGATAGCTGGCATTACCGCACCTTCTTTTTCCTGAAACGCAGGTGTGATTGCTGGAGCTGTGGCAATTATCTTGCAGTGGTAACGATGTTAGCCCTAACATCATGGAATTGCTAAACCTATGTCAGCAACTACCAACCCAAAAATTTCTTGTTATATACTATCTAATAAAGAGGGAAATATGCTACTTGACCCTCACACCGTTGCAAAAGATGGCAGCACCCACAGCCAATAAGAAGGGAAATATGCTAATTGACTGCAACACCCTCAAAATTGCAGCACCTACAGCCAATAAGGAGGGAATATGCTAATTGACTGTCATGCCTTTAAAGATGGCGGCTCCCATAGTCACAAGATGGTGGCACCTAATCCCCTCAGCCCCAGCAAGGTAGCAGGTATGTGGCAAGCCTGCTGCCCAGGGCCACCAGAGGCTCAGGTAACCAGGGCCAGCTGGCAGTGGTAGCAGCACAGGTATGATGGGACATCGCCTTCCCCTGATTGCTGGGTCACCTCCCACCCCTGAGGAGTCCCAGACTATGAGAGGGGGGCAGGCAGAGCTGAGGGACCCACCTCCAGTGCATAATTTTCATGCACCGGGCCTCTAATATATACGTGTGTATGTGTATATGTATATACATATGTGTGTGTGTGTGTGTGTGTGTGTGTGTGTGTGTATCCTTGTTTAAGCCACTGTAGCTATTACAGTGATGTAATCCTAGTTGATATAACTTACAATGACACTGAAGTTGGGGATCATTCTCTGCAGTCTTTTTCCCTTCTTTTTCTCTTCTCAGCTCTGTTTATACTGATCCCTTTTCCATCCAGTGTTTCTGTTTGATTTCATTTTCTTTTTGATTCTCCACTCCTGTCCCACTTCTATTTCATCCTGGAGTCTGTTGAGACCTGCCCATTCATTGTATGATAAGATCTGACTCTGTTCAGGAAAAACAGTGACAAGGCTTTAGTGTCATCATGGCCATACCTTATTATATTACCTTAACCTTCACACACACACACACACACACACACACACACACACCCTAGAAGATTGTGAGAAAGTAAGAACATAGAACTTGCCTGAAAAATATTCAATAAAGTGTAGTGATTTTCATAAGTGCCTTCACAATATTGCTGCTGGCTGCCTACATCAGTCATTCTCTTGTTTGTTCTCCCTTTCTAGCAGATAACTGATATTTTTCAGTTTACAGGTAGGGCTGTTTGTGATTACAGCACAAAGGTACCCCCCACACACCACTCCGCCACTAGCCACAGGCATGACTTGTAACTGTTCAAAGGATCATCCTATTTCCATTCCCCCTTGCCTGCGAATGTTCATTTCCCCATCTGTTCATGAAGTTTCCACTCATTTCTTCAACATATTAATCAAAGTTATAATTAAAAGCATCTCCGAGCTGGTTTAAGCATCTGTGTTAACTGATTATCTCTGAACAATAGGTCCTTTCCCCCTTGATTTTTTTTGTTTGTGTGTGTGTCTTACATTTTTTATCGAATTCTGTTAGGAGCTGCAGTAAAGGACATGCCCTCTCAGAAGTGGGCACAGCCTTTCCTCTCTTGGGCGATGAGTAGAGGGGAACTGAGTCAGTCTACTCAGTAGATGGGCTGTGTTTGGGCTTTAATGTTGCTGCTATCACTCTCTTTAAGGTGCCCAGGCTTCACATTGCTCCAGTGGTAACACTGTCTTTACCTTTTACTTAGTGGGAGGCCTTGGGTGCCAGAATATTATCATCTGTGCTTCTGTTTCACCCCCTGATTTCAGCAGTCCCTGCCCACTGGCACATGGAGGTTGCCTGAGCCTGTCATTGTTCCTCCTCAGGTAGACTCTCAGTGCTTGTGAGTTACATGGTGGGAGGCTCCTGTTTGGGTGGCAGGAGGGGAGATGTTTTTGTGGCATGAGACTTTGGCTTTGGAGGAAGCATGCAGTGGTTTTACCCATTTTCCAGAGGCATCTACTCCTTTCCTACACACCTGGGCACTGAAGGATTCTCGCTTTGTCTCCTGCCCTGTCCTCAACCTTTAGGAACACCTGTTAGAGGTTCGTGGAGAAGAGGTAGCTCCCAGATAGACTGCACGGGTCCACCAGCCCACAGCAGAGCTTTGGGAATTTGCTAGAAATGTAGCTTGTTTCTTCTTGCTTCCATGGCAGCCACCTCTTCTCCCCGTGTCTCTCCAGAAGTGAAACAGCCTGTGTCTTGTGAGAATCTTGTCACTTTTGAATTCTATGTCTTTGATTTGCTTAGAGACCTCAGCTCTTTGATGGGCTTTAGAAAAGTTATGATCTTACAGATCATCCAGATTTTTCTTATTGTTAGTATGGGAGCAATGTATTCCTTTTCCACTTCAATGAGAAACAGAACTTGGAGAGGTTTTATGAGTTTTATATTTCAAATCTGCCCCAAATCTGACCATCTCTCACTGTTTTCACCACTTGCACTCTGGTCTCATCTATCAACATCTTTCGTTCATATTATCACAAAAGCCCTCGAACCAGAATCTCTGCTTTGCCCTCACTTTTCACACACGGGTCAGCCAGACTGATCCTTTTAAAACATAAATTAGATCTGGCACTTCTTTGCTCAAAACTCTCCAGAGGTTCCCCACCTAAAATAAAAATCAAAGTCCTTTAAACACCCTTCAGTGCTTTACATGATCTGTCCTCCTTTCCTATTGACCTCTCCCTGGCTCACATGGCCCCAATCACTTGGCCCACTTGCTGTCATTTGAACATGTCGGGCATGTTCTACCCTTAAGGCTTTGCGATGGCTGTTCCCTCTTCCCTAATAGCTCTTCTCTTCCGTATTCTGCACGGTCATCCCGTCTCCTCTAAGTCTACGCTCAAATGACCACCCTGACAACTATCTGAATTGCTGCCCACTCCCTCCCCACAATGCCAATCCTGCTTACTCTGATGTGTTGTTGTTTTTCTCTATCACATATATCACCTTCTAACATATGATGCAATTCACTTACTTATTAAGTCTTTTTGTTTATGTTCTACTTTGTTCTGCTGGATTGTAAATTTTAAAAGAGGACTTACCCTAACTGGTTTGGCTCAGTGGATAGAGTGTTGGCCTGCAGACTGAAGGGTCCCAGGTTTGATTCTGGCCAAGGGCATTTACCTTGGTTGCAAGCACATCCCAAGTAGGGAGTGTGCAGGAGGCAGCTGAATTGATGTTTCTCTCTCATCGATGTTTCTAACTCTCTCTCTCTCTTCCTTTCTCTCTGTAAAAACCAATTAAAAATACTTTTAAAAAAGAAGAAAACTTTTATCTGTTTGTTTTCTGATACATCCTAAGTGCCCAGAAGCACACCTGGAACATAGTAGGTGCTTGTATCAATATTTGTTGAATAAATGAATCATGTTACCGTTATTTGTGGACTGGGTTGTTAAAGGTGGTCTGTGTATCCATCACTGGGAGAGGGGGTGAGTACATGTTGAGTCTGCATATCATATGTTCCATGACACAATCCAGTATGCAAACATTAAGATGCATATGTGTCAGAGCATGCATGCATTTTGCAAGCACACATCCACGCAAAAATACATATTGAACACATTAGAACAGATGGTGGTGTGGAAGGGAGATAAAAGGAAAGAAGTGAGGAAGAAAGAAAAATGGGAAGGCAAGAAAGGAATAAAAGGGACTTTCCAAGGACAAATTATATGAATGCATCGTGCAACATGAATTAATTCAACACTAGGCATGTGAGGTTTAAAAAAAGGTACCTCAAAACTTTTACTCACTCAGAGTGCTCATCCCCTCTGTGAATCAGGACACGGGGCTTACTGTGATTTCATGCCTCAGGTGAGGGGCCTGCAGTTGTGAAAAAATAAATAAATAAAAATACAGGAATGAAGACACTACCCTGCTATGAAAAGTAAAGAACTCTTACCGTTCACAACAGCATGGATGGACCTGGAGAGCATCATGCAAATAAGCCAGTCAGAGAAAGATAAGTATCACATGATCTCACTCATTTGTGGAATATAATGAACAACATAAACTGATGAACAAAAACAGATCCAGAGACACAGAATCATCCAACAGACCGTCAAACCTCAGAGGGAGGGAAGGGGAGGGGGCGGGAGGGAAGGGGATAAGAGGTCAACCAAAGAACTTGCGTGCATATAAACATAACCAATGGACACAGACAATGGTAGGGTAGGGGGTGGGTGAAGACGGGGATAGGGGGTAGGGGCAGGCTGGGAGAGGACAATATGGGGAAAAGAGGACAAATGTAATACTTTCAAAGAATTAAAAAAAACAAAAGACTGCAAAGACTTAACCCTGTGGTGCTCTGTGCCTTTTAGTGGTGGGATGTGCCTGTCTGTAAATGACACAGGTATGACACAGCTGTGTCAGCCAGCCCTGCAATTTGGCTTCCAGTTCTTTCCCCAAGGCGATAGGTCTTCTGTCCCTTGCATTAACTGCTTCTCTCCCTCTTATATTATCTACCAATAAAACACTTTCAATCCAAGGATGAAATTCTCACTTAACATTCTTTTTGGTGCTTAAGAACAATGATGGGCTGTTTTTGAGTTTATGAAGCCACCAACTTCATAAAACAATAAATAACTGAGCAACACAAGGCCCTGAGTGAAGAGGCATTGAGTGCAAAGGGTTCAGTCCCGAGTGGCTCATCTATTCTGGAGTTTCTGGAACGGAGCTTCACATTTCTCTGAACAGGAGGCACACAAGAATTTATTATAAAATCTCCTATGCTGACCTGCATGGGACAAACATTTTGTTTCTAATAATAAGAGGCAAGTAAGTTCTCACCTTGCCCAACTCGTCGGGTGTTGGTGATAGACACTTTTTTAAATCTCTGAACTCTAAAAGAAAGCATCTACTTTTTCCACTATTAGGAGGTTCACAGGAAAGAGGTGGTTAGAGAAGTGAGGCAAATCTCTTGTTGTTTAGGCAATGACAATGGGGCCTGGGGCTGGGCCTGGGGCTGTATAACCTGCATGTCAGCTTGATTCCAGGCAAGTCTGAGCTTTGGGAGATAGATCTGTGCTCTGAAAAAGAAAACCCAAAAGGTCTTTGCAAGGGATGTGGCAAAAGGAAATGCAACTCAATTAATGGGATTGGGTTGAGCCCTGGCAGGGCGGCTCAGTTAGTTGGAGCATTGTTTTATACATCAAATGGTTGTGGGTTTGATTCCCAGTCAGGGTACCTACCTAGGTTGTAGGCTCAATCCCAATCAGGGTGTGTAGGAGAGGCAACTGATCAATGTTTCTCTCTCACATCAATGTTTCTCTCCCCGCCCCCTACACACCCCTCCCTCTGTCAAAAAAATAAAAAATAAAAATAAATAAATAAATAAATAAAGTAAATATATCTTCGGGTTAGATTTTTAAAAAGAGAGAGAGAGAGCAGTTGGGTTGAAAGCTCTCCAGCATTTCCTCTCCCTCCCTTGCTGCTTACAAAGCAAGTCTTCCCCAGGTTTTCAGGATAAATGGGCCAGAAACATATGGGTTATATTTTCTCAGAAACTCAGACATCTTTCACAATGAAGTGGAAAACTGCACTGAAAGTACACGCCAGAGGTTACTGTAGGTCCTTGAACAGTCCAAACACACTGTGAGCTATTTTGCTGATTTTAAAAACTAAGTTAACTTATTTGCATGAACAGGTTCTTAGCGCTAATAATAAATAATAATAAATGGCAGGTGTCAACCCTCCCAGGCCAATTTCCCTAGGCTCAGCAGGACTGACCAAGGCCCAGGCACCTGCAGCACAGGGAGAATTTCTAAGAACTGTGTGGTTATTATTGGCAGCCTGTTCTTTCTGCCTCATGACCCCCTCTCCCCTTCCTTGTTCTCCAGTGTGATATGTGCAGCTCACAATAGAGGGAGGATTCCCAGAGAAAGGAGGTGAGAGGACATTCTTTCATTCACAACTGTCAGTTTATGCATTCAGTTATTCATCCAAAAAAACATGTATTGCACACTTAACATGTGCCAGACACTTTTCTGAGGGCTGGCCATTTCATCTTCCTCGTGATGGGGACTGTATCAGTTTGCTATGGCTGCTGTAACAAAGCACCACAAACCTGGGGCTTAAACGACAGGAGGTTTTAACCTCACAGGTCTGGAGGTTAAAAGTCCAAGATCAAGGTGTGAGCAGGCTTGGTCTCGTCAGATGGCTGTGAGAGAGCATCTGCTCTCTGCCTCTCACCTAGTTTCTGATGGTTTCCTGCTGACCCTGGGTTTGTAGCTTATAAACATTCCCCTGATCTCCACCTTCATCTTCACATGACATTCCTGGTGTGCATGTGTGTCTCTTAAGTTTCCCCTTTCTATAAGAACACCAGTTGTCTTGGATTAGGATCCATTCTGATGGCCTTATTTTAATTTAATAACCTTTATAAAGACCTGAGATCCAAGTCAGGTCACATTCTGAGGTACTGGCGGTTAGAACACAATTTCACCCATAACATGGATGGAACAATAGCAGACTGGCTGTTGTATCCCTTTTATCCACCTCTTTTAGCTCCAGAGCCCTTTGCACAGCTCTGCTGTCCTTAACGCTGGGATCCAAGAGGCCTCAGTAATTCTCCAGGAGGGGGAAAATCTATCTAAGAGGAGCATTTGGACCTAGGGAATCCCTTTAATAGCTTCCTGAAAAAAACAAAAACAAACAAAAAACATGATACAGAACTTACACCCAATTTGATTCACAAAACATGGAGGTTCCCTTCTCCCTCTACGACCAGAGATGGAAGCAATAGTTGGGCAGCAGCATTGCCTCAATGCCTTAGGCTTTCATCTTATTTATTTATTTATTTATTCATTTATTTTTGCCTTAAGTAAAATATGATTTGAATGTAATTCCCTTTTTCTCTAATCAACAAATCATTATAATTTGGTCTGGGAGAATAAAGGTCAGTTTAACAATATATAATATGTCACCTAATAGGGAAAAACTATTTTAAAATAATTTCAGATTTCTTCAGCTAATGTGAACATTTGTATTATATTTATAGATTCAGGAAACGTTAGAGCTGAAATGTCTTTAAAGTTCAAGCCATGGGATCTTTCTTTTTCTTTTTAACTTAATAAATCTTTATTGTTCAGATTTTTACAATTGTTCCTCTTTTTCTCCCCATAGCTCCCCTCCATCTGACTCCCACCCTTCCCTCTGCCCATCCCTCCCCCTCCCCATTCTCATTTATAGGTGTATGATTTTTGTCCAGTATCTTCCTGAACTCCCCTCACCCCATTCCCCCTGAGAATTGTCAGTCCATTCTCTTCCTATGCCCTGATTTTATTATATTCACCAGTTTATTCTGTTCATCATATTTTTAATTCACTTGATTTTTAGATTCACTTGTTGATAGATATGCATTTGTTGTTCATAATTTTTATCTTTACCTTTTACTTCTTCCTCTTCTTAAAGACTACTTTCAGCATTTCATATAATACTGGTTTGGTGGTGATGAACTCCTTTAGTTTTTTTCTTATCTGTGAAGCTCTTTATCTGTCCTTCAATTCTGAATGATAGCTTTGCTGGGTAGAGTAATCTTGGTTGTAGGTTCTTGCTATTCATCACTTTGAATATTTCTTGCCATTCCCATCTGGCCTGTATAGTTTCTGTTGACAATCATATGGGTGCTCCCTTTTAGTAATTAACTCTTTTTCTCTTATTGCTTTTAATATTCTCTTTTTGTCTTTTGCTCTTGGTATTTTAATTATGATGTGTCCTGGTGTGGTCCTCTTTGGATTTCTTTTTTTTTTTTTTTTTGAGTTCTGTGTGCTTCCTAGCCTTATAAGTTTATTTCTTCCACCAGGTGGGGGAAAATTTATAGTCATTATTTCTTCAAATAGGTTTTCAGTATCTTGCTCTCTCTCTTCTTCTGGCACCCCCATAATTCTGATGTTGGTACACTTGAAGTTGTCCCAGAGGCTCCTTATACTATCTTCAAATTTTTGGATTCTTTTTTCATTTTGCTTTTTCAGTTTAGTGTTTTCTGCTTCTTTGTATTTCAAATCTTTGACTTGATTCTTGCATTCCACTAGTTTATTGTAAGGTCTCTGTATAATATTTTTTATTTCAGTCAGTGTATGCTTAATTTCTAGTTGGTCCTTTTTCATTTCCTCTTGGGTCTCACTAAATGTATCCATCTTTTTGAGGAAATTCTTGAAACACCTTATACCGTGATTTTGAACTCTATATCCAGTCGTTTGTTTTCCTCCATTTCTTTCATTTGTGATCTATTTCCTTGTCTCCACATTTTTGCTGCTTCCCTGAGTTGGTAGAATAGCTTTGTGTGCTAGGTGTCCTATAGGGCCCAGTAGCTCCACCTCCCCAGTTACCTGAGTTGGACTCTCTTGGTGCACCCCTTTGTGGACTGTGTGTATAACTTTGAGGTAGTTAAGTCTTGATTGTTGTTGGTATCACTTAGGGGAATTGACTTCCAAGCCAATTGGTTGTGAGGATTAGTTGTGTCTACGCTGGGAGAACTGTGCTGGAGTCAGCCTTATGATACAAGACTTGCAAAATTGCAAAAGTCTCTGTGTTCAGCTTGGATGGGGCAGAGTCTCAGGGATGAACAGACAGTCTTGGCTTCCCATCAATACCTACCTACCCCCTTTCTCCTGTTAGAAATAGAACCTCTGAGTTTCAGCTGGGCACCTCACTCCCTGGAAGAAGGCTTCCCTTGTGACATGGCATGGGCATGGGACTGGTTCTGGTCAAGGTCTGTGAGCAGGAGCAGAGTTTCAATGACAGTCACATCTAAGAGCACCCAAGCGCTCCCTCTCCTTCTCTCTTCCTGCTGCGTGAAATGCAGCCCCAGGGGATGTGGGGGGGAGTGACATGATGCACAACCATGCAGATCAAGGCAACACTACATGACTTAGAAGCGGTCCCCACACTGTGGGGGCAGTCACCTAAGTCCCGGACTACCCATGCTCAGACCATTATGTGTGAGAAAAACATCTGCATCTTGTTTAAACCACTGCTTGGCTTGTTACCTTTGTTCCAGAAGCCCACCTATGTCTTTAGGAAAGCATGCCTTCCCTTTGTGTTTTTTCTTTAAGGAATGTCTTCAATTCACCACATAGCAAAGAAAACATGGGGTTTTATATTAGATAGCCCTGGTTATGATTCCAGCCCCACCACTTACCAGCTAGGTGACTTACTTAGCCTCTCTGAGCTTCAGTGTCCTTACCCATGAACCCTAGAGATGGTGATACACAGGATAGTTTCCCACTATACTGAGCTGCCTCTCTGGGACGGCTTTCATTAGGCTGTGGAGACCTAGTGAGTCACTGCTCCACTACGGGAAAATACCAACTACATACACCAGCATGTTCACATCTGCTCCTCAGACCCTCTCCCACGAAGAAAGGTGGAAACGCTGACACATTCTCCAGCTCTGCCTTTGCTACAATCCCCCTTTGCACACCATCACCCCTCTCTTAGTACATTCAGGGCTATGATTCACCCTTCCTCTCCCAATTCCTTGCATAAAGAAGCTATCATAATTGCAAGTTCACAGCTCATTTCCTATGCTCCCATGGATGCTCAGAGCTACAGAACTCTTAGGGTCGTGTGGTCAATTTTCCCTATCAGATGAGTGGGGTCCTCCACACCCCTCCCCAGCCTGCCTCGACGTTGGTCATCTTGCTTCTGCTGAGTGGTCTCTACCTTATGTCGTGGCAGCTGGTTCTGCTTTTCAACAGCACAATCATCATAAAGTTCTTTGTGGAATTTTTATTCTGTCCCATTTCTGGAAGGCTGATCACTTAGGCATGTTAATTCCCAGCACAGAAAGGAATAATCCAGGGGCTGTGCCCTGCCAAAGCTCATCTAATTCCTTATATACACCCTCCACAGTGTCAGTATCGAGGGAGCTTAGCTACAATCCTTTCTCTACTATCTCACATGTGGCTAGTGGTTTCTGATGTTTTGCTCAAGCACCTCTGTCAGTAAATAACTTTTGAGCATGCATCTCTCACCACACACATATTTATTATGTAATAAGATATGTATCACCGTGTTAACATGTGATAAAATTAATAAGACACATATCAAGATAAATATTAGAGAAGATAGGAAAGATGTGAGTGGAAGTTCAAGCATTTCCTACCCACATGCCCAAGAGCCATCTTACATATCCTGCACCTGCCTCTCCAGAAACCCCTGGACCACGCCCAGTGGGACTCTGTGGAAAGCAATCCCTGCCAGTGTGCAACTCTGTGGATGGCAGGAATTCTGTCTTGTGTTCCCTGCTGTATCTCAGTGTTTAGAGCAGCGTCTGTCACACAGAACACACTCAGTAAATGTTTGTTGAATTGAGGACTGATTCCCAAACCTTTATTTATAGCACAGAATCCTAATTTCCTACTGTCTACCGGACAGCTTCACCTGGATTCCTGAGATATTTCAAACCCACCATGTACCAAGCTGGATTCTCTTCCTACCCACAATGTTCCCCACCACCAAAGCGTCCTCATTTTTTTTTTCTCTGACACGTTTACACCTGCTCCCTTAAGGCTAAACTGGCTAGAGTGAAACTAAATGATCTCACTTTACATTAAGGGCCATATTACTTAGTCATCAGAAAGCAGAAAACCCTGTCATTTGCAAGAATATGGATGGATTTTGAGGGCATTATGCTAAATGAAATAAGTCAGACAAAGACAAATACTATATGATCTCACTTATATGGGGAATCTAAAAAAGCCAAACTCAGAGAAACAGAGAGTAGAGCTCTGGAGAGCTGGAGGCAGCAATAATACTGAAATGTATGACTCTCTTCTGGCTCTTAATGTTGTGTGTTCAGCAATTTGTGGAAGATGGTCACAAATGACAAAAGAATAAGAGAATGACAGATATATGTGAATGTGGAATAGCAAAGTCTTATTTTAGGGAAAACAGAATGCATCTATTTTAAGCTGCCCTTCACTATAGTTGTTTTATCCACTTAATTTATTGGTGATGCTGACAATAAATGTTCTTGGAAGCAACTTGGAGCTGCCAGTTTTCAAGTTGCATAATCAAATCTTTCAGGAAAGAAAGAAAGAAAGAAAGAAAGAAAGAAAGAAAGAAAGAAAGAAAGAAAGAAAG